>PVKU01001657.1:0-281040 GCA_004027475.1 Anoura caudifer | reverse complement strand
TTGCCTGTGGGGATTCATCCAATAAACTAAGCGAAGAGAGTCAGGAAAGGGATCACGTGACTGTCGAATAGTGCTCCCACTGTGTCAATACGCCCCAAATCCTGGGTATCACCAAGATCCGCCTAAAGCTTCATGAATCTATTTAAAAGAACTGATCTGTGCTTACGAATTACCTGCCCAGTCACCGAATCCCTTGCACCGTGCCTCGGAACAGATAATAAAGCTTTCTGCATCATGAACGTGCAACTCAGAGATCCGCCTAGAATCCGGGTACTAGTTGGCTAGGCTTCCTCACGTGGCACCATTCACTAAATTCACAGTGTTTCAGTTTAAACTGGGTAGTATACAGTAAGTGCCACAATGCAGGAAGAAAATTTTATTTAAAAGTCAAAAGTAAACCTTTAAACAAGTTTTCTTAATCTATCATCCTCAGATACGGTCCCATCTAATGTCTTCGTTCCTACTGTTTTGTTGTTTCGTCTTTGATTTCCTAGTTTGCAATACCACGCACTTCATTTCTTCTTCTATGGACTTGATGCGTTTATTTCTAGAATTATGTATGGAACACATACGTACACCTGACTAGAATTACGAATGGAAGACACACCTGCATACACACGACTACCCCTCAATGCTGCCCACAGGCTGATACCTGTTCTGTATCTCACTAGCCACCGACTGTTTTGCTTCTCAGTCCCTATTTCATAACAGTACCTGCTACTCCCTCCCAACCATCTGCCTTTCTGATACCAAGTAGATGGGAACCATAGACGTCACCCATCTGTGTCTAGATGCAAGTGAAACATGTTCAGGACCTTTAAGGAACCTCTGTTTTGCCCCGCTTCCTTTTGAGGTGACTCAGCACTTAACTGCATCTCCTCCAAATAGAAATTTCAGCTCTGAAAGCACGCGGTGAGTAGTGTAGATTTCACCGAAGGTTCAGTGGAGGACATGAGGAAATTATCTCATCAGCCACACAGAACAAGCTTAATCAAAGTCCTTCAGTATGTCAGCTACTTTCCAAAGCAGCTGACCCCGTATCTGTAGACTAAGCCCTTCTCCCTTCACGTGAAGGCTCCTCTCCAACACTTTTTCAGCCGATTTCCCTCGTGTTTCTCCATTTCCCTTCTTTTTTGGGAAACATTTCAGGTAACTAGCTTCTCCAACCCATCAAACAAGGGACCATCTTTCGGGTGCACTTCTGTACACAGTAGAGTTAGGCGTGTGTTGGTGTCTGATGCGTGTGTGTACCAGGTACACCCTCACCAAGCTAAACCCCTGCTTTTTAGCTCAACACATCCACATGTTGTAGTGATGTATTAGCTAAACCTAGCCATTCATTTGGGAATGCACAGACATTAAGCATAAAACATAAAGCTGAAAGTTTTTGTGGACTTTTCCTTTCAGAGTCAGAGAGAAGAGCAGTGGAGATGGGAATCAGAGGTGCTTAAACGGGGCTTTCTCTCTCATATATAGTTACAGAAGGAGATCCAAAGTGTACGCGCGCACGTGCATGTGCGTGTGCGTGTGTGTGTATTCAACATTCAGCTGCTAAACTTAGTCTTTTTCACCTTGGGCAAAAACAATGTTTTTAAGTATCAAATAAAATTGCAGAGAAGCAAACATAGTTAAAACAAAGTAAATTCTGCAAAGAATGTGTAACCTTATACAGATAGCTTCTGGAATGTCAGTACAATTTTGTCTTCGAATAGAACACACAGGTGCAGCAGCACGCAATTCCGATGTGCGTGCATGGGGTCGTTGGGACAGCTGTTACAGGCTGTCACACCTGGTGGTACTAGCGGCCCTAACTATACTTGTGAACACACACACACACACACACACACACACACAGAACCATAGATTGGGGGAACCAATGTTTGGGTTTCCTCTGTTCAGCAAAAGTATCTGCCTCCTCCTCAAATGGGTAGACCACTGTTGACCTAACATTCTTGACAGTGACCTCCCCACACACAGATTCACTGACTTCTTCCACCCCCAAACAGGAAAGAAAAATGTTTGCTTCTGACGTGATTTTAAATGTTTAAAAGCTTTTTTTTCCTGCAATAATGAGGACACAGAAATCTTATAAAACTCCATAAATTATATTAGCAGCCCAGGTCGGAAATGAAAGTGTGTTATTATAAACAGTAAGTAGTTCGCACTTAGCACATCATTACTTTCTACCATATCTGATGCTCAATCGTACATGACTGGCACTTATCAAAAATTAAATCATGATTTATGAAAAAGGGGAAAGGCATGGATTCTAGAATATTTAAAATTTCAGCAGGTATGGCCCCATAAATCATGTTTTATCTGCTGCCAAAGAGATTTCTCTTTTCAATTGTGATGTGCTAAGTCCCCCTCAAAACTTCATGTTGAATTCCTAAGCCCCACCCCTCCGAATGTGGGCATATCTGGGGACAGGGCCTTCTAAGAGGTAACTGAGTTAAAACAAGGTCATTAATCCATTATAACTGGTGTCCTTATAAGAAGAGGAAATTTGAACACAAACACCCACAGAAGGAAGGTAATGTGAAGGCATACAGAGAAGGCAGACATTTATAAGCTGAGGCCGGAAGCCTGGAATGGATCCTTCCCTCGTGGACTTCAGAAGGAACCGGCCTTGCAGGAATCTTGACCCTCGACTTCCAGCCTCCAAAGTCGTGAGGAAATACATTTCTGTTGTTTAAGGCACCCGGTCTGTGGTAATTGGTTACAGCAGCCCTAGTAAACTCACACATCAGGGAGCTACATCCCCACTATCTCTAATTTTCATATCTTTCGGTGCACCCTCATCAGTGGTGGAGGTGCAAACTGCAAGTGAGTTTGTCTGCCCTCAGGAAATTTAAATATGTGCTCATTTAAATATGTGACTTTGGTACTACGTAGCACAGGATTTTACACTCAGTAATGGTCTCACCCATCTCCACCCATCCTCCAGATTTCAGGCAGGTGAGCTACGTTCCCCGGCCCAGACACATGATTTCTCAGACCCCATTCACCTGATGCTCCAACTACAGCTGCAGCAAAGGTCAGAGCTGAAGGAATCCCCTGGACTTCTCCACATTTTTTAGACAGCAGCCCTCATAGCAGCTTCATTGATTAGCCTTCTGCATCTGAGTGAAGATCTGAAAATCATGTTTTCTATTTTCTGCAGAATAAAAATAACTTCTGCAGGCCACTCCAGAGCGAGTGCTGCGAAGGTGTCCACCTGCAGCCCATAGCTCTGGGCCATGCGCCTTGTGTGCAGGACACCAGCAACGTTTTTTATCTGCTTCCTGCTCTTTGGATTTCTGATAAGCTCTTCTAAAAATAGCATGTACTTCTCAAGAAAGAAAGTCTTTAGCTTTTTCTTTTCCCCGCCTCTGTGTGCTGAGCAATAGCCAGCCTGCTTTGACTACCCTGCAGGCTCCTGGAGGTTTTGCACTCGAGTCACTGGGAGCGTGTGAAGCATCCCCCCACTGACAGTGCTGGTTACCAGGACGGCAGTGCCCCAGAGCCTGAGGAGCATCAGAGTGGCTCTGGGTCTCACAGCATCCAGCCCCGGGGTCCTGCCTGGGAGGCCACTGCATGTAACAGGTGCATTGCACCGCTTTGTCTTACTCTCAAGAAGGGCAGCCCCTTGAAAAGAACCCAGTCTGACAAACACAGCACGAGCAGTTAACATTTGCTTCAATGCAACTATTATGCAAAGACAAGCTGGGGCCAAAAGTTATCTGACATGACTGCATCATAAATGCCCTCAAGCACGCTTATATTAATGCCTTAGGATGATCACTGAAACAAAAACCAAACTTAGCAATTTCCTTTTAGAATGCCCAAAGAGTAGGAGGCACTCCGTTTCGGAATCACTGGTATAACAGAAAAGCTGTCTGGACATGGTCTGTCCTGACTTCAAGTTCAAGCCTGAGTCCTCGCTGGCTCGCAAGTCACAACCTTAGTGTCTTCATTTGCAAACTATGAACAAACCTCCTAGAGGCTGCTGTGGGGATTAAGCAAGACAATGTAGTCTAAGGGGTTAGTAAAATGTCTGTCACATCATAAATAATCAATGGGAACAGCATTTGCAGTGCTCAGGAAATGCTGATGACAACAGCTACAAATTAAAATACAAAGCGGAAATTCTCAATCTGGTAGAAGTTAGAGGAAGAAGCACAAAAGCTTCTGGGGTCAATAAACAAAAAAGTTCCCTCAACCCAGCAACTAATTAGTATGAGCATCGTCCTACTAAGCAGCCTTCCTCAAGACTAATTATCATATAGCTGTTGTGTGCGTGCTGATAATGAGCCTCTGAGCCTGGAATTTACCAAGGGACACGAAAGCAGACACAGTGTGAAGTGAACCCTACAAATATTTACAGTTCCTACTTCTCACATCTGTCCTGGCAATTAGGGCTAAAAGCTGATTGGTCAGGATGGGCGTCAGACACCCAGAGGAGTCTTCTTCCAGGTGAGCGAGTTGTGCTTTGACGGTGATCTCTCTGTACACTGTGCATCCAATGAGTGAGTGAGTGGTGGTCCTAGGGAGCCAGACCAGGACAATTTAGTTGGACACATCATTCATCCATTCAAGTCAGTACAGCTCATTGAATTCCCATCACGGACAAGGGACCATGAGATATAGGAACTTACAAAGGTGAGACATGGCTCCTGACCTCAAGCTGTTCACAGGAGTGAGCAGCAAATAGGCACTGGCTACAGAGGAGTGAATGAATGTCTTATCAGAGGGGAGGGGAGGGGAGGGGAGGGGAGGGGAGGGGAGGGCCCAGCAGCCTACTCCTTGAGAAGGGAACTCTAGTAAGTTTATCTGAAGGGTTGGATTCTTTTCCACTACCACTCAGTCGCCTTAAATCCCACTCTGTCCTGCAAGTTTTAACACTGATCTCTTTTCTAGTCTTTGAACAACACAAGCTCTTCGTGGTCTCAGGGATTCTGAACTTCCCCTTGTTTCACTTAGAACACTAGTATGGCTAGTTCCTCCTCCAAGTTCAAAAGTTACCCCTGGAAGAAGCTTTCCCTGGTTACTCGCCCTTAGCCCCCCGCCCCCACCTCACTTTAGTCACTCTAGCACTTGGCTCTTCAGTTCTTATGACCACTCACTCCAATGTGTAGTTGTCATTCTAATTAGTTATTTATACTCCTCACTATTTTCTACCTACCACCATCACTACAATGGAGTAGTGAGAGGAAAGGAATATCCCTAGCTCCTAATGTACTGGCTGCTTCACTCAAGTCTTTTTTTAAAGATTGTATTTATTTATTTTTTAGAGAAAGGGTAAGGGAGGGAAGGAGTGAGGGAGAGAAAGGTTGATGTGCGAGAGAAACATCGATTGGTTACCTCCCACATATCCCCAACCAGGGACCTGGCCTGCAACCCAGGCGTGTGCCCTGACAAGGAATCGAACCTGCGACCTTTCAGTTTGTGGGACAACACCAACCTACCAAGCCACACCAGCCAGGGCTCCATTGAAGGCTCCTAATAAAGTATATAAATAAATGAATAAACTGGAAGCAATGCCAAAGGACTTTGACAGCAGCTGTCATTCTGTTCAGTACCTTGAGATTTGTCCTTCTCTCCTCCTGCTCCACTATAGGTCCAGATAGGTCATTAATTTGGCCCTGGAGCTAACTCTAGCAGATAGCACTCATCAATAAATACTTGATGAATGAACAGGGTAGGCTTTACAGAGGGAAATATATAGACTACAGAAGAAGAACACATTCCAGGTTTCTAGAGCCACAAGGAGAAACAGACATGTAAGAAGTCACAGCCTGTGGGGCCACGCCCTGGAGTTTGGTGTGGCTAGGGTACAGCACCTGGGCGATGTCTGGAACCAGGATCAGATTCTGTTGCTGATTAAAAACCGTGATCAAGGAGGGATTTTAGAAAAGGATAAGTGCGTCTGACATCCATTATTCTTCTTAGATAAGAAACTGAGATCCCCATGTTGAACAGAAGCAGGGGAAGGAGCTGGGCAGAGAGCCGTAGATCGGGAGTCAGACCGCCTTGTGACCCAGTCCTGGCCCCTCTGCTGATTGGCTGTATGACTGTGTGCCCAGCATCTAATTTCCTTAAGCCTCATTTTCCTCAAAAGGAAAACTGGGGGTCATAACAGTAACAGTTTCCCAGAGTTTCTGTACCTATTCAATCACATAATATTATAAACAGCATACTAAGCTATAATCCAAATAGACTACATTCTCAGTAAATGTTAACTACACTTACTATTATTGTAATCACTATAAATAATTTCATTTGCCTGAAAAGGTGCTGAGGTGAAAACCCACCTCAAGAAGTTCCTCTTGAAGGAAGGGAAATATCTTAAAGATACTGCACGTTTACCAGGCATATTTGTATACATGACTCATTTCATCATTACAACAGCGGTAGGAGGCGTTCATGGTAGATTCCCATTCACAGAAGACAAAGCAGATAGATATCACTCTAATGAGAAAAGAGCAGAATTAGTTGTCCTCACTTCCCGGGTAGTAGCACGGATGGGAAATGAAATACAGATGTTCATGGAGATCAATGAAACAGAATAGAGACCCCAGAAGTAAATCCACACATATATGACAAAGAAGGCAAGATATACGTACAACGCAGTAAGGAGAGTCTCTTCAATGAATGGTGGTGGGAAAACCGGACAGACACACAAAAGAATGAAGCTGGACCGCTTCCTCACACTCTACATGGATTGAAGACTTAAAAACAAAACAAAACAAAACAAAATAAAATGCAATAAAATTAAATGCAGGCATTCAAAGATTTTCACAAGCAGAATCCAGAGATCAAAATCTTGAAAGTAAACTGAATAAGAGTGTTTTCCTCTGATCGAGAACAAAATTCCCACAAGGCATCCCAGCCGTCTTTCAATGGTCAAATGCAAGGGCAGCCGCCATCAAGCTCACCCCCCTCCTGATCCAGAGTCTCGGGGGAGGGAGCCCACCGCAGGCTGGCAGCGTGCGGTGGGATTCTGCCCCTTCACCTCTCTCAACACAATCAGGAGTCCCCAGCCCAGCAAAGCTCACCCAGAGTGTTGCCATCCTCATTCCTGAGGGATGTCAGAGCCCAGAAAATAGAAAAAAAAAGTGTTGGGGAACTTCTTTTATCTTTACAAGAACTAACAAAAGAATCTATTTAATGGGGAGAGAATTGAGAATGCTGGGAATATCACTTTCCTGACCCCTTTTTCCATTTAATAATCAGCTGCCAAAAGCTGTGTCCCGCACACAGCTGAGTCTTACACTTAAAGAGTTGCCGTTCTTTTGATCTCGGAAGGCATATTGTCAAACCTAAGAGAGGGCCAGGCAGCCATCCAAAAAAAGAGCAGCAAGACAGCAACGTTTTCAGAAGGGTCTGGGGAGATATAAAAGGAAGTGGGTTATCGTGAGCAGGGGAATTTAACAAGGGCCTGGTAACAGCAGAGCATGAACTGGCGGACAGAACCGCAGGAAGGATTAATACTTCCCTGAACCACCTATAACACAGGCATCCACACGTGTGCTCCTGTTTCTGACTGACTGGACCGGAACCCCCTTGAGAACACCCTTCGTCCAGGCAAACTTGGAGACTGACATCATACCACGTTGCCCTGTTGGTATCAAAAAGAGCTTCACGATATCCCTTATTGATGGATCTTATTTAAAAAGTAACAACTAATAATTTCCATGTTGACAATGACTCAAAATTCTAGAATGTTCCACCATGATCATTGGGCCACGTCACCTGTGGCACCTGGGAAAATCCCAGACTCCTCACTCCAGTGGCAAACCACCAGGAGTCTGGTCCATGGGGCTGCCCTGCTCCCACAGATGGGACCACCAGGAGGCTCCAGATCCCCACCCTGGCAGCCCCATCTGGCCTGGCCAACTTTCAGTTCCACAGGGAGCTCATCCTCCAAGGGGACCACTGAGAAACACCTGCACGGACATTGCATACAGAGCCATCAAGCACAGACCGACCCACATTTCCAAATTCTCCACTTGTTCACAGTGCATTTATCCCTGAAGACTGGAAAAGAACATTACTGATGACTCCAAAGAGGAGAGACCTAAGCATCTCCACAGCGGAGTACCCAACGGTCCCCAATGTAAGATAACACTTAGCACCTCTTTCCCCACATAATGGCATCAATGCCCATCAATCCCAATGGGAGAGAGGCTGAGGTCTTACACTATCCTCCAGCACAGGCTGACATCCCTACACAGCCCCTGGCAGACTGCTTGCCAAATACCAGTTCCAGGTCCTTACAGCTTAGAAAGGTAAAGACACATTTCTCTGACTCCCGTGCAGCAGAATTTCTGTGTTTGTTTGTTTGTAGCAGTTTACGTGTGACTTGGTTTCCATCAAGCAGGCACACATAAATGAGACAGAAATGAGGACCCAGAAGTAAACAAGCAAACAAACAAACAAAAAGGCCAAATTCGGAGAGACTGAAAATTAACAGCAAGAAAGGAGATGAGAATGTCTGGTTTTGCGAGTGCAGGCAGCGATGGTGGAGTTTCCTGTGTGTGATTCTTAGCATCCCGTGTGCCGAGCAGCGGGTGATTCCAGCAGCCACATGGGTTGTGATTAGACACTTCTCTGGGACCTGCTGCCTTTTCCTGGAAATGCAGTATTCAGGGCACCCCCTCTGGCCCTCCTGCAGATTCTGTGAGCGGGGTAATTCCCCTGAGTAGACCCTTTTCTACTTCACTAGCTAGAGCAGGTCTTGCTGCAAAATATCCCCAACATATACAGGGTGTTCTTAATAATCTTTCCTTAAAAAGATTATTTATTTATTTATTTTTAGAGAGAAGGGAAGGGAGGGAGAAAAAGAGGGAGAGAAACATCCGTGTGTGGTTGCCTTCATGTGTCCCCCACTGGGGACCTGGCCCGCAACCCAGGCATATGCCCTGACTGGGAATCGAACCAGTGACCCTTTGCTTCCCAGGCCTGTGCTCAATCCAGTGAGCTACACCAGCCAGGGCTGTTCTTAACAATCTTAATACTCTCAAACCTCTTTTAAGAAATGAAGATCTCAAATGTCCAATACAATCAATCATTTCACCATTTTATCCCAGCTAGAGTCTGGCAGCCATTAAGCAAGCTCTGGTTAGTCTTTCAGTCCATCAGCGACCTTCCTGAGAGTAATCCTATCCCTGTCCCTAAGGAGCTGCGTTCCAATGGTGTGTCTCTCGGTTCTTCTGTCTGCATAAGAATGTCCAGACTCTTCTTCCAGGCGTACAAGATAGATGTGGAAGAACAAAGTCTCCTCAAATTCAGTGGGGTTCCAACACAAGGATCGTTAGGTAAGGCTTTCCAACTTGACATCTAGTATATTGAAACTGTGGATTGATGCTAAAGCTAGAGTTTGTACAATACTGATGCCAATAGCAAGGAACCCTTCTGTTCCTCAAGAGGCAATGCTGTCCCGCTGGTGAATTTCAAGGCCATTTGTAGTCTGATGACTTTTAAGGCCATTTTTAATCAAAGCACGTCGGATATGTAGTAGTTTCCTAGTTTGATGGCAATTCTAGGTATTAAGCACCCTCTCTTGCCAAGCAAGTCTTTTAATCTTTTAATCTGGTTATTAGTAATCAAGTCACAACAATATCTCCAGCCCTTCCTCCAATTAATGCTGGGTGGTCTCAGCCTTACCAACACCGCTATGATCCATTCTAAAATTGAAAGCATATGTTTTCACACTGAAAACCATATGGTTTGCATATTAATCCACTACCATTTCCCCAAATAAAAGAGGCCAAGCAAAAGTTCTGTAAAACAAATAAACAAACAAACGAGCAGACAAATAAAACAGAGCCGGATCGTGTGCTTCATGAGAAAGATAATGGGGCAGGGGGAGAATTTCTTGCTATAAGCTCAGTGGCTGTGCTATGAAATAATTAAACTCATCTTTCAACAAAGGACTGAGTTTCCCCAAGCACAATACCCTATGCTATTTTCTTCGGAAAGTTTGGCAGCTATCAAAGGTCCTTTCCCCAACCATGAAAAAAAGGCAGAAAATGGCATCAAAAGAGAATAAACCCTAGAACCGACTCTGCTGCTAGCCAACAGGATGAACTTGGATGACTCACTGATTTTCTCTGTCCTCATCTGTTCCACGAAGGTAACACCAGATGACAGGCAAAGTCACCAGAAGCGCAGCTATTTAATGATTCTAGACACAGAGGTTTATCTAATACGGACACAGTTCCATAGTTTATAACACCCAGAGGCAGCGTGGTGGCCTTAAAAAAAGCAGCAGGTCTTTGGCGTCAGTCTGACTTTGAATTTGAATCCTGGTCCCACCACTTACAAGCTGTGAAACCTTGGGCAAGTTGCTTAACCTCTCTGAGCTTATGCTTGCTGATATACAGAGTAGGATAAATAACATGTACTGTGGAGAGTTGCTTTAAAGCTTACATGAGGAGTGCCTATCCCATTGAATGGGAGTGCCCCATTCAGTGTTCATGAGGTCGCTACCTCCCTCTCTGCTTTCCAGGTACTGAGTTAAAATAGGAAAAAGCATTGACGACTCATTCTTTCCCCCAAAAAGGAAGAAAATGATTCATATTATAAAACTTTGAGGAAAGTTTAGTTACACGACCTCTTCTATCAGTGTTTGGTGGATTTAGTGTGTGAAACCTTTGTATCTTTAGTATGGTTCATTATGCAAATATTTATTCAGCCCTACTATGTGCTGCTCCTTGTTCTAGGCAACAGGGATACAGTAGAGAACAAACCCGGCCAGGCCCCTGTCCTTCTGACAGTTTTTATTCTGACTGATGTCTCCCAGAGCAGCTTTAGAATAACGTTACAGAAACCGTCTTCTTCCTTTGGGGAGTCATTTTGAGTATCAGTTTTGGGCTTTACGAGGCCTACCTTCTCCCAGTCAAAGGAAAAGAGAACCCACGCAGGTTAGCTTACACCCCTGCATAATTTACGTGAGGAATCAGTGGGGCACAGAGAAAACATGAGGTTAGAGTCAGCCAAATCTCGGCTCTGCCATCCACTGGAGACGTAACCCTGAGCAAATTAACCAGTGTGCCTCAGCTTCCTTCAAAAGTGTATCCACTTGCAGAGGAATATACGGGACTTCATGAAATCATGTATGTTGAACACCTAGATCAAGACATGCGAGTGGAAACAGAACAATACTAATGATGACATAGATTCTGTTTTATTATTATATGCTTTTCCACCGATCAGAAAAAAATTATCTTAATGTTAGAGACTCACAAGGGGGAAGTTGTAATATCCATTCATGGTTATTTCAGAAAAATGATACAGAAATATACACAACCTGCATATGCCGCTAATTCCATTACCGAAACCAGGAAGCACATGTCACGGAAAGGGCGTGTGAGTCTCATTGAGAAAATCTATTTGACGCATCTCCCTGGCTCAGCTCCTATGGTAAGAGTTTTCTTTGTTCAGAGTTCATGGAGGCAAACTGACCCTCATAAAACTTAGTTTTCGCAAAGGTATGCCCTATACAAAGTGAAGGCTGCGTTTGAATGATCAACAAACTGCATAACTGGTGGTGAAATACAGAATTCACTCCCGGGAATCCCATTTTCAATGAATTCTATACCTTGATTGTCGATACATAAACAGTTACAGAAAGTCTACCCACTTGAAGTATCTTTGCCACCCTTCTTAGGGTGGAAGCCTGAAGCAAACCGCTAAGCTTCATTCCGTGTGGGAAAATGTAAAAAAGGGAATCATCTCCCAGTCCAGTTGAAAAGCAGTCCTCACTTCATGTATTTACCAGACATCCTGAGGGGTCTTTGGCAGTCACGTCCCGGTTGCGCCCCATTTATTCCAGACTTTTCAACGTCTCCCAGAGTTGCCCAGCTCCCCTGCCATCCCGCACGTAATCACTCGCCCATTTCTCCTCCCAACCCATTAAGCGGCCGTGTCCCTCACCCGCAGGAGAGAACCAGACAGCGTGTGTGCGCATGTGTGCGCGGAGGGTCTCTGCGGATGTCATACTACAGAAGTAACCCTCAGTTTTGGCTGATACTGGAATCTTCCAAAGAACATTTCCATTTTCAAACCTTCTGATGATGACTTACTTGGCCTGGGTTACAGCTGGATGCTGGCATTTTTATAGGTTCCCACAGAAAACCCCACCGTGCCAGCCAGGCTGAGGACTGCTGTAGCGATATCTCCAATCCCTTTTCTTCTTCCTTCTATATTTATGCTGAATACTTTGGTTGACAGTAATTTGCAAACTGTACCTCTGAGTTCTTCCAGTTTGGAAAAGTCTCACTGAGTAGATGCAGCCACTAATTTGCCTTAGATCCATGTAGTTGTCTTCAGACAGGTGACATTTGTAAAGCTGGTGCGTGCCCACCCAGCCCCCCGTCATACCTTCCACATGCACACCACAGCCAGCTGAGATTCCCAGGACCCAGGGAGGGCGGCAGCCTCTGTCCCAGCAGGTCACCTGCAGTCCCGCCTGCACCTGGCAGTCCCGAGGGTGGAGGTGACCATTTCCATGCACAACTCCAGCGGAGACTAAAGAGCCAGGCTGTGAAACGCGGCCTTTCTGACCACCAGGAGCACGCCAGCCAATCCTGTCTGGTTTCTGGGAATACTTTCTTTTTCTTATTTTCACTACTATGAGCTTCATGTTCATTTTTCTGAGCTTTTCCTTATAATTAATCTGGCCAGAATGAAATTTTAGGGTCCATTTTAGAGCTCAAACCTGAGCAAAGACCAAGGAGATATTTTAATTTAGAGATCCCTGAGGCCCACTGTGTTGGTTGGGTAGGGCTGCCATATACCACACCACAGGGTGGTCGGCTAAAACAATAGATAATTATTTTCTCACAGTTCTGGCAACTAGAAGTCTAAGATCAAGATGTCGAGAGGGGAGGGCTGCCTTCTTCTGAGGCCTCTCTCCTTGGCTTGTGGATGGCCTCTTCTCCCTGCATCTTTACATGGTCTGACCTCTGTGTTGTCTGTGTCCTAATCTCTTCTTACCTGCCGGTCGGATTGCATTAGGGACACCCACGTGACTTCACTTCACTTTTATCTCTGTAAAGTCCCTGTCTCCACGCACAGTCACATGCGGAGGAACTGGTGGTGAGGACCTCAATATTTACATTTGGGGGGCAAACACAACGGATCCCATAATACCCATGAGTTAAGAGAGTTTGTCTGCACCCAGCTGGGAGTCTATTTCTAGGAAACCATGGCCATGGTCTTTGTTTGGGTTTACTTTCAGTACGAGAACAAGGTCTGACTTTCTGAGAATGAACAGAGAGACCGCTCTGCACAATTTAAAAATTCTATTATAAATGCAATTGGTGAGCTCATCAAACTAAGAAAGAAAATAAAGGCTCTGAGAGACGTATAAGAAACACAGAACTTACCAAAGTATGCATTGAAAAAGGAAAAGGTAAAATAATTTAACTGATGTCACTGGACACTATGTTAGATAACCTAGGAAAGGCTTGGTTTTAAACTTTCTGCCTCGTAACTTTTATAACTTTGTTCGCACTTGTCAGAGTGTAGTCCCAACTTCGGGCTTGGAATCCACATGACAACGGCCTTCACTGGCCTGTCTTGCTGAACTGTTTACTTGTGCTAGGAGACTATGCCAGCCCCTGCGCCCGTGCAGAGGGCTTCAGTTGCCTACTGGAAAGCTAACTACATGGGGCTTTTTCAGTTTCTTTCTTAAGGGAGTTCCCCTAAGAGTTTCTTCAGAAACACTTGCCCTTCCACACCTGAAGACCCTGCCTTGAACCCCTGCATCCATCCCCACTACAACTGGGGTCACAGGGCAGGAACCTACCTTGAGGCTTGGGCTTGGTCACTTTGCCACAGGGCTTGGAGATGGTGACGGTCTTCTGGCAGTCGGCGTTGTGCAGGGCTCGCTTCAGGCTCCCGGTTCTGGTCTTCAGGGCCGTGTTCAGGTCGCACTCTCCCCACGCCTGGAACTGGTATTTGCACTCCGCTGCAGGCGGGGGAGGGGGGGGCAAACGGAAACCTTTGGAAGATCCTTTTACAGCGCCGTGACAATAGAGACACCCGGGTAACTCTTAGTAGTGAGGTCACCGTGGATTCACACGCGGTTGTAAGGGATGAGAGCGATCCCGGGTACCCTCAATGGGGGTCTCTTCCGTGGCTACAGCCCAACAGCAAACCAGGAAATCGGCAGGGCTACACTCCACAGAACCCACTCGGGTTTCACCAGTTTTACGTGTGTGCGTGTGGGCATGTGGGGGAGAGGGACTTAGTTCCGTGCGACTCTATCGCAAGTGTAGACGCAAGGGAACACCACCACCGTTCATATACGAAATCGTTCCACGGCAAAGGTCCCTCGGGCTATGCTTCTACACCCAGAGCGCACCTAACTTCCGCCCCGGCAACCGCTGTTCTACGCTCCCCCGCGATACGTTTTCCATCTTAATTTTGTCATCTGTCTCTGCAAAGGGAATCAAACACCGTGTAAGCTTCTGAGAGTGGCTTTTTCACTCAGCGTAATTTCCCGGAGGCGCACACAAGCTGTGCGCTCCTTTCCCTTGCTGAGCGGGTATTCCACGGTTTGCAGGGTGGGGGTAAAGTGGGTTTACGGCCGTCAGTATGGAAAATACCACGGTAACTGGTCAATAATCATCTATGTCTAAATTCTGTGCTTCACACACTCACGTCTGTAAACTTACTTCTGCCGCACCCCGTGCGTGCGCCACCATCTGTCTGACCACGCCCCAGCCGAAGGGCATCCGGGTGGTTTCCGGCTTTGCACCGTTACAAACGGAGCCGCCCTGCACATTCGTGTGCAGACATTAGTGGAAACACAGGTTATCGTTTCCGCAGGTCCCATGTCCAAGAGTGAAACCACCGCATCACAGCGCAAACACACGCTTCGTTTCCTAAAAAAAACTGCCATATTCTTTTCCAGGGTGACTGGGCCTTCAGCAATATATGAGTGATCTAGTTTTTCCACGTCCTCTCTTCTATTTGGTGTTTTTATTTTTTTAATTTTAGCCACCCTGAGGGATGTATACTATACTGCACAGGGATAGCTCGTGAGTTTTCATTTTCATTCCCCTACGCGGAAAAGAGGTTGAGCACCTTCTCAGGTGTTCGCCACCTTTATATTATATCCTCTTTGGTATAATGCTTATTTATGCCTTTTGCCCACTTTATAATTAGATTGTTACTTCTGAGAGTTCTTCATGTATTGCAGATACAACTCCTTTAAGATATACTTTTTAAATTTTTTTGTAAGTGGGTCTTTATGGTAACCATATACAATTTAAGACCAAATGTACCTAAATTTCATCCAGCTTTTATAGAACTTACTTCCATTCATAAAAAGCACCCCTAAGATTATAGAAAATGAGAAAACTACAGTGTAGAGATTCATTGCCCTTCTTCACTCGCCCATCACCCAGAGTACATTTCTGTAGCACAGTGAGGATATTTGGGGCATCGTGTCCTACCACGGCTAAGAAAGACACAAATTCAAAAATATAAAAAGACAGGTAATTCAGGTGTGCAAGAGTCGGTTTAAAGTCAGAAGTGTCGAAAAATTCCTTCTCAAATAGGTAGATGAGGCCAATGAGGCTGGCCATAGTCAGTGCGAGAAAAATCTACAAAAACTGGCTGCCATCGGCCCTTCTGGATTTGATCATTTATGAACCAGCGTTGGAGGGTGGAGAGGATGAAAAGCGAGGGAGGGCCTGACAGAGGTCAGGACAGTGGGGAGAATAAAAAGGGGAAAGAAAGATGAAAGGAACTTAGAAGAAGAAAAGACAGGAAAGAGAAGGCAGATCAATGAACACCATTAGAAGCAGATCAGGAGTCTATTTTTTGTCCCTATTGGTAAGGCAGTGATTCGCAGTAAGGGACTATTTTGACCCCACAGGGGACATTAGGCAACATCTGGACACATTGTAGTTGCCACGGTTTGTGGAGGCGGGCAGCACTAGTGGCAACTAGAGGGTAGAAGCCAGGGATGGTACCAAATACCTTACGACACTCAGAACAGCCCACCCCCAACATCCACAACAAAAGCGATCTTGTCCAAAATGTTAGCAGTGCTGAAGTTGACAAACCCCGGGGGTAGGCAAAATGTCTTGTTATATTGTGTCCGATCAAATACGCTTACTTAAAATAAATGGCAGTCAGCCTCAGAAAGGTTATTTGGTGGAAGAACAGAAGAATTTACGTCGGAGTGGAAGGCCAAACCAACAGGACCCCAGGGTGGGCCTCACCTCCAAACTGCTTTTTCCAGTTGCAGGGGATCTTACATCTCTGGGTCTTCATGGTTTGTTTGCACTCGGCTCCGGTGCGGGTGCCCTCCCGGGTGCCCAGCCCGCAGTCTCCGCTGGTGGGCACGCACACGCTCCACTGCCATTCGCCACAGTCCGACTTCTTCACTTTTTTTTCTGGAAGGAAGGACAAATAATCAACATGCAGAAAGCTCCTTAACTCCTAGGTATAACTGCGTTCATTCCCGAGCGCCTTAATTACAGGGTCTGTGCTTTTTACCCAGAGGTCTTCAGTGTCTAGTAAATGAAAGGAACCTGCAAGGTGTTAGTGTTAGTGGAATGAGGAGAGAGCAGAAACACTGCGGACAGAGCCAGAATTAATATTAATTTGACTCTTACTACATGCCAAGGACTAGACTAAGGAATTTACTGACATGTCAGGAGCACACATGTCCGTAAAAGAGAAGATGGTCAAAACCAGTTAAACCTAAAAAGATGCGAAAGCATTCCATTAGCAAGGACTGTTGTCACATTAGCTTTTTCAGTGCAAGCTGGTGTTCCTTGCCCATCGTGTAGATAGAATAGCATAATATAAATGTGGTGGAAACGGAGTCCCAGCTCCACAGGCAGACACGTGACTGGGAGTGACACAGAATAGGCGCTCTCTCCTCTCTGAGCTTTCTCCTCTCTTCCCTTTTCTATTAATGTGGGGTAAAACCAAAATTCCTGAAGGACTCTTTTTGAAGAGAGAGTCAACATAGTAAAACCCCTGACTCCTGGTCAATCATACATGGCGGCTGCTAATATAACCCTTATGTTAATAATCATCGTTTGTATTTCAGGACTTAGAGTAGGGGGGATATGAGAGGAGATGCCACTTAGGTTTCCCGAAACACAAAATAAGGGAGGGAGGAAGGCAGGGAGGAATGGAGGAAGGAAGGGAGGGGAGGGGAGGGATGGAAAAGGGTTGAGGGGAGAGATGGAGGGAGGGAGGGAGGAAGAGACGCAGGACAACAACCTAGTTGGATTAGAAGGACCTGAATGAATGGAGCTCCTGCCTCCATACCCCTCCTGCTTACCTGGTTTCTCTTTCTTCCCTGCTTCAGCGGTGCCCACAGCTGCCAAAATGAAAATGAATGCCAAGAAGGCAGCTGCAAATTTTCGACGCTGCTGCAGGTACTGTTGGGGCTGCATTCTAGGAATAAACAGAAACAGAAGAAGATGGTATCAACGGAAGTCAGAGAGGAAGGCTCGGGAACTCCATGACGAAGGGCTCCATCTTCCATTTCCGGAATATTCCATTTTGGAAGATTTATATCAGTTATGTGCAATTCTCTCTTTCCTCCCCAACAGCCACTGAAGTGCTCCTTTGCCATCAGCCGTGTTGTCACTGACAACATCCAGCAGTTGTCCATGCAAGGCTTCACACACAACCATTTGCTAAGTATGGGTCAAGAATGACAGAAGCCAAGGGATTTTGGTGGCACTCGTTTGAGCGGACTCCTACGGTGAGTCTTGCTGAGAGTGACACTTGGTAATGTCAGTAACCACAGTCATCTTTGTAACTCTTGACAATTCCTAGAAACTGTCATGGTGTTGTCATCCAATGGGTAATTTGAATGGACACAATGAATGGATTATCTGTGCACACAGATGTGATGTGTTGCTGGTATCTTTAGATGCATTGGTGTTGACCAATACCTCTGATTTTTTTTATCATTTCCCATGATCATAATGATCTTATCAGCCCTGTTCATTGTTCATTGGTTCCCCAAAGAGTGAAGCACCAAACAGAAGGAGGGATAGCACACCTTAATTATGTATCAAACTCACATGTGCTAAAAATCCTCTAAATTGCAGGATAATAAAGCATTCACACTCACGCATAATTTGAAATTCTCCATATCTGATACGAATCAAAATCCCAGAATGACATTAGAAAAACTCCCTTAGAATTTGAAGTCACCGGTGACGGCTGAGTGTTAATATGGTCACCCTGCCAAAGCAAATTGAGAAGTCTCTGTCCAAGCCCCAGGACAACCCATTCTCCAATGACTACACCACGCCAATGGCTGCAGCAACTCACCGGGCACTTACTCATCTCCATCTGGTGCGTTCTTGGTGTTTTATATTAAAATGACAGGAATGACTATGGCCATTAGCTCTGAGGTTTTCTTTCCAGAAGCAGTAGCAGAGTAGTTTAGATGGTTTGACATTCTCTTGAGTGAACGATAAAACCTCTTATATGTGTGTGTATGTATATATATACATACATATATATATGATTGAGATCATTCTGTTTTGCAATTTGTTTTTCTCATTCAAAAATATCTATGAAATGTTATAATTGTCAATGAACCTGTCTCCCTCTCTGTGACATTGGAAATGCTATCCTTTATTAATTTTTTTTAATTGATGACTTTAGATTCCATTGTATGGATGAAGCATATTTCATTTACCAATTAAATTAATATTTTGGTCATTTAGTCCTTTCAATGAATAACATGTCCTAATTAGCTCCTCACCATCTCCATTACGTTCTGAAACCTAATATTGGGTCCTCTGTTCTTCCTCCTAATGCTAAAACGTTTATAACCCTACTCACTGATGGCACAGAGAAAAGTTCCTATTGATTCCCTCACTTTTCCTACGCCTTCCATCGGGCATGAATGACAGGAGAAGCCAGTCTAGACTTACTGGTTGGCAAGTGTTCTCGGCATTGAGCCCCCTCGTGCATTAATGCCACTACAGTTTTTTTATCGCACATTCAAATATTGTTTACAATTCTTAGATGTAACGTGAACCAAAGATGGGGTCTTCTGTTGCTTTCTTTAAGGCCGCCCCACCACCTACTCTCAGTGACTAACCACTTTGGAGACAGGGACTTCTCACTGAAATTTTCCTAAAGGGTAAGTTAACTTTTAAATTCAGAACTTTTATATTTTAATGTTCTTCTTGCCAAGATAGAATGCACCCCCCTGTTTAACATTTATCTATGAATACCTGAAGTATTTAGATTCTGAATGAGAGTATTGTGAGAATTCAGAAATTCCCACTGGAAAAAAAACACAGTCCTTGAGAGATCTTCCTGGCAAACATGGGGTGATCCTTGTAGATCTGGTAACACAGTCGGCAGGAAGAGAGATCAAGTGCACCTTGGAGCCCACTGAAGAAGCAGCAGGGTGGCAAAACTCTTCCTTCCATAAACACACACACACACACACACACACACACACAGAGTTACTAACAGAAAGGTGCTATTATTACTGGCTAATTTTAACCTCGGCATCTCTAGTTTTACATTGCCAAGTTTTTATTTAAAAATTATTTTCAAAAATCTTTCTCTTAATGAGTTAAATTCACTTAATTTCAAGGAAAAAGTCCTACATAAGCCAACATTTCCTAACCATAAAATTATTTTTGAGTCACAGAGTGGTCTATTAAAGAATTATCATAACTGCAGTGTGAGCCCAGAGGAAGGAGGGAGGGAAGGAGGGAGGGAGGGAGGGAGGGAGGGAGGGAGGGAAGGAAGGAAGGAAGGAAGGAAGGAAGGAAGGAAGGAAGGAAGGAAGGAAGGAAAGATACAAGTTGTGGTGAGGTTTGGAGAGTTAGTGGCATGGAAATTCACTCTATTTGCTTTTGATACTAACTTATAACAATTCAGAAATTAAGAAGTAGGTAAATGGTGAATTTCGGCTTTAGAAGTTCCAAGAAAAAATGCGCACAAGCCCACGTGCACAGGGGTCACCTGTGTAAAACTAGCTCAGCGACAGGTTTGAGTGGGAGAGTCTCTTTCTTCTCCTCAACCTCATCTCCCCCCACCTTCCTCATGTCTTGTCACCATTCTGTTTAAGCCTATATTTTGACAGCTTAGATTTTGCTGGGTAGAGAAAATGAATAAAGGTTATTTGAAAGAAGAGAGTAAAGGGGTTTAGAAAAGGGATGATTAAAAGTATCCAAATAATTCAAGTGTACCCAGTGAAGACCCAATTCACATGCTCCTGCCTTGCTGTCGTAGTAAATACTCGAGTAATGAGTACATGTGTGGAGACTGGGTCCCCTTGCTGGCGGTATTTGCATGGTTAATTACTTGTCCTTAGCATCAAGTAAAGGCAAAATCTCTCCCTGTATTCAGCATCTATGTGCCTGGTTTTATATTGTTAACCCCGCCGGCCCTCCAGCAGAGCAGAGGTGAGGCACTGATCTTAAAAATGTGCTCAGGATTAGGACTTATTTTTCATACTGAGGGAAGTAAAACAGTGGAAGAAAAATGCTTGCTAAATTGGCTCAGTTCTTCTGAATCATTTACTTATTTTCAGTCCCTCTTCCTGTCATCTCTTATTGTATTTGCCCTGGAAGACTTAATTTCATAGGATTTAATGGTTAAGTTGAAGACTATCATTGATGAAGGCTGCTGTCTGGAAATTACTGTCAATTACTAATAAGTCTGAAGCTCAACGATAAAAGGAAATAAAGTTAAAGAAACCAATTCCGAGAACAAGTGTTAATTTGTAAAATCCTGCTGTGTTCTCTAAAGAAACAGCTGATTAGAAGGAAGAGCTCCCCCTTTCTTTAGCGTTTTAATAGGATCCAGGAGTTTTAAAGACATCTGCTGTGAACAGAAGACAAGGATGCTGGAATCTAGCCCATAGTGATCTGTTTGGAAGGACGAACATGGGCTTACGAAGGCGAAACCTTTGGTTCAAACTCAGCTTCACCATCTAATTGGTGGAACGTTCTTAGGCAAATCACCATCATTCGCAGCCCTGTTTTGACATCTGCAAAGTGGGAGCGATTATAGCAACTGCTTGACAAGCCTGCCATGAAGATGTAAGAAACAGCGCTAACCGGAACATTAAGAGATATATTATTAGTTGCTGAATAAATTTAATTCATCCTCAAACTCTTAATACTATAAGGAAGTACTTTTTAAGTAAGACATAAGAAGCATTGCACTTTGAGCTTTCTAATATTATCCAAAAGCAAAAGACAAAAATACAAGACAAAAATGAGAAAGAGAAAAAGGAGAGACAGAGCAAGAAAGAGCAAGAGTGAGAGCGAGAGCGAGAACGAGAGCAAGAGAGAGAATGAGAGAGAGAGAGAGAGAGAGAGAGAGAGAGAGATGATTTTAATGTCTAGCCTTTTCAGGGCACAAATGCATTCTGGCCTTTGACTTCCTGAAAAGCCAGAATAAACTCAAGGTCTTTCAACCCTAGTATTTCTTTGGAGTTCTAAAGTCAAGAGGTTCCATGTTGAGAATTAGCAAACATGTCTATGCAATTTAACTTGTATGAAATGACAAAGAAAAATCTCACCTTGCAACTCTATTCTATGCCCTTGTGTAGAAAAACGATTCCACCTCCCTCTTTCTATTCCCAATATCCAGGGCGGTGGTGCCCCAGCACATAGTTGCTGCTCAGTAAAATTTAGGTAGTGAAAAAAAAAAAAAAACCACCAAAACTTGGCATCGGCCAGAGGAATTAACATTCCTGCCCAAATGATGTCTCTGAGTCCTTTGTCTCTGCAGATGTGAAATGCACTGGTGAAGCTGAGCTGGAAACAGCACCCAGAATCTCAGGCAGTCAAACACAGTAGCGGTCAGTGAACGATGCACAAACCTTTTTCAATATCTTGTGATCTACTTGCCTGGATTCCTGAGAAACAGTAATTGTGAATCTTTTTATTGTAAAATAAAACACAACACACAGGAAACCACAAAGACAGTTCAACAGCTTAGTGAATTACTACATAAATTATTTTTCCAGTCACATCTGAAGACTTTATCTGTTTCCCGTCCCAATTACAGCTCTCTCCCTCTACAGGCAACTCATATAGTAATGACTTCTTTGCATTTCTTGAGGGTCTTATTCAAGTGCGATTCCCTAGACGTGCCCAACAGAAAAAGTGATGTCTCTTAAATTGCTCTTATTATACCCGTGACCTCCACTCCTTTCTTTTTCTTGCCTCTTCGTTTTTACAAAAACCAGACCATTTCATCAGCAGTATCCCACGTTCCGGATTTTTGACAGTCACAAATTCATGGTGAATTCAGCTCCTCTGTGGAGCTGCACACTGGCAGCTGGATACAGAGGTTTACTCAGACTCTGGCGCTTTCCCTTTGGCAAAACTTAAGTGGCATTGAGTGGCTGTTTCACCAGGAGCTACATAATATTTGGTTGTTGCTCTTTTGTGAAGCTGACCAATATATTCAATGATTATTGATGGGATATTATGGACTGAATGTTTGGGAGTCACCCCCCATTCATATGTTGAAACCCTCCCCCTCTGCATGTGATGGTATTATAGTGTTAGGAGGAGGAGCCTTTGGGAGATGATTAGGGTCAAATGAAGTCATGAGGGCGGAGTTTCATGGATGGATCCGTACTGTAAAGTCCCAAGAGAACTTGCTTTCTCTCTGGGCTCTCTGCCACTCGGACACAATGAGAAGTTGACAGCTTTCGACCCAGACAGGGTTCTCAATAGATCCCAGGGGTCCTGGCCCCCGATCTTGCACTTCTAGCCTCTAGAAATATGAGAAATAAATTTCTGTTGTTTATAAGCCACCAATTTCCGGTGCTTTTGTTATAGCAGCCTGAGCTGCTTAAGACCTTTCAATTCTATTCTTTCCTTTTATTAGTTGAGATAATTTCATAAAGATATATTTTCCCTCACTTACTATTTTGTTGTCCTGCTTACAGTTCAGAAAGAAATTTAGGATCAATTTTTAATTCTTTTATTTACCTACTTTTTCAAGATCATGAATTTGTTCGCTATTACTAGAATTTGGCCCCTTTGGGGCATATTACTATGATTTTGTGAATTTATTCATATTTGATGGATTTTGAGCCATCACACTTTTTTATCTTTATTGAAGCTCTGATTGTCCCATGAAGATGGGACCAGTATAAGCTTCACTAAGCTGGCTCCTGAATTCCTCCCACCAGACCCTTGTAATCGTTCACAAGGTCCTTGCTCTCTGGTTTGTGAAGATGTTCTAGAGCTTTCTGCACATTTCCTACCCCAGACCTGACACCAATCATTGTTTCAAAAAGCTGTGTTTGTTTTCACGGTAAATACTATTTCCAGCCCCAAATCCGGGCCCTAAAGATGCCCAGCATTGCTGAGCTGGCTTTCAGCTGCAGGCCTTTTCCTTTTCCGAAAGGACATCGGGTACGATAAAATTAAGTACCAGAAGATTCATCGTTTGATCTGTCCCACAGTATAAAAACAGTCGTCTTAGAATAACAGTGTGACTACTAACACCCCGACCAGGAGCCCTGGAAGCAGTTACAGCGACCTTTACCACACTACCCCCCTCAGCTGCCACTGCCATGACTGCTCCGCACCTATGTCATTGAACATTTCAGCCATCGCACGCCTGCCAGCTCCCTTCTAATCCTCCTCAACTTCCAGGAAAAAAGCAGCTGTGCGTTCCGTGTTGACCGCCAGTCCTACGTTGATGTCTCTCTACACATGTTGTTGGCCTGGAAGGATTCTCTAGTAGAATTTTGAGAAAAGCTTTTGGAAACATATTCCTTAAATTCTTGCATGTTAACAGACTGTCTAGCCAGCTCCGGCGTCCACGAGGGTCAGTTTTGCTGATTGCGACATCGTTTGTCTTACAGCTTCTTTGTTGAAGTACCCCAAATACTTACGTTCCTCCATTTGCTTTCACTGTGAAGTGTTACTATTGAGAAGTCTAATAATAGTTTTCTTTTCCTTATTATTATTATTTTTGCTGAGATGCGCAAAGGATTTTTTTAAGGTGCAATAATTTTCCTAATGTCTGACTTGATATTCATTTGGAGTTGATATTCTCAGATAATAAAGGGTTCTTTTCATCTGTAGCTTTAGATAATATCTTATGTTTTATAAATGTAGCTTTTAGTATTAGTTCTAGTACTTTCCTTGCCTGCCTCCTTCAGCACCTCATGTTATTTGTCAGTTCATTCTTCTTTGCCTGTTTCCATATTTGTAATTTTATCTTAAGTTCTTTTTATTTCTGTTAAGTATTTTTAAAAATTAAATTTGCTTGCTTTATTAAGATTAATAAAGTATTACTTGTTTATTCAATTTTGTATTCCTTCTAATTTAGTCTCATTCCTAATATATTTTTCCTTCTATTTATGATTTTCACATGAGTTTCTGCCACCTCATTTCTTCACTTTTCTAATTATGATTTATAAGATTCTATTACATCTTATATTATTTCCTTGTTTTTAAATTCACTTGGAAGTAGCAAGTTACAGGTTTTGGTTTTGGTCTTTCTGTTTCTTTCCCTGCCTTTAGGCATATTACCCCACTTTCTATTTTTCACTTTTTAATAGTTACTTCATAAAATATCTGACCTCAATATATTTCCCTCGCTCATGTGTACAGCTGTTCTGGCTTCACAAAAATCCTTCTGTTCTTTCTATATGATGGTAACCTGTGACAGCTAACTTTCTGAGACTTCTGAGTTCTGTTTTCCTGTCCCTACTTTTAGCTGTATCTTCTCTTTCTTTCGTTTCTATTGTTGCTCTCCTAAGCGACTCTGACTTTATTACCAGCCACTTCTCCTCACTACGGGTTCCTGTCCCGAACGAGGGTCAGCGTCTATTCCCAGACCGGCTCACAGAATTCACGGTGGCTGTGTATGGGCCGTGGGGGGCTCTTTCACTGGCATACCCGTCAGATGGCCTCTTGTGTCCCCCCACCTCCTTGTGCTCAGACACCCAGAGCACATGGCTCTGGTTACAGCGGTTTGCTCCCACCCTCATTCAGTTGGAGGGTCGTAGGGAAGACTCTGTTCTGAGTGTTACTTCTAAACTTTGTCCTTGCTGTCTATCACTAACTGCCCCATGTGTTTCTTTCTTTTGTTTTTTGAATAATAAAACCTGTTTTTTTTTTTTAATTTTCAATTACAGTTTACATTAAATGTTATTTTGTATTAGTCTCAGGTATGCAACATAGTGGTTAGACAATCAAATACTTTCCGAACAAACAAAACAGAAACTGTCTCGTATCCACAGGATAGACTGATGGTTGCCAGATGGGAAGGGTCTGGGGGACTGGGTGATAAAGGTGAAGGGGTTAAGAAGAATAAATTAGTTGCAAAGGAGTTGTGGGGATGTAAAGCACAGCACAGGGAACACAGTTGATAATATTGAGATAACTGTGCACAGTACCGGCTGGGTGAAACCATTTGTAAACTATATGATTGTCTAACTCACCTGTTTATGTTAGGATTCAGAAAGATTCCAAAAACCTCCTGACACTTCCTCCCTCCCCCAATCAGCCTTTTATTTCACCAAACATTTTGGGGCCTCCCCCTTACGCCAACCACTGAGCTGTATTCTCATGACACAGCAGTGACAGGTGCTAAGATAGATGTTTCTGCTTGTCCTTGCGAAGCTGGCACTCCGATGAGGTTCATGCTGACAAATTAACAGCCAAGTGGAGTGCACTATGTTGTGATAGAAACTACAAAACGTCGTGAAGTACAAAGAAAGTGCAACTATTTTTGCATTTCCCTTTCTTGATTGTGAACTAACTTAAGACAGGGATTCAGGCCAAAGATTTCATTTCCCTGATTGTCCCTATGCAGCAAACAAAACCACTGTAGCTAGAAATCCTGTTAAAGAGCATTAACTATTAATCATGTTCCCACAATTTTGGCCCTGGAATGGAATGCCTACCTTCTCTTACCTATCATGAATTATTTTAACTTAGTTTAAGGATGATTGTTCAGTTTCCATCTGTCCAGAAGGCATTCATTCAGTTAAATATACAGGGTCTGGCAGAAGTAACACCTGCTTGAGTGTGGTAGGTAAGGTAATAATACGGGTGTAATAATCTATAATTTTAATTTGAACATGTCACCTAAAATGTCATATGGTGTGTTCAAGTGTAATATTGTCATGTTACAGAATCCCATGCTTATGATTTTGTAATAAAAGATTTTGTAATAAAAGGGGGTATAATTTGTGCCAGACCCCGTACTTAGAGTACTTACTTAAAACAGGCCCTTGCCTATAGTACTTTATAAATACCAATTTATGCTCATATTCATTGATATCTGAATTATCATGAACAGTAAGTGTATCCACTTATTCACAATCCATGCGGTATATAGAAGAGCAGCATCCTTTGTAGCATAAACGGTTCTCGGCAACAGAGCCGAGGAGTTGAACAAGGTGCACCCCACAATGCCTCCGTTAGAGGGCAAGTTAGAAAATAAGATGTAAACAGATGGACAAGTAAAGAAATTCGTAAGTAAGATGGTTTCCAACGGCAGTAAATGCTGGGAAAGAAATGGACAAGATGCCATGACGAAGAGTGACTAGCAGAGGGCTCTGCAGGCAGCAAGGTTACGGATGGCTTCTTCCCTACGACTGAGACAGGGCTGGGGAGGACGGGGTCTCTCTCACCGCTGACAGTGTGCACCGGGGTCCCCAGTTATCACTCGTCCTTCCTCATTATTCTCTTCTGAGCTGACACGGTCTTCCTCTTGCCCCTGAGCTTTCACAATTCTTCAGGAATCCCGTAATGAGCCGCCCGCGTCCCCTGATTGACCTGCTCTCTTCACCCCGCCACAACCTGGGGATCCACGTGCCCAACGCCAACCAGTTCTCACTGCTGCTGGCTCACTGGGAATCAACCCGGTCAACCCTGAAATTGCACCAGCTCCTCATCTGTGTAAATAGCTGTGGTCTTATTAAAAAATGACCAAACTGTCATTTTAGGAAGTGTTTACCTTTTCCAAGAAGAAAATAATGCAATCATTTATGTCATTTAAACACAATATCCCTGAGTGTTCTTTTATTCATGTTTTCTGACTGGGTAATAGAGTAGGAAATCCATTTTGACTAAAAGCACCTAGCCTTTTCCCCTCTGCCCCTGATTAATATTTACAAGGATGTGTAGGTTGCTTGAAAATTGCCTTCTATTTCAAATTCAACTCTAAATGCACAAAGGCATTCGGGAATGAGACAGGAAAAAATAAATCACGTGAAACAAGTGTTCGATGGAAATGGATTTGGTTTCCCTTTAATTTGATTGTGATGTGGTCTGTTTATTCAATTATTTTTTGGAGCCAAAGGAGTTCAAAGGGAGTTGAGTTGGTCGTATTATTCCTTTACTGTGGTCGCTTGTTATAATCAAAAGGAACTGGAGAAAGACTTAAAGAGTTTCAGAATTTTCTAGTTTCCATTTAATACTTTTCACATCTGTGGGCTGCAACGTGATATAGAGAGGAACAAGTGAAGGTTTTAGAGTAAGTCAGACAAAGGACAGAATCCCAACTCTGGCTAATAATGAAGCAGCGCATTTGATTTCTCTGAACCTTACATTCTTTGGCTGTAGACGTGAAAATAAAGTCTGTCCCACAATGGTTCGAGCAGGAGCTTATGAAAAGTATGCCACACAGACCCGGCCCATGGCAGGCCCACAGGGCCCTCTCTCAGCATGCTTTCTGAACTGAGAGCCCAGCCCCCTTGCTCCTTCACCTTCACCTTCACCTTCACTAGACAACACACGGACATTTTGGATGAACTTTTCCTGTAGTGGAATGCGAAATGCTGAATTTCCACTGGGCCAAGGTGGCGATCCACTTCTCCCCATCCCAGATGATGGTGCTGTCTTTAACTCACCTTCCTGCTGCCCTGCCCATTTCTTTCTAACCTATTTTCCTCTAAGTCTAAGAAGTAGCACCTGCTTGAGTGTGGTTGGTAGGATAATAATATGGGTGTAGTAAATTACAATTTTAATTTGAACATTTCACCTAACATGTCACATGGTGTGCTTGAGTGTGATACTGCTATGTTATAGAATTACGTACTTATGATTGTGTAATAAAAGATTTTTATGTAATAAAAGGGGATGTAATTTGTGCCGGACGCTGAATTTAGAGACTACCTACTATAGGCAACATACTAGGCTAGGTTAGAGGAAACTGCAGGAATAAATTATATTTAATCTCATGAATCCTAAGAGATTATAAACTCACAACGGAGAACAAGCCAATGAGAGTATGCACTATATTTTTGTGCGAGATACAAAAATGCTGTGACTAAAAGCAACAGTATTTATGAAAAAAGAGGAGTGTCTAATATTCTCACCAAAATCTCTTCTGTGAAGCTAACTGGCCACTTCTCAATTTTTAGCAGTAAAAAAAAGAAAGAAAGAAAGGCATCTGTATTGGTGAACTAAATTCATTTCTCAAAGCAAGAGTCAATAGTATTAATCTCATGGATAATTGCCCCATGTTAACTGAAAAGACAAATCCATATTCATTCACCCTAGCTCAGTGAAAAATCACATTAAAAATATGTAGTTCTCAACTTCTAATACAAAGGTACTTCTGCCAAGATTACTAACACATTTTTGTACTCTTCTAAACAACTCAGCCCAGCTTTATTAACTACTGAGTTCAGCTGGCGTCTCTAATAACTGGTGCTTTGATTTGTTCAGATGAAGTGATTCAATTAAAAATATAATTTAACAAAACAGCATGCAGATTTTCATGGCCACTAACATACCGCTAAGCAAATGACCGCGGTCCCATATCATCACGTACCTGGGGCAGGTGAAGAATAAGGTTTATATGGCGATGTAAGGCAGAGGCCTCTAGAGGCAGCATTGAGCACCCACTCACAGAGGCAGCTCTGGTATCTTTGTCACAAACACTGGGGAAGTGAGAATTGTTAAGAGGAATCTAAATGCGTGTATTGGTCTACTGAAAACTATTAAGGTTGAACCAGAAAAGGAACTGATTATTACTTGATACCACAAAAAAAACCACACAGAAAATCTTTACCCAATAAATCAAAAACAAAGATTTTGATTTTAGAGAGAGGAAGGATAGGAGAGAAAAAAAAGCAAAAAACATTGATATGAAAGAGAAACATTGATTGGTTGCCTTCCATATGCACCCGAGGGGTCCAAACCTGCAACCAGGCGTGCGTCCTGACCGGCAATCAAACCCGGACAGACCTTTACGTTTCACTGGACGATACCCACCCAACCAATGACCCACCGGCTGGGGCTACCCAATAAATCTTGATTGTAGCTGAGAGATTGTACCATGTTTCTCAGTTTAATACCTAGAATTAGCAAAGAGTCTGCAAGAAACAGGATTCTATTTACAATTCAGTGAAACTACCTAAAAGGTGCCAGAACTAATAAGCGAATTCAGTAATATTGCTGGATCAATATGCAAACATCAATTGTAGAATTATACAATTATATATTTGCAAAATATGTATATCTCAAAGGCTTTTTATCTAGAATCCATAAAGAACATCTATAACTCAATAATTAAAAATCCAATAAAATTATGGGCAAAAGAATTGAGCACTTTTCAAAGAAGATACACAAATGGCAAACAGGCTCATGAAAGGATGTTCGACATTATTGGGAAAGCCTTACGGTGACACTACTACGTAACCACTCAACTCTCACTGTCAACTGGTTGTAACCACTGCGGGGACCATTTTGGCAGTTCCTTAAGAATTTGAACATACACTTATCATACAACCCAACTACTCTACTAACTTGGTATTTTCCCAAGAGAAATGAAGACTTAGGGCTACACAGAACTTGTAAACAAACATTTATAGCAACTTGCCTTATTTGTAATAGCCCCAACTGAAAACAATCCAAATGTCTATCAACAGGTAAACTAATACATAAACTGTGGCATATCTGTATATTATCCTACTAAGCAGAAAAAAAGATCTGTTGATACATGCAATAACATTTATGAATTTCAAAATAATTGTGCTGAGTGAAGGAAGTTATTAAAAATAATACCTACTGTACAATTTTAATGTAAAATTCTAGAAAATGGAAATTCATAAAGTGACAAAATACAGATCAGTGATTACTTGGATACGGAATCTGGGGGCCTTGGGAGGAGCATGAGAGAAAGATCACAGAGGGGCACGGAGACATTTTTGGAATTGTTAGATGCAGTTGTCATCTTGATTGTGGTGATAGTTTCACAAGAATATACATAAATCAAAAGCCATCAGATGGACAGATTAAATATGTGCAGTTGGTAGTACATCAGTTAAGCCAAAAAAAAAAAGAAAGAAAGAAAGCTTTAAAATAGTAGATATCAAAGAACTATGAAGCAAGACATAATCAACGGAAACGACAGTCAATAGAAATGGATTCCAAGATAGCATAAACACTGGAATCGGCTGACGAGAATACTGTAGATACAACACATTGGCAATGATTCCTATGAGAAAGTGGAACAACCCAGTAATAAATGGCAGGACTCAGCAGAAAAACAGAAATTGTAAAAAGGATCAAATGGACATTTGAGAACTCAAAAATGCATGTGAAATGTTTGCTGGATGGATTAATAATGCATTAGATACAGTGGGAGAGTCGTTGAACTTGAAAATAGATCACTATAAAGCTGGGATGACTGTAATAGAATAACAATAAAAATGATTTAAAAAAGAAAATAGGTCAATATAATAAATGCTCTAAACTTAAAAATGGAGCAATAAATTATTTTTTAAAAAATCAGTAATGTATAAGTGTCCTTCAGGATAGAGTTAAACAATCTATCATACTCCAATTAAGGTGTTCCAGAACTAGAGAAGGGGTGGAATGTAGCACCAAAAGTATTTAAAGAAATAATAATAAAAACTTCTAAAATTGTTTTCAAACATCAGTGCACAGAACCAAGAAGCTCTGCAAACCCCAAGCATGCCAGATACAAAGAGAGCTTCACATAGGCACTCAAATCCAAGTTGTTGAGAAGCAAATATAAAGGAACAAACAAAACAAAAAACCCTAAGAAACAACTGGGAGACAGGTACCTCACATAGAACGGAACGACGATAAAAATAATGGATGATTTCCGATGCAAACAATGGAAGCCAAGAGTCCGTGGGGCAACATCTGACAGAAGAAGGAAATCATGAAATATGATGCACACACGTCAAAGCTGAGGGCAAGTACATGCATTCTCGGGGGGTAAAGCTGGCAAATGTTCATGTTGGCATGATTTCTTTGCAATAGATTCCAAATGCGGTCGCAGAGACAAAAGGGAAGTATTATATGGCTGCATTATACTGTGTATGTCTTGATATGTTATAAATGTTAAAATTTTAAAGATGTACAAAATATATCTTTATATATTTAGATAAGCAGAAATAACAAGAAAGTACATTTAAACCTAAACAGATAAATAATTGCATTTAATGCAAACAGACTAGACATTAATAAACTCAGATTGTCAAACTAGATGAACAGCAATATGGAACCATATTCTATCTATAGTGGACCCATTTTATACATATTACATACATATGTGTGTATACATGCATGTATATATGCATGTATATACATGTGCATACACCTGTCTATATAAACATACATGTATGCATATGTGTGTGCATATACGTGTGTGTATGCACACACGTTTTGGGATGCAATTGCCTTAGCAACTGAATGCCAGTGTATTTCACCACATTAACAGAATACCAGAAAAATGGAGAAAATTCATAAGACAATCTCAACAGATGCAGTAAAAGAACTGAATCAAATCCAACACTATTCCTGATAAAGTTATAACACACCAAAATTTAAAAAACTGCTATAGTAGTTCTTTTTTTAATGGGCACACAAATGTCACCGACGTATGTTCAGAGACCTTAAAGAAAGCTTCCACAGGAGACTCATTTTGAATTTTGTCTCAAATAACAGATTAGGTGAGGGGAAGAAGAACAGTCAGCCAAAGCCTGCAGATCTGAGTACACGTGATATATTCCAGGACTCAACGAGTGGTTAAATATGGCTGAAGCATGCGTGAAAAAAGTTGAGAAACAGAAAAGGAACCGAGAGATAGAAGAGACTAACTTTGATGTTTCTTGCTTGTCGCCTGTACGGGTCACGTGAGAACTGTAGTGATGCTTTACTTTCAGAGGTATGGAGCTCTGAAGAGTTTGGAGCATATGAGGAACATGGTCAGCTATGAATTTCTGGGTGGAAACTGCACGAGCAGTGAGCAGAGGAATGCAGGACAACGAGGCTAGTCGGGGAGGCCTGGGGGCCCATCTGACGTGGTCCCAGTGAGGAATGACAGATTCAAACTATGACGTTGGACAGTGGGAAGAGAGAAGAGGGCGATAAAAGTTATTAAGAGATATCAGTTATTGGACTTATCAAATTAATTGAATATCCTTTGGGAGGAGAAAGCAAGGAAAGCTCCAAGACTGTGATCCCCAACCCACAGTAGGTGCCAACACAGAGAACACAGGTCCATAAACCAGACCGTAAGTGATACATATTATGATCCACCTTAAGGACAGTGTTCTAAGCACCTGACATACACATTTTGTTTGTTTTGTTTGACATACGTCAAACGTGATTTTAAGTCTCAGGAAAATCTGATTATGTAGATTCTTTTACAATCCCTACATTTGAAATCAATAACTAAGTCTTAAAGAAGTTCATTGTCTAAGGTTAAGAAATGGGATTCAAGATCTCTTTGGATGTTTTGAATCTGAGGTACGAGTTGGACATTTTCGTTGTAATTGATAACAGTTATGGACCTGGAAGAGAACTCTGGTCTGGAAACAGATATTAAAGCAGCGTCAGCAGATGCTATTTCAGTAAGTATGAGGACTTGGGATTGCCCAAGAATACCATCGAGTAATAAGACAGAGTAAGAACTGAAGAGGGAGCAAGAGGTACGAATTTTAAATCTGACGTAAATAAACTACGGGTAGCAGCAGAAGAATTGAGAGGAAAGCAACCCTGGCTGGGGTGGATTAGTTGGGCGGGTGTCATCCCATAGACTGAAAGGTCACGGGTTCAGTTGCTGGCCAGGGCACATGCCTAGGTTACGGGTCCTGTCCCTGGTTGTGGTGCGTACAAGAGGCACCTGATTGATATTCTCCCCCATACTGATGTTCCCTCTCCCTCTCTCTCCCTCCCTTCCCCGATCTCTAAAATCAATCAGCATGTCCTTGGGTAAGGATTAAAAAAAAAAAGAGGAAAGCAAAGGGAGTTGAACCATGGAACCCAAGCACTCAGGAAGTTTCAATAAGTAAAAAATGGTAAGGTCAAGTTCTTGATAGGTTCCCATGGGAATTAGCAATAAGAAGTTGATAGTAACCTTCATGAGGGACATTTTGGCAAAATTGTAAAATTTAAAAAGCAAATAGCCGTCTTAGAAACAATCATTCAGCTAAGACAACACCAGAGACTGTCTCTTGGCCAGTGAGTATCCTGTGTGACTTGGCCAAGTTTCTACGTTAGGAGACCCTGACATTCAGTGTGGCATAATGAAGGGCTTTGAGAACTGACGCAATATCATGGTAAAGACTCTGCCCAAGACTCAAGGGACCACATGCCTGCTGAGGGCACTGGTACGACTCAGTCGGATGTCAACAGCTCTGGCTCTTGTCGGAAACAGACTCCCGCGGGATGCTTTCAGGTAATTTTCGTTAGAGAGAGGAAGCTTTTACTCATGGAAGAGTAAGAGAAAATAAGACATCATCTCATTGCTCTTGGATGTGATTCAAGGAATCGTAGGCTCTGGACTGTTTGCATCTTTATAAAGCTCTGAAGATGGCGTGTAGGCCTCTCCTTCGAATCCCTTTCCACACCAAGTGTTTCTAGAAGGACCAGCTGCATCAGCATCAGCTGGGAGCTTGTTCGAAATGCAGACCCTGAAGCCTTCACCCCAGACCTGCTAAACCAGAATATGCATTCAAACAAGGGCAAGATCCACAGGTGAGCCTCTGTGCACAAGGAAGTTTAATAAACCCTTCTTCTCAACCGTAAATGTTCTAGGAAGTAAACAAAATTAAATGTTTGCTAATTATTATTGGATTACTACTTTAATTTATGTAGCGTCCAACTTCTTCCTGTAAGTTTAAGGTAGCTTTTACAGATAGATACATTCTAGAACGATGAAAATGATGAAAGTAGAGAAAAAAGGCAAAGGCCAAGGAAAAGTATGGAAAAACAACAGCCATCATGGATTAAAAGCTCTGCTCAGAGCTAAGAGCTTTCTCTAACTTTTATCCTCACAACAATTCTAGAAGGCACTCAATATTATTCCAATTTTATAGGTGGGGGAAAATGTGAGAGAATTTAGATCATTTTCCCAAGATCACAAAGTATTAGAAGCAATGTTTCAGCCTAGACTGGTGAAATCCAAATGAGATGCGTGCTCGTCATCACGGAGTTGAATAGTGAGGTTAAAACACAAAATGACTGGTATGTACTCTTATGTACTGACTAAGATTTACCCTACATGTGGTTCTAAACTTTCCAGAAGCCGCTGTGAAGACAGGATATAAGAACAACATTCAGAGGGTACTTAGTTCTCTGTCTACCATAACGTTACTTGCGTGGCAGAGGAGAGCTCTCACAATATGTAAAACTTCCACAAACTGACATGCACGCCACGCCACGGGTTTAAGGACCTGTTTCTTAGCAAATATATATAAATAATGTGCCCAAAGAATTCTGAATATTGTAGCAACATCTTGAATAAACTTTAAACGGATGACTGGTCACTTAGGAGCTGAACTAGAAAACCGAGAAGGGAGGGCAAGAGGCAGTGAAGAAGCAGAAGAGTACACAGGCAGGGACCAACGCCCTTGTACCCACGGCCCACTGAATTCAGGACATCTGACACCACAGGCTTTTGGAGGCCTTCAGAAATATCTGAGACGTGAAAAAAAGGATGTCTCTAAAGCAAAAACATAAAAAAATTAAAATTAGCATTTTATAGGGACTATAAAACAAAGTGTTATGTCAACCTCAGAAAGTTTAATATTTATCCATGAAAAAAATCACTGTATTTGAAAACAATCTTTAGATTTTCTCACTTTGCAGGAATTTATTTGTGTTTTTAAGAATTTTTATTGAATTTATAGGGGTGACATTGGTTAATGAAATTATGTAAGTTTCAGGTGTATGATTCTACATTATCTGTGTATTGTATTGTATGTTCAGCACCCCAAGTCAAGTCTCCTTCCATCACCATTTATCCCCTTTCCCCTGTTCTACCTCCCCCCCGCTTTCCCTCTGGTATCCCCTTACTATTGTCTGTGTCTGTGAGGTTTTTTTTTCTTTGCTTAATCCCTTCACCTTTTTCACCCAACCCCCTAACTCCCTTCCCTTTTGACAGCTGTGAGTGTATTCTGCCTGTATAAGTGTAGTTGTTTTGTTTGTTAGTTTATTTTGTACATTAGATTGTACATGTAGTACTTGTCTTTCTCTGACTGGCTTATTTCGCTGAGCATAACACGCTCCAGGCCCATTCACACTGCCCCAAAAGGTTAAGTTTTCCCTCCTTTTTATGGCCAAATAGTATTCCATTGTGTAAATGTATCACCCCTTTTTTATCCACTTACCTACTCGTGAATACTCTCAGTGATAGTGTAGAAAGGAACTGCTTGAAAGCTAAGACTTTTCAAAAGCAAAATTACAAATAAGTTTACTCTCCCAAATGTGTATGGATATATTATCCCCTGTAAGAATATTAGGAGTCCTTTCCTTTAAATAGTACAGAGTGGATGGGCTGCCTGCCTTCGGAACTTCTAGTCTCTTCTTCGTCTGTACCCCATGGGTTAGGGTGAAATAGGAAACACCAAACAGCCTGAAGCCTACCTCCTGCAACAGCCGCATCCCACCAGTGACGTAAAATCCCTTCCCACATAGTTCCCACACCACTAGGAAGTGACCAAACGGCTACTGAGCGACCGCAAGGTAAAGATGAGAAGTGTATTCTCTTGGCACAGCTTGCAAAGGCTGGGATATTAATGCCCAGTTCCATACCAGGAACAAAACCCTAGAGTAAGTGCACAATTGTGCAGGAAGCCATTTGGATTGAAGTGAGCCTCTCCTTCAAGAACGGAAGAGCCGAAACCTGCCAGCTCTGGTTTGCACGCCTTTCAAGCGACTATTTCCAGCCAATTCAGTTCATACAACTCCAGCTTTCATTTGGGGCTGAGCTCATTGACTAAAAAAATAAAGAAGAATGAGGGGGAAAAAGGACAAGAAAAGAAATCAAGGAAAAGCTTAGTTGATTATGCAGAATGTTGCTTTGGGAAAGGGGAAAATCTTGTTAGAAGCTTGGCAAACCCACTTCATTAGGGACCCAGTGACATCTGAAACCAGGACATTCCACCGGGTTAGTTTAAAACATCGAGTGGCCTTCTCGTTTGGTAGGGATGGCCCAACCCCATGCCTTCTGCCTGCCTCATTCTTTGCATTCTTTATCATACTTTCAGCAATGGAAGAGTTTGCTACTAAAAAATTTGCTGAAAGAAATGAGACTTATTAGAAATCTGTAACATTAAAACCAGGGATTGTGATTCTGCTCACTCACTGTGTCTTCTAAAAGCCTACTTGTCCTTTTCTGCTTCTGTGGTTATTTTTCCCTCCTTTCCACTGCCCTCCTCTCTCATACACATGGTCCTGCCCACTCTCCTTGCACACAACTCGCTGTCCGCAATGTTGCTGGATGAACGTGGGCATGGGCGTCAGGCCCCGTAATGGCGAGTGAGAACCAATTGCTCCTTGTCCCTTCCAAGATCCTCTGAGGTTCTTCTGCATAGTTTCCAAGTCAGAGGAAGAGGTCGTTTAATTTTTTCCTTCCTTTGTTTGAGAGCATCAAACACCCCACTCACTGAACTCCCTCCTTTCTAGAAATAATTAGCCTAGGGGCTAAAACTACTATGGAAATTTATACAAGAGTAACAACTAAGAGGTCAAAAGGGTTCAGTCGTGCCAAATAAACCTTATTTAGTTGTGTGAGAAAGCAGCTAATCACAGTGATTTTTATGGCCATAGAGTATCTTGGTATCAGGACATTTCGACACCTTCTGAAAACACAGCTCTGACAGGAAGTTAGACAATTAACATTATGAGGAGGACATACTGAGATAAAACTACTGTTCCAGGGAAGTCACCGAAAAGGTGTTTACGAGAAATTCACAGAAGATTCTCACTTTAACGCTGTTCTGTAAAAAATTATACTAATAACTGAAATGAAATCACCAAATGGATTCTACAATAGTTACGTGTGCAGGTTACTTAAAATGAGGAAAATATAAAATTATGTTGATGACAAAGTCAAGATTAATTCTATTCTTTATGCTACCATACCGACTTGAAAAAAGTTAATTAAAGTGTGATGATAACTGTAAAATCCCATATGTGAATACATTTAAATCAATAATTTAAGTAGTAGAAGATAACTTGCTTCAAAGTAATTCTCAAGGTACAGAGACGGTTCTACTGGACCAAAATTTAATAGATAGGAATGGGAAGGTGGGTGAAGAAACAAAGCTAACAGGAAAATCAGTACATTCTGTTTTTGAGAAGCTCAAATTGTTAGAAAATTCTTCCTTACGCTGAGCCAGAATCTATTCACTGTAAATTTCATTTAATTGGCCTCAGAAAGGAATGAAGCTAAACTCCGGGCAACTTGTACATGGATGATAGGATACAAAATTAACTTTGACTATAATATACCTAGTGTGACTCTGCCGGCAGAAAACAATACTCAAACAGATGAAAGATTGTTATCGTGCAGTTGCAAGATTTAACGAGATTTAAAGTAGTTGTTCACTGTGATCATATTATTTCCTTAAAACCATACAATACCCTCTTGTGTTATTGGCATATAAGTCCAGCACCTTCATGCATCACAAAAATCGAGAGATCTTTCTACCTCCATGCCAATATTTACTAAATGAATAAATGAAATTCAGAAGGCTGACCAGCCAAACCCACTGAAATGATACCATCTGGTTAATACCCTCAGGACATTAATCATTACCTTTGGAATTTTCCATATAATTCTACAGGCTTGGCTATTTGGTTTGCAGGTCTATAAATAAATGAAAAGGAAGAAAAATAAATGCTACTGTCCAATAGGTTGGTATCAGCATAAAATGAAGGAAAATGTGGGAAGATTATTTTTAAAAATCCATTCACATATAAATTATTTAGGGTAGAGGCATATAACTCCTTAAGACTGAGCTCTCCCTGATTAGGGCACTCCTGGACCTCACAGTATTGATATCTGTAAGACAGCTAAGGTCATCGAAGTGCACGAATATACATAAGGCATTTTGCAGTCAGCAATATAGGAAGTGTGCACACAGCTTTACATGGCTATACCCACAAAGTCAATTAGTTGAAACACTTAGTAGAGAAAGGCATAAATCCTCAGCTCTCTTAAAAAAAAAAAAAACTCCGAACTCCACTATTCATGCTTATTTACTTCCTCTGGGACCCTGACAACCTCATTTTCATCACCCTTCTAGAAAACTCAGCAACAGTTCACTTTGCTAGCTAGCATCTAGCTATTCCAATTTTCACCTCAATTATCATAACACCTCCAAGTGGTGGAATGAGGACATTATCTCCAATTTATGGATATGTAAACCAAATTAACACAGAAGACAGTAATGCGGGAGAAAGTGAGGCCAGCCTACTCCTCACAGGTAAAGATTCCGTACCTCACTTAACCATTCATTTAGAATACGTAAGTGTCTGGCTCTGTGCTAAAAACCAGCCACCAAGCTGGGTGATGCAAATGCAGAGACCAAGGTACACTTTCAAGAAAACAGACACATAAACAAATATTTGGAGGAACAGTTTTAGAATGAGTTAACAATCAAGATTGTCTGATATGCTTAAAATACTATCTATATGGTGCTGATTTTTTTTCTTTAAAGTATTTTCATTTTAAAGCACTAATTAGACTAAATAACCATTAGCTACTTTTCAACCCCAAAATGGTATGATTCTATCTTGTTCAATTACACAAAATCACTGTGAGATAAACAATAGCAGCCATTGTTAATTTGCAGCTAATAGACTATGAAATTGAAGATTTAATAGATTGCATAATTTACCCCAAACAACAGCTAATTAATTGTGAAGCCAGATAAGTTAACTTGATTTGAATCCTAATCCATTGTTCTATTTATTACGTAATGCATCTCATGTTTTCTGATATGAAGTCATCAGCTGTCCCATTTCATAGATTGAAATCTCTTTTTGGTTGTGTGTTTACAAAATAGCAGATTGAATAAGAGGTTTGTTCCCCAAATGGTGTAATTTTTGCCATTTTGCTAATAAAGTTTTCCTGCCTCCTCTCTTGACATTCCACATGCAGAGTCTGTAAATGAATTCACTGGTAACCTCTACTTACAGTTCTTCTTTAACAAAACTGCTGTTTCCAGAAGACTTGTAAAAAGTAACTTATGAATCACTGAATCTGATTACTATGTATATTTACAGCTTGTCAGCTGTTTTGGGGATGACACGGAGTTCCTTTCTGCTGAGGGTCACTCAGGAGGCAATCTTAGTACAAACAAAGTGTACATTTTTCAGAGAAGTTTAGAAAGGGGAGAAGGAGAGTGACCTCCGATTGGTCCTCCGGCTCCTCATCCATCAACTAGAATTTATTGAGTGTTGGTATGTACAAAACTCTGTGGTCATGAGAAATGAACACAATATGTGACCCTTATCCATAAAGAACCTAAACTAAAACTGGAAGGTTTTCATGACAATTGAAACGTTGTTCCTTTGCTCGATACGGCTACTGTCCCATAGGATTAAAAGCCGTGTGTTGCATTCGGTTCTCCGTAATAATCATAACTCAGTCCACTGCGAAGCTGGGGAGATCTGTTAGCTGCCTTCTTTTCTTCAATAAAGTTTTCCCCCAGATCATAAAAGCTGTACACAACGAAGTCAACTGTCAACTCCCCTTGAGAAGACCAATCAGAAAAAATCTATTGACTAAGCAAAGCCAATTGTACTAAACCTACTACAGTCAGGAAGACTTGAGCCTTGACTGTATCTTAAGGCCTCAGACGGAATAGGTTCAGGAGGATATTTGTAGGGCTTTGGTCTCAAGTGGTTGAAGTTAAAATCTTTCAAGGCAGGGACTTGATCAGGATTAAGTGAAGTTATTAACATAACAGTTGAGTGAGGGAAAGGTCTTCTGGTGAGTGAGTTGTGGATTCATAACCAAACTGTTTCCCAGGTAAGCAATTTATTATTTTAAGAGGAGAGCAATTTGCTCCTATCAGTGTGCTGTGTTTGGATACAATGGCTTTCAGGAATTTTATGAAGCAACAAAGTTATCAGTTGGTTGCACAGCCCAATCTTCCTGGTCAAATATTTCCCGGAATAACGGGAGCAACTCAGGAGCTCTATCTGGCTTCATTCTCCATTGGGATCCTCGCTTTCCAGTTCAGTTATATGTCAGATATGATTTGCGATCATTGTTGATACTCTAAAAGATATTTGACCACATTCTGGAAGCTTCTAATGAAAAGACCATTGAAAGCAAATGTGTTTTTCAATATTTTTTAAACTTCACACTGTGACCCCAAAACTGAGAATATATATTTGCCCATAAAGATGAAAGCTTCTACTTGGGGAAAACAAAACTTTCATGTAGAAAGTCTGAACCTATCATTCCTCAAGAAAATCAAAAATATACATAATATATTCATTAAAATGATATTAGCATGGGATGTAACTTTCCGTTTAAAAAGCACTTAAAAAGGCAGAATCGGCCCGTTGCTGAATGGTGGATTTAAATCTAAAAAGACCAAGAGAAGAAAATAATACAAATCTGCATTTTTTTTTGTTTCTTTCCCCAATGAAATAACATTGAGATGACTCTTCATTTTACACATCCGCACCACGAGCCAAATGTGCTAGAGCTTATTCAACAGTCACAATGCTCTTACCAAACAGGACACATTATTACCATTTTACAGGTAGGAAAACAGAAACAAACAGAGCTGCCCAACTCACAGAGGTCTTGGCAGAAACAAGATTTGAATGTTGTGTGTCTCATTTCTAAGCCTGTTGTCTTAGGGCTCATCAGAGAGTTCCACCAGCATGCATGTTAGCGGTGGAATTAGAACCTCGGTCAGGGAATGTGATCACCCTTCTCGCCGAACTCAGACCCACTGGTGACTTTTGTACTGGAGGGCGCCGGAGAAGGCTCCCCACAGCGTCCTAGACCAGGCCCGGTACACCGAGCAAAGGAAAGACCCCGGGGAACTCTTGTCTGCCCTGACTCCGTTTCCCCAAGGCTCCAACCTGAGCAAATGCAAAGGAATTTTCTTCCTTCCTTTCTCCTTCATGGGCTGTGAAAATGTCAGACTCTTTTGAAATTGAGCTTTCAATCTATAAATGTCTAGTCCAAGGCAGTGAGATAAAAATAACTGTGAATTCTATAGACACACTTAAAAAGTAGGTGTGACAAAAAGTAGGTGGTCAGGGTCTCAACTGCCCGCTGTTACTAGGATTACGTCTTTGGCATTCTTCTTTGGTGACCTCATGTCATTCATGCCCCATGCTCCTTTGTATCTGTGGAATAAAACTAGGACTCTGATAGAACACAAGGGCCCTTGGGTCTTTGGCCAGCCCTGACCCAAAGAAAATGCACATGAATCGAGCAGGTTCATGTCCATGGTGGCCATGGAAAAATATCCCATTTAGGGGCGAGTTGGTGAGTTTTGGCATTTTGGTGAGGTCAATTTCCAAAAGAGAAAAAGTAGTCATCACAATGTGGAATGAAATAGTATTTTAAAATGTTGAAAAAGAAAAGAAAACCCGATTCCTTAGTCCTAACACCCTGGCCAAACTGTTTTAATTTTCTATTACCTTCAGTGCATTCCCCACCTTCCTGCTTAGCATCTCATGATATTTACAGTTTTGGTTGACTTTCTCAAAAACTGAACAAGCCATGAGACTGTTTTAATGCTTCTTTGTTATGTCGTGTTTTCTATTTTTTAAGAATTTATTTATTCATTTTTAGAGAGGGGAAGAGGAGAAAGAGAGGGAGAGAAACATCAATGTGCGGTTGCCTCTCACACTCCCCCTACTGGGGACCCGGCCTGCAACCCAGGCATGTGCCCTGACTGGGGATCAAACCAGCGACCCCTCGGTTCGAAGGCCGCGGTCAATCCACAGAGCTACACCAGCCAGGGCTTGTTTTCCACTTTCAATGGCAGTGTAACGCCTAACAAAGAGATCTTTGTGATGTCAACTGTTTTCTTCCCTTTTCACACATTCCCCCAAATGAAGGCTCTGGCCGGCCCATTAGGCACAGGTATGCAGGCAGCCACGCCATGTCACGCTGCCCCCTGGCTTCAGACCGCCTCTGCCACATGGCAGCCCTGGGCTGCTTTCTGCAGCTACTCCTGGATCTACGAATGGGTTAACGTGAACTGGGTCTTGTGATGAAGCTAAACAACGGAGTTTATTTAGGCCTAGAACTGCTTGACCGCAAAGTCCAGAGATAAGAGAGAAAAAGAAGAATCCATAACTACATGGCATGGAACCAGCCCCTACTTCCTGGCTCAGTGGACTACAAATAAACCATTAAAACTGGTTTGTGCTGATACAGGGCAGGCGTGCTTCCGCCTCCCAAGCAGCACAGCTATTTACTGGGAAAAAGCAAAAGGTAAGCACCGCTAAGTATCTTCATACGCCATTCATCACACAATTGATCAACTTCCTGGGCCGGCACACTTGAAATGCTAGAAATTAAGGATGAATTAGCTGGGCAGGGTGCTGAAGGCAGATAGAAATAGTTTACCCTGGAAGTGAGGCTTTTGATGAGCCTACCGAGCACCCCAATGATGGCAAACTGGTGCCCTGACTTTTTAACCTGTGCGATTTGCTATGGAAATAAAGATCCTGTTAAGAAAGGAGAGAACAACCAACATAATTTTTTGAAGCTTTAAAACTATTTTAAGTTTACACTCAATATTATTTTGCATTAGTTTCCAGTATACAGCAATACAGCATAGTGGCTAGACAACTATATACTTTACAAAGTGTTTCCCCCAGTATTTGCAGTACCCACCTGGCACCGTACATAGTTGATACAATATAACGATGATGTATCCTATGCTGTGTTTAACATCCCCATGACGATGTTGCCACTACCCATGTGTGCTGCTTAATCCCCTCCACAGGTTTCACCCCAGTCCCCCAGCCTCCCTCCTCTCTGGCAACCCTCAGTCTGTCCTCTGTGTCTATGAGTCTAGAACTATGAATCTTCAGTGTTGCTTTTAGCAGGTGTGATAATGATAATAAGGTTATAATTTTTTATAAAGCTTTTAGCTTGGCATTTTCAGATAAAATAATCAAAGGCCTAGGATTTGCTTCAAAATACTTAAGGAAAAGAAATCTTGGTATACCACCCAAGCCAAAGATACGAACAGAACATTCTCTAGAGTCTGTTCTTTATACATGGACCTAAGGTTGCTTTTTGTTTCCTTTTATTTTATTTCCTAGAAAGAAAAAATACCCACTTGTATTTAGACGAATTTCAGGTATATATGGATGTCCATATTTGAGGCTTTAGCTATAAACATTTTTATTGTTGTTGTTCTCATATTTTTACAGTTTAGTGGGAGTTCTTCCTTCTAGTCATAGCTTGACTGTTCAATGCAGTTGCTGAGGTCCCAAAGCAGGCTGCTGATGGTCCATAGTGTGCCCTGTACAAAGTCGAACAACGCACCTCTCCCTCCAGATGAACGTAAGCCCCCGGCAGGGCCCGCTTGCCTCTCACCGCCGGCTCTTCCCCTGCGCTGGGCGCCCTTGCTCCGGGGCACAGGTTTGCACTGTGTCGCAAGATGGGCAACAGCCTTAGCCCCGAATGCTGACGCTTCCTTTTACTTTTATTCAGTTCTGGCTGCTTTGCTTGGCAGTCGAGTATGTAGCCAGAAGCCAAATTAGGATCACTTGCTCCCCACCAGGACATCTCACGCCCCACCAAGAGTTTGGCCTGTCGGCAAGTTTCTCTGCCATCCACCCCAGCCACCGGAGCCCCGGCCAAGCTGCAGTTACTGAAAAGCCCATTATCTCCTCTCCGTGCTTCTAGTTATACGCCCTCCTGGTACCACGCATTTGCACATTTAGGGGAAGGTGAGGAGGCACAGAAAAACACACGCCACACCCATTAGCGGAACCATTTGGATCATTAAGTGAAGGTAACGTAAGTGGCGGAAAGTGTGGGATTAGGTGTGGATGCCAGATATGTCCTGCCATCTGGTTCCTCTCTTATAAGGTGACTCAGAATTTCAAATTGGAACTCATCTTCCAGAGACGTGGAAAACAAACAAACAAAACAAAATGCAATGACACATTTTGTTGCCCTTGGTCCCACCACTGGCGCCCTCGTCAGTGATGGAGTCGGACTTACAGCCCGATGGTGTATTGCTCCGTAGCCTCCGGCCCCGGGGCTACCGAACACGTGAGAGGTGGGCAGTCTGAACGGAGAAGTGTGGGAAATGCGGAATACACACGAAATTCTGAAGACTCGGTACGGACAAAAAAGAGTGTTGAAAATATCCCACATTTTGTTGTCTCACCCCTTCCATCAATAGCTTGCTCACCTATTCAAGAGCGGGGCGCTGTGCCAGCCATAAATACAGAGCAACGAGGAAGATGAATGAGCTCAGGCCTGGCCCTCCCGGGGCTAAAAGTAGAGTCATCAAAAATGCTCTTCCCTGATTGGTTGGCCTGTCAAGGGCGTACTCTGACCGTCGTTCTGACGTTCTCAAAGCAGATACCACGACAGGCCTGATGTGACGTCAAGGACAGCCACCTGGCAAAAGTGCCACTTCTTACTGCTCGATAAAATAGCCACCCGTCCCAGGGGACCTCCTGACATGTGATGGGATGTAGATGACAAATGCACACTGGATTTCAAAGGCAGGATGAAAAAATGAACGTAAGTATCTCGTTCATATTTTATATTGACTGCATTCATATTTTATGGCGAAATAATATTTTGCATATATTGGATTAAATGCAATGTTATTAAAATCAATTTTACCTGTTTCTGTCACTTTTTTAAAATGTGAACCCAAGACATTACGATGACATATGAGGCTCACATAAAACCTGCATTGGCCAACACGTGTCCGTGCTGACGTTTTCCACTCTGCCGGCGCAAATTACGCCGCCAGACGGAGCGCGGCCCTCCAGGGAGCTGTGCGCCACGGGCGGCGGAAGCTGAACATCACGGGGAACTCTAGGCCGCCTCAGCTCCTCCCTCTTTTCTTCCCTGTTTGTGACTCACTTGCGCCTTGGGTGGAGAGGCCAAAGCCGCCAATCAGAAAGCCCTGGTTCCTTTGGTCTCAGAGTTCTCACTCACGGAAAGACCAAGAGCCCATCATGAGCAACTGCAGAATCTCCAGCACTTTAGGTATAAATACGAAAATAGTCTGCCTTCTCCATTTCAGACAGAACTGTAGTAAGTGAAACACACATGTGAAACGGCCTGATAAACTATAAACCATACATGTTGCCCTAATCATTTCTCATCATAATCATAACAAACATTTCGATAAGCAATGGGGGAAACTTCGGGAATGTAAAAGATGAAAACATCGTAATTCTGGGGAAATTCCACAAACAACAAAAGTTTAAATGGAAATAAAAAAAGCACAGGAATGGCTAGATAGTACAGCTGTGTGGATTAAAGGGAGGACGTCTTAGAGTGGAAGCTTACTACAAGGTTGGGACAACTTGTTTTGGAGTTCCATCTCTATCCACTGACGCCAAGAGATCACGTTGCTATTACTTGCCTTTCCAATGACTATTTGCTTACATATCCTACTAACTTTTTTAAAAATTAGGAAAACTCTCGCTGTTTATATTGTGGTCACTTGTTTGAGTGTTTGCGCAGAGAAAAAGGCGGGCGGCAGGCCTCTGGTTCCCCAGCACCCAAGATGAAGCTTGCTGACACAGAGGGTACTTTGTACAGTCTCTGGCTTAGCAGCACCAGGCACCACACCACTTAGCCCATTAGTGCATGCTAGTGAGACACAGAAACACGATTATTTTTCTGAGTATCTGAGCAGGTCCCAACATTCCTGGTTTCTACCAAACCCTGAAAATCTAGGCAGACCCGATGGTCTCAGAAGTCCTAATTTGGTTATGCCTGTTGTAGCCTGGGAAGCTTGCTTTCCCATGGAAAAGCGAGCTGTTTTTATGCTTACTTGAATACAGAAAAACATTAAAAACAACCAGAGCTCATTTATATCAGGATATACATTTTCCAGGGTGCATGACAGAGGTTGCCATTGTGGAGTAATGTATAGAATTGAAAGAAATGAACTCTGCCCAGGGAAGCATCCGTATGACATGAACAGATAAGTGATGTTGAACAAGCTACGTTTAAATAAAGCAAGCTCTAAAATAGCACACGATCATTTTCCCCCCAAAGAATGTGTGCTATCCCTTTTCTCTGGAATGGCCCTCCAGGTGAGCATGATGGCCTTAGGTGAGGCTTTGTGGCATGAAAGGGCATTATACATGTGGAAGTAGAAAAGCCACCGAGGACAGGTAAGACACCGGTCAGCAAACCTGTGGCTGACTGGAGGTTTCCTGTAGCTACACAGAGAGGGCTATCCCAGCAGGAAGCAGATGGCACATGCAAATGGAGTCGTTGAGGAGAGTTTAATGAATGCATTATTTAAAACGAGGTGAGAAGAGTTTGGCAACCCCAAGGGGAGATGTTGGAACATACTGAGGTGAGCAACTGACAAGACAGTTTTACAGCCTTCAGGTCCAAGGAGGAAAGTGGAGTGTTAATTGCGAGAACCTTCAGAGAGCGAGGAAAGGAGGAAAGGACAGCCTGAAGACGGTCAGTCTCTGGGAGGTGACGAAGGAGCAGGGAGGAAGGGAGAGAAAGAAGCTGCCTAGATTCACTGCTTTCCCACTCTTTCATCTCCTGGCAGTGCTTCCATTGGCCAATGCCCACCAAGCCAGATGGCAAAGGCATCTACTGATGTTTTCCATAAGGACCAGCCTTCTGGTACCCAGAGCAGAACAGAGAAGGCTGGAGCGGGGAGTTAGAGGGGCAAATAGAATGAATCCCGAAGAGCTGGTGAATTAGAGCAGGAGGGCATCACTGGGCAAGAGGCTTCCTTCAGTGGACAGGAAGGGGGAGGTGTTTCCTGTCTGGGCCTGCCTCTGCTGTCACCAGTTTGCTCTGAATCTCTTTCCTGTAGACTTTTAACAGTAAATACCTAGATCAAGGACAAAGGAGCAAAAATAAACAAGAAATAGGTCCATGTGTAACTTCAAGAGTACAATAAGAATGCTTAGATATAAAAACATTATTGTTTCTAATCCTGAGCTTTCCACAGTCCTGAGATATGTGCTAATCCAAACTTCAATTAAATTTTGATTGAACTAATCTCAAGCTCTGTATTCATTAGCTGATTAAATATGCTTTAGATTTTCTTTTTTTTCTGACTGAACCAGATATTGATCTGAAATGCCCAAAAGCTTACTAAGTCTCTGGGTAGATATTAAACAGAAAAAAAGTGTCCCAGCCATTTAGCACAGTAGGATTCCTTCTTGTGACTTTCTTTTCCAAGTTTCTGATCCTTGCATAGGTTTTAACATTAAAAAAAAAGTTAATTAAAGAGTTATACACTTCTCATCATAATTCGTGTTAACAAATGCATGGCCCGTGGGTGGCTAGCCCCCCTGAGACAGAGTGAGACCCAGTCAAACTTCTATGCCCACCCTAGGTGGCTCAGCACACCGCCCTGAGAACACATTGCTGTCATGGCAGCCTTGCTTTATTCCTAGCCCTGTCGCCCATAGTCATTGTAAAGCAGGATGATTTTCTGCCTTCCTGCCCAAAATAGCAGGAAGCGGCCAACTCTTTCAACCCACTCTGCTCTGGCACCGTCTCTCTGCAGGGGTTAGGGTTCACGGCCAGGAATTTCAAAAAAGCTAACTCTGTGTTGGGTTCTCATCCAAAACTTAGCTTGCGAGCAAAGAACTGAAGCAAGATGGGTAACAGATCCAAGAATGAGAGAGCTGAGATGGCTTCAGGGCTGGTTAATTGCAGCAAGTCGCAGACAAGACCACGGCCCCTAGATCCACCTTGGAAATCAGTTCCAGGGGAGGCAACGTGAGCCTCGGAGTAATCGGGGAACAACTGGGGATCTCTGAAGAATGCCCTATGCACGAAGAGGCAAGATAATGCTCACTGTCCCCTGGGATTGAACATATACGGGCACTGAGCCTTTCTACACGCATTCAGCCAGAAGACTATTGATCAGCAATATGTCCAGCCCACGTCCAGCTTTTGCTAACCCCCGAGGTCACGTCATGCAGGCTTCCTAGCCCAAAATGGACTACTTCTAATTATAATTGTTAATATAAGCTGTTACTTGTTGCTACTGCTGTCGATGCTTTGCTTTTTGGTCCTGGGCACAACACTAAATGTTTTATACGCTCTGATCTCATTTAATCCTCACCCCCATTAGTTACTACTGTCCATCCCATTTTATAAATGGGAACAATGAGTATTAAAAAGATCAAGTCATTTAGCAAGTTTCCCAAGGAACAGAGCGAGGGCCCAAACTAGTAAGTGCTGTATCATCCAGTGCAAAGCACACCATGGCATGCCCTTACAAGAGGCCTCCCCGGGATGCATCGTGCAGAACAAAAAGGAATATTCTTCAGACCGCTGAATACGGTGAGCAGTCATCTCCAAAGAGGAGGCAGAAATTGTTCGTATCACTGAAAATCCCGCTTTCATGTGCAAAACACACTTTCATCGAATGCGTAACCTTTGCCCTTAGACAGAGAATCTTCCCTACTTCTCATCCCTGATTCTACCTCGTGAACAGGATAAACGTCGAGAAACAGTACCCCGCTATTTTTAACTTCTCCGCCTGGGAATCAGCCCTAAAGAACTAATCTTCCGACTCTCTGGCCAGAGCCCCTGTGCTGGCCCTAGAACCGCAGTGGCGGCCAAGGGAAGGGCAGTGCTTCCTTACAAGGCCAGAGAAGCCCCGAAGTGTACCATAGGAGCCAATCCTCTCAAATCCCCCTCTTCTGGCCTAAGCTTAAAATCCTTTTATGGAGAGCCCAGGCCATTTCACCCTAAGTCTTACAGTCAGGACAACTTGTGTCCAAAGGCCTCAAGTGGGGTGACTGTACCTCCAAGGTAGCAATGTTACCTTTTCTGTGTTTAAAACTTGAACCCTCTTTCTAAATAGATGGATGATGGATGGATGGATGGGGGGAATGGATGGATGGATGGGGGGATAGCTCAAGAGACAGACAAAACAACCATTGGTATTGCATTAAAATCCACTATTTAAACAATTTCATAAATTTTATCCCTTTTGACTTAGAATTTTTTTTATCATTAAACTGACCTTTCAGCTTAAGTCATAGGTGGATTGATTCCAATACTATAAAGTGAGAAGAAAAAAAAACACCACCTGTTTCAAAGAAACTAATCATTTCTCCCTTATTTCTTCAGGCATTCATTCTCATGAATATTCATCTGGTGCTTCATTGGTGTCAGCCAGAGACCAGAGATACAGTGCAAAACCTGCCCTTGAGGAGTTCACAACCTGGGAGGGAGAACTGACAGATCCCATAACAGCAGCAAGCCTGAGCGCACTACAGAAACAGGGGAGAGCAAGGACCAAACTCTTGCCTGGGAGTCAGGGTGAGTTGGGGAAGGCGCAGCAGAGACAGTGAAGCCTGGAAACCCTGGAAGAGACGAGTGTTAGCGGAAGTAACGGCAGAGTCCAAGGGGCGCCAGGGTCTCCTGACCACAGGGGTCTAGAGAAAGTTGTTGGAGGTAAGAACATGAAGGCAGACTCTGTGTCTCAGATTATCCCCACAGGGCTCTGATTCTTATTTTCCTGAATTTGTCTTGCTTCAACCGCAAGGGATCGTCATTTCAATTGCAGAGAACTACCTTGCCCAGCTGAAGGTTCCATTTTTAAAATAAATACTTTAAATATAGTACAAAGTCTGCCCAACCTATTCCTGTCATGTTAAAAGGTATTAGCCTTCTTTATAATTTAATCCTTCCACCTAAACCTTTAGCCGAATTCTCACTCATTCCCCATTTTTAACGTGGTGCAAACAAACAGGTTCTACAAAGATGTTTTGGATAATTATAGAGGAGACAGGCCCAGGTTCTGGAGAGAAAAAGGATAAAGGGTATTGTACCGTATGTGCTAAAAAGGCAGCTCCTGCAACCAACATCCCAGAATGAGCTTTTCCTAAATAGCGACCAGAAGATTTGCAGGATGTGTCAGAGAGAGAAATGAACCAAGGCAATTCGGGGACAGAGTTGACATACGACACAAAGGCTCTCCTGAAGTTAAAGAAGGCATGGGAAAGGAAGCAGGGAGGGGAGAGCGATGAGTTATGGGGAGGAACCCCTGGGTGGTATAATGAACACTGAGAACGGGGGTGGGGCGGGCTGTTCAAGGGACCTTCACTGTAAAAGCCCGCAGATCCGCCAGGAGACAGGTGCAGCGGGACCTGTCAGAGGGCTGCAGGTCAACCAGCTCGTGGAAAGACCGGACTGGATGTCACAGCAGGGGTGGACCTGGAGAGCATTATGCTGAGTAAAATAAGCCAGTCAGAGAAAGACACGTACCATATGATCTCACATGTGGAATCTCATGAACAAAATAAACTGACACACAAAATACAAACAGACTCACCGGTAGAACACACTGACAGCTGTCAGAGGGGAGGGGCCGGGGGTGCAGGGACTCGATGAAAGAAGGGGAAGGGATCAGGCAAAGAGCACATTCACATAAACTATGGCCACGGACAACAGTGTGGTGAGACCCAGAGGGAAGGGTGTGAGGAGTAGGGGGAGGGGCCAAAGGGGGAGAAAATGGGGACATCTGCAATAGTGTCGATAATAAAAATAAAGGAAAATAGTTAAAAAAAAAAGAGAGGGGATGATGAACATATTAGTCAACTTGGGTGGATCAGTAACTAATAGAGGAGTCCACGGTTTCTCTGTAGGATGATGTCCAGTGTCTGAGAGCTACGTATACAAAGTCAATAAAAATGTGTAGCAAGCCTGCTCGGCACAGAATACTGTGTGTGACAGAATTTAAATTTTGGATTCTCGTGGAAAAGTACCAAGGAGCTCCCTGAGAAATGCAGAATAAACAGAATTCCAGCAACTCGATTCAAACAAACGAACAACCAAACCAAATATACAAACCAATTTCTTATTCTTTGAACTCAGTCTCAGGATATTTTGTCTTGTTTTGTTTCTTTAATCAATGACATAATCAAAGAAATATATCTTACTATTTGAAGATGAAGACCTAACAAAGTAGAGTTAACCCCCAAACTCTTCACCCTTGATTATCCAAAATCCAGGACAAGAATCGCAATATTAATATACGTCCCTTAAGAGTTCTAGTCATTTATTATCTTTGTTACTGCTTGATTTCTCCCATAATAAATGCCAAAGGTATTCTTTTTAGAAATAAATATTATAATGTTATTTCTGTGTAACTAAAAATCATACAGAGATTTAAGAGAAGTCAACATAATGAAGAAAGTAAGGTCTAAGGAGTTCTTACATTTGTTGAGTAAGGAAATGGTTTACAAAGAAAGTTTTACATATTTTCTCATTGGATCCCGACCTTTACGTGAAGCAAGCAGGACAACTAGTATTACCCCATCTTCCAGAGGTGAAACCTAACCCTTGGAGGAGCTAAACGTCAGGGAATTGCGGACCCAGGCAAAGTTCCACGCCTGCTAGTCCCTAGTCACCAAACAGTGTGGACGTTGTCAATGCGGTAACGTGCTATTTAACCGCTGGCAAGAGGAAGAACGTAGCTACTTTTAACATGAAAATAAACAGTTCTACCAGTCAGGTGAAATTCAGAAAAAAAAAATCAGAAGCGTAGACTGGATAAATCAAGAAGAACAGAAATCAGAAATGGGTGCCAAGGAGCTGAATTTACTGCCCACCAGTGCCAGCTATGGCAGTGAGAGTTCCTGGACCAAGAGCATCCTCTCCCGGGAATCATTTCTGGGTGCGTTCTCCCAGTGAACACTCTCAGTAAGGACTGTCCAGAGCTATCCAATATCGCCGTTGCTGTTAGCGAACCGAGATAAAATTTTGTGAAGAAGGATGCGACAGCAGACTCCAGCTTGCACTTATGCGGTGCTTTTTATCATTTTAAGGCATTTCCACTTGAATGATATCATTTTATTGCCTTGAAAGGCAGTTGGACTGTATAGCAAATGCCATTTAATGGTAGGACACTGTAATATAACTATCTCAAAATATCACAAAAAGTTGTATCAGTTGAGCTCTGCTTGCTTTACTCTCAGCATAAACTGTTCCATTTAGTTCCTTCACGAACAACAGCTATTAATTATATGGCCTTGGACAGAGAGCGCTGGATGTTCACGTTTATTCACTGTATTATTGTCATCATATCAGTAAGACACTGTTTCTACGGGCCAGCTGCGTGAGACATGGAAACAGCTGTGTTCTATAACACGCTCTTTGTATGGTTTTGTTATAATGGAACTGTGTCATACACGGCTCTGAATTCCACTGTGTCTCAGGCTTGGACAGTTTTTTTTGTTTGTTTGTTTTGTTTTGCAAGACTGGCCCCCTCTTTGCTTGCCCTGCGCTGTGGCGGTTTACAGGGCAAGCCGCACATCAGAATCACCAGTGATGGAGCCCAGGGGGAAGGGTTTTTAAGTTCCCCCATGTAACTCTGATGAGCTGCCAGATTTTGAAATGACTTCTACAGAGCATCTATTTTCTATTCCGTTGCAGATGTAGATTGAATCCTTGTATTTTGAGGATTCCATCTATTATTATATTATTAGAATGTAAAACCTTTCCCCAGACAAAACTAAATCCTCATCTCAAAAACTTCTCTTAGTACATGACTCTCCACTTGTACTGGGGTCATCTGATAGAAACCGAGCAATATCCTGGCACAACAAAAGTGCTAAAGATATTCAAAAAACTCTTAACTCCCTTTCGTGCATTCTCTTTGCGTATTCACTCTTTCCACACGCAGTTAGTGGACACAGTAAGGTGTGTGCCAGGGGCATAAAGGCCAAGAGAAGGGAGACCAAGCCCTTAAAAATTCAGTGGGAATATTACAATTGGATTTTGATATTAACCCATTCCTCATCAAAATTACGTCTGGGGTACTAAACAGCACCTATGAGTAGAAAACCAAGCAAATCTCATTCCCTGTACTACTTCTATAGCACTGCTGGCAGTTCAGCCACAAGACAATCGCTAAGACACTAAAACATATAAACTTAAGTGCACGTATAATGCTCAATAGAACGCAAATAGCCTATTCAGTGCTGGTCTTGCAAAAAAGTGATGATAAATTTGCCATGTAGCATAACTCTCCCCACCCCCAGAAAAGCATTGACCTTTGCACAATGGCGTGCCAACTACTTAAATAGTTTTAATAAAACTGTCTCTAAGGTAGGAAGACTGGCATCTTCTCACTACAGACTGCACAATATATCCCAGGTCCACCAGCCCTAGTGAAGAGATGCAGATGGTACGAACCGTACGGCTCGCATACTGAGTCACCGAACACTATCCTAAGAAACACTGCAAATAATGTTAACTGACCCCAGAGTTTTCACCCCTCCCTTTCTCTCTGATCTTTCCCTCCTCCCTCCCCCTTCCCTCACTTTGCTTTGAGCTTTCTGACAGCCAAGTACTTGCACAGTTACTTTGGGTTACAATATGTTATCCCCAGTGGAAATCAGAAGCTTTCATTCAAAAGGTGGCTACTCTTGACCTCTGACCCCGGCACCTCCCGCCCCGCTGTTCCCCTCCATTTTCCGTCGCCATGGAACTGAATAGCCAAGTGGAAAAATGGGAGCAGGCGAAGTCTATAGCTATTCACAGACCACCCCGCGGCCCCCTCCTCTCCAAAAACAGAGAGAGAGAAAGATGAATGAAACTCATTCATCAATAAGCAGGAGATGAAAAAGAAAGCACTACTGGCTGAAAAGCAAGCTAAGAAACAGGGAGGGGAAAAGGGTAGTGGGGGAGGGGGTACCAGGGAAGAAGCAGGGAGGAGTAAGGGAACGCATGGGGATGCAAGGGCTGAGTTCTCCAAGCAACCCAGCAGATGAAAACCAGTGTTGCACACATCCCCGGGCTGAGTCGCCTGCAAGGGGCCAACTGTTTCCAAACGAAGGCCTATCGCTTCTATTACACCTTCTTAAAACAAAAGAGTGCACCTGCAAGGGAGTCAGAAGGGATGGCACGAAGCCTCTGGGACGGGGGTCGCCCTTTCTTTGAGCATGGAGGAGTCACCGTTTTGGAACTGGGAGACATGGGAATAGGGTCCCTGCTCAGAGAGCTGGGAACCGAGCGCTCCCATGAAGTCCCACACTCGCCGGTGGAAATGTTTTAACATATCAGAAAGCAAGTTACAGCACCTATAGGTCACACCTAGAGTCCCACCATTTTATTCCCACAATGTTGGCTGAGCAACTCGATGTGCCCAAGATCAAACCACCGTAGAAGGCAGTAACCCAAATCAGACTGGCCAACAGCCTTACCAACTTGGGAAACAGGGCAGAGGCCAGCAAACAGAGTATTTCCTCTCAATCCAAGTGAAAAAAAATCGACATTTAAATTAGATCCATCTGCAAACAAAAAAGATTTCAATAATTCTTCAGCATTCCCCGCATTTTCTCCTCCCTCCGTGCAATAGGTAAATTTTTCCTAATGTATTCATCATCCACCTGAAAACCTCTTTGTTTTTATATGAGTGGTTATCTCTGAGATTAGGACTCCAAAGAGTTCATTTTACGTGAGCCAAAGTAAGCGCTGCATGCATCCAGATAAAAGTGTTGGGGGCGAGATGTTTTTATAATCTTTCGGTCCATTCCTCTTCCGCCAACGGGGCATCAGCCCCACCCTGAGAGCTCCATGGGAGCTGTATCCGCAGGAAACGCTCTCCCTACTTCCTCACTGACATTTTCCAGCTACTTCCAAACAATTCTAAATCTATGGTGCCAGAAAATTTGGCACCTGGCCTAACTATCTATTTGCACTTTTCCTTTTATATATCTCATCTCTAGTGACACGTCTCTTCTATGTTTTCTAGCACTGCCTGATTTTAAGCATAAGAAAATGCACGGAGGAGGTGACGCAAGTGGGAAGAAAATAAGGATGAGGCCGAGAGTAAAATTGGAAAGTTCCCACGAGCACAAATCCCCGAGTGGGAACCTCATGGACTTCAAGTACGCATACTTACCACCATCAAGGACAAGGCCCTTGAGCATCACCCAAAGTCACAAAACGGGACACAGAGACGAGTGTGGAAGTAGCCCTCATTGAAGAAATGATCAGAGGTTCTGGCTATTGTCGCTGCACTAAGGGGGACAGAGACGCACCTGTAGCAGGCACCCTGTGATGGCCTGTTCCCTGCACTGTTCCCTCACCTCTTCTCCGTTCAATCCAACTGATTCTCATGAAAAGCACGGAAAGAGGGACTAGAATGCAGAGGCAGAGTGGATTCAGTTCCTTCTGGGCTTCTGCCAGATTCTCATTAGGTCCTGGACGTGTGAGCCAGTGCCGATTTCCATGGCTGATCTACCCTAAATCTGCCCTTCCTGAAACACTAGCCTTTGTCCACCCAGTCCCCGTCTTTAAATGGGGATTTGGGTGAGAGCAATACCAAAGGGACCGTCATTATACACTCATTATTATGAAATTGATGGGCTCTAAGTCTTTTTGGGCTGAAAGCTCTGACAGGGTGAGATCACGCTGGATTGTAGAATCATTGCTTTTCCTGGTAAATCGGGTTACAAATGAGAACTAGAAATGGGAGGGAGGGTAGGGAAGGAGAAGGATAAAGGAGGAGTGTTTTTCCTCAAATTCACTTCACTTCATGCTGAAGTGAGAGGCCCTCCATACTCACGAAAGGCTAATTATATAAATCAGATGCCCTGGCTGCGTTTCCAACCCCCTGGGAGCAGGGAGAGCTAGGAATAAATGAGGTCTTCTGCAAAATGAAAGAAACCCTTTGAAAAAATGCCAAAACCAATGGTTGTACAGCTTAACTCACTTTTTTTTTAATAGAAACAGAAAAATCTGGACCAAGGATAACAAAAAAAGCTGAGTTTTCATCTTCCAGCAGATTGGGAAATGTGTTCTGAATTTATTTACCTCCTTGCTAGTATCGACTTGTCGTTACTTTGCATCACTAAACAGGACGACCCCTGAGATGTTCAGATATCCAAATGCCTCCTCAAAATGAAATCTGACTTGCGTTTTAGGAAGATCGCATGTGTGACGTCACGGGAATAGCCACTGTTCCGTTGCCAGGGATAACATGGTTGGAAAAGTCACAGCACTGAGTTAACAGGGTCACAGACCTTTAGTTCGGGCTAGCACTCGCGAGCACGCCATCTGGGGCAGCCACTTGATCTTCCGAGGCCTCGGATCCCTCATGTGAAATCGATGGGTTTGATGGACACCAGCAACCAGCACCAGTTGATCTGCGTGTGGTACTAACGTTCCACACATGCCCCAAGTAGTCCGTGCTCAGCTGCACAACTGAAATTCAATCCTGACGCCAATGGTGTGCATGGCAGTTACTTGGAACATCAGATTTAAAGTTTGGACACTGGTGGATGTTGACACCTTATTTTCCATATAGGTCGTCTCAGCCACCACGTGAGTTTCATTGCTACTCTGGTCCCAGTTTGCTGATACTGCCTCCTGCTGGATCCACTGAGATACAGCATCCGAGGGCTTTTGAATTCTGACAATGTCAGTTCCTCTTTTAGGGTTAAGACACGAAAGGTATGAGGATTCCCAAACTGGGTGCTTGGACGTCATTCAATACTGCTTGCTAGAATACATCATTATATCGATTTACAAATAAAAAGGCCATGTAAATATCTTTAAGCATGCCTCCAACTGGATGGAGGGCTGACTTATTCATACTAATTTTTCTTTCCAATAATCCATTTGTCCTATTTTTATTTCTGACCAGACCAGCTAATTAAAATTTATTTTGGCCTGATTAAGAACTCAGACAAAACAGACAGGCCTGTGTTGTCAAAAGCATGGAGATACAGAAGACATGAGGCAGATCAGTGGGACCACCTGGTCCTAGCCCATTGTTCAGAGGGAAGAAGCTCAGAAAGATGAGATGTCTTGCTCAAAATCATAAAATCATCAATATGACTTGTGGTGAGCTGAAATCAAAAGTCGTATTTCAGGATACATAAGCCAACAGTCTTTTTTATTAGGTCACATTCTAATTCTGTAAAAAGGTTTTATTTCAATATATACTATATGTATGTTTAATGTGCACACATCTTTAACGTGCATATATCTTTAATATATATATACTTAATGTGGGTCATCCAGTTTGGTGTTTTCCATGTGTAATTCAGCTAATAATTCTGAGATTAGAGTTCACAGTGAACCTACACCATCCCAGCCCACAACACCAACAACACTTCCCAATGGAAAAGAATGCTGATTTGCCCCAAGTCGAAGTCGCTGATGCACCCCCATATCGGCCTTGCACAATCACTTCCGTTCCTGCCCTTGCTCATGTGAAGTGCCAGAGGTTGGCATAAAAGAACATTCCAAGACTGGCTTTGTTCTCTGGGAGCGAGAAACAGCTCCTTCCGTTCATGGGCTCCCTAAACCACCTAGGATTATATTTTCTGTCCTCTTTCCCCCAAAGGGAGGAGTTACAAGATCCCTACTGAAGGACATGCCTACATCTCAGTAGTCCTGCTCCCTTGCACTTGCTTTTCCTCCAGCCTGTAAAACATTTATCTAGTACAGGAAGATTAAGCACTATTTCTTACAGATCCAATTCATTGTTTATTGTTATAACTTTTTTATTGAATGCATTGTTTCATAAAACCATACAGGTCTCAAGCCTACAACTCAATAACGCATTGGCTCCACACCGCACCGTGTGCTCACCACCCAAAGTCAAGTCCCCTTCTGCTGCCATTTATCCCCTTGCCCTCTTCACCTTCCCTACCCCTCTTTCCCTCTGCCAATCACCATACTGTTGTCTGTGCTTGGTTTTTTGGTTTGTTTGGCTGGAGTTGTTTTTTTTTGTTGCTTGGTTTGGTTTGCTTAATCCCTCCAGCTTCTTCACCAGCCCCCACACTGTAATAACTTTTATACCCAAGTCCCCATGGCTTTGGGGGCTACCAAATTGACTGCTGCCCAAAAGTCATAAATTTTGCTTCTCTTGTCCTATATCCTGCTATCGCCACTCTCTCCTGAGGATCGCATTATGAAACCGCTGTCTGGCTGCTTCAAAGAAAAGATAAAGAGAAATTAGATTTACCAGCAGGAAAAAAAGTCAGAATAGAACTCATTTTTCTGTTTCGCATCATTACTTTATAGAAAAGCATATATACTATGTATATTCCTACATATTACCAGTGGTGATTAGATTCCCAAATCAGCTGACTGAAACCACTACAGGAATTAGCCATTGGCCTTATCCCTTTTCATGGTAGGTTATGCTAAGTTACTGTTTATTTCTGGGGTTCAGAGTGTGGGAAGGCAAATTTTGTTAACGATCTCACAATAAGGACTCCATTGGGGTGATCTGGTTAATCAGTCTATATCCTAAGGTAGGTGAAGGTTCAAATCTTTGTAGCAAGCAGAATGACCACGGATAAGGGGCTCCTGACCCACACTCCATCTCTCCATCCCTCTCCAGCACACTGGCTTTACGTAAGGTCCTAGGATTTAGACGCTATTCTACGGATTGTAAAGATAAAGGAAGAGTAAGGTTTGAATCAATTGGCTAACCCTACATTTACTAGATTACCCTGAATTGTCTAAGATTGGTATTTTGCCCCCTGAAAGTTTCACATAGAAATTAAGTTACTTCCAAACCTGAGAGGTTGACTTAGCAATTCAAACTGAAGCAGAGACAGACAAAGTATCCAAAATAGGCACTGAAATAAACCCTAAAGCCCAGTAAAGAGTGGGAGCCTGAGCCAACTTCTCTGCAAACTGGGTGATCGGAATGCCTGACGTAACTGATTTGTACTGTTGAATGGCCATGTCGTACAAAGGTAGAGGGACCTGCTTTCAAGAGGCAGGTGGCTATCCCGAAGCTCTAAGAAATCCATTAAACTTACCAGGCATGGCCAACATGGGGAAAGTGTGTGTGTTCTGATTTGAATGATGGGATATTAATTATTGTCTTCTTGGGGATGGGTTTTCAAAGCCAGTTTTTAAACGATACAATTGCAGTCATTCTCCAGTGGAACCGAATATAAACTAGGGTGTGCAGCAATGAGGCAGCCAGCTGAGTCCATCCAGCCCCCTTTGGAGGTCTCTGCGGTGGCCAGTTTTACCTGAAGATACCTCACTTGCTTTGCTGCCAGGGACAGAGAACAGAGTAAATGAGACAGGAAACAAGGCAGAGAGATGCCTGCTGCCACGAGAAAGTGAAGACACAACGTGGCCTGGTTTGACATCTTTCCAGGTGGCTCATTCTGTCCATTTGCTTCTTTTACCTGATGCTCAGCTGCAACCTCCATAGTTTCTGAGCCACACTCTTTAAAAAAATTTTTTTAAACCCTTACAGCTATGTTTATTGATTGTCTTTTTTTTTTAAGAGAAAGGAAAGGGGGAAGGGGAGAGAGAGAGAGAGAGAGACAAGGATCAGTTGCCTCCCATATGTGCCCCAGCTGGGATCAAACCCACAACCCTTTAGTGTACAGGATGATGCTCCAACCAACTGACCCACCCAGGCACAGACTGAGATACACTCTTTATGTCAGCTTTAATTTCAGTTTAGACACCTGTCTTTTGAAAAACTGTTCCTATTTAATTAGCATTTTTAACTACTCCCCACACCTCCCCTACGTTTAATGAAAAATAGAAGTTATTAGCACTGGAGAGATTTTAACATCTGGTCTAAGGGAAAAACAAACAAAAGAAAGGTAAAGTGTGGAAAGGGCTACAAAATTCTACATATTTTGATAAAAACTGTGAAGTATCAAATTTTAAATAGAGTCATACTCTAACTTAAAATAATTTACAATAAAGCAAATGTACAAAACGGATCAATTTTGGAGTGAAGGAGTTGGGTGATGTTAAGACTAATTCAACCACTCTTCATCTACTTCAAAACATTATGAGACTCCAACAACAACAAAAAAAGACTGAACATAATAAAAACTATTAAATAAGTTTATCCTGTGATATGTGCTATTTACAATATGATACTGTTCCAAAATGCTTCTGGGTGCTTGACTGTACTTTCGCAAATGTCTTTCTTTCTCCCCTTTCGTTTCCCATTCCCCACCCACCTTGCTGACGTCCAGAGCCCTCCTGCTTGACCTCACTCCCCACTTATGTCTCCATGGAAACCCTTCGGTGAGAGTCACCTGACTTCTCCATCTCCAAGTCCACGTCATGGATTGGTTTGCTCAACACCCTCCCCAACCCTCTCCCAGGAAGTAGAAAATGAAAAGCAGAGCACAGAAAGAATAACAAAACAAGACAAATTTTAAAGAAAAACAACTATATTTCCCAGCCTGTCTTAGAGCTGCCTCACAGGTGATTTAAGGAGGTGCCACTCAGATGCACTCATAGGGGACTTTGGGAATCCAGTCACCAGGGGACAAAGTTCAGGGGTGCGGGTGCGGACTGGGGCTGGAAGACGTGGCTCTGGAGATAGCAGTTCTGTTACCTGCCTTGTGAGTCAACCGGGGATCCTGGTTCCCTTCCTTCGTGTTGGAGACAGAAATGGTGTCACAGCTGTGGGGGCAGCTTCCTGAATTGAAGTTTTTTTACGGCGCCACCGGCAGCAACTCCGACAGTGACCCAGCTCCCCAGTCTGTTTTACGCATCATTCCCAGAAGCTCAGCTGAGAATCCATCTCTTCAACTTTCCCAACAACTGTGGGAACAATATCCCTTACTCAGTTTTTCACTGCTTAAACCAACCAGGGGGATTCTGTTGTTGGCAACTAAAAAAAAAGAAATAATAAGACCCAAACTAACTCTTTCTCAACCGTTTCTTCCATAACTGCCAAAGACCGAAATAAATTCTAAGATTTTCAACTCACACGTAAAGGACTGTTCTGAAAATTTATGAGGCAACTTCTGGTATCCGGTCCAATAAGGTTCAAAGCTCAGATCTCCTATATCCTAACTGTTGGGTTGTGAAGCTCCCATTAACCCACTTCAGAAACCAACAAGAACCCACACCCTCTCGGAATAGAACCTCTTCTCAGCATTGGACATGCATTATATACAATCTTGTTGGACTCCCCTCATCATAAGTTTATTTTCCAGCTTCTTTAATTAGCGAGGGAACCACACTAGGAAGAAAAAAAAAGTGTCTATTTCCTTTACGCTATGCAGCATAGCCAACATTTCCAGAAGACAGTATAATACTCGGAACGGTGGACTCAGGACAGGCTCTATTCTAGAGAGCACTGCATGGCCTGAAGCAGGTTCAGCCATTCCAGAACTCACTATTCTTTTTCTTATCTATCGACCTACTTTGTTCCGTGTATTAGGGCATATGGCAGAGAAAGACTCACCACGGCGAACCGAAGGCAGACAAGTATCAAGGTACTTATCGCAAGGCTATGCAACCCAAGGCTGGCATTGTAGAAATCAGTGAAAAGTGCTGTAAGAATACAGACTGTCTCAGGGGATCGGAGAGGCTTAGCAGTCAAGGGGAAAATTATATACACAAATGTACAGTACACATTGTATCGAATTTCTTTCAGGTCCAAACCCGTCCTTCTATATGCTTTGTGATGCTCCATGCTTCCTCAGTGTTTTATTTTTAGTTATCTAGTTAGTAACTTTATACACAGTTAACTAGTATTGATGTTCATTCTCTCCGTGAAAATAACTGGAGCAGTTTATCTCTTGGTTAATCCTGACCGATCCAGAAGCGGAGATATAGCCATGCGATCAGCAATCAAACCCTCCTAGATGGCACTCAGGGATGGGTTTGGCTGCGTCCTGGGGTCTGAACCCAGTGATGGGCGCCATGCCGATGGAAAAAAGGATGCCGGTGATGACGCAACACAGCAGCATCACAGTTAACCAAATGAACACCTGTGGCTGACTGTGATGAAGTGTGTACTGGAGAGCCCACAGGCTGTTGTCCTTGACCTTCACTGCAGTGCTGATGACTACGGGGAGTGTGGTGGCATGGGACGGATTCTTCTGAGTACTCTGGAATGATTCTAGAAAGAAGTGACGAGCTCAGGTCTAAATTCTTATCCCAAATCACCAAGGAGAAGTTAGGTGGCACCCTGAAAGAATCTTTTATAACCTCCCGACTGATCTCGCTGAAAAGCAGGCACATTTCATTGCGTGTGCGCTCCAGAATCACAGGTGATGTTGAAGTCACCACTTCCCCAGATCCCTCATGCGCAAGTCAGGACAAGGTGCATGAAGTCTCGTTCTTGACACTGGGAAAAGGGAACTGTGGTAGGACTCACATAAAACCCAGGCTGTTATAGCTCTGAGCTACCGTGAGCTTCCCTCTAGTGATTATTATTGACCGCCTAACCGGAAGCCAACTGGCAGGGCAGAAATGTGCCCCAAGCCCTCCGCCCCGGCATCAGTCGACTTACAGAAGGTGGCGGCTGGAGCTGAGAGAGAAGGGCCCAGCACGTTCCCGCAGCTGAATCGCAGAGACCGTGAGAGGCAGCCTCACATCACGGAGAGACCCAGAGACGCGGACCTGTGATCTGAAGTCTCTGCCTCTGTTTCCTCGTTTGCACATTGAAACAAAAACACTGGGCTAGACTGGCGGTTTCACATTTGTTTTAAGTAGCAAAAACCTCTTACGAATAAAACCATGTATCAAACTCCAATATCTAACACAGATTAAAAGTAAGTTGCTCTGATTATATCTTGTACAGAAATGGGGGACCTCCCTTTGCCAACCACATCTCCCCCAGTGCCTCTTCAGAACTGAATGCCTCTACTGAATATAGTCAGTCAGTAAACCTCTCAACGGAATCATCTCCTAAGATCCTTCTCACTCGAAAGGCAACTGATTTTGAGTGCCTGCTTTTACGTGTGGTTCTCAGACCAGCAGCAATGTCCACTCAGAGCGCTGGTGGAAAAGAAAATTCTCAAGGCTCTGAACTCAGACTAGCTCAGCTCAGCTCCGTCTCCTCACTTACTCGGAACAAGGTTCTTCCCTCTGCTCATTTCTACCCCTGGAATGTCCATCTTGAGGCCCCCCTCCACAGTAAGGGAACACAAATCACACACGAAAATTCCCTGGGTGGGAATTTTCCCACAAGTAGTGTTCCTGAGAAATTCAGAGTAAGGCATTTTCCAGAACTCCATATGCCAAGTGATGCAATGGAGATCTTTCTAAAGGCAGGTCAAGCTCATCTCACATTAAAAAGGGGGGACCTCGTAGCTGTCAAAGAGGAGGGGGCTGCTTTCAAAAATGACCCGTGGCAAATACCAAGAGGGCCCCAAGGACAGTGGAAAGCACTTTCTCTGCTGTCGAAACTGGCCAGGAATTCAGCAAGAACAATAAGCAAGGGGACGAAAGGCCCCCTGGGGAGCATTGGGTTACAGAGCAGGCTCCCAAAGCATCACCTCTCCTACACATCAGCCAGCTGCCAGATTTGGTAAGCATCCCCAGTCTCTCAGAACACGGCTGCACGCAGGAGGTAGCCCAGGTGTTGGACCATGGCGGAGGCCGAAATATGCAAGGCCAGCACTGCCTGTGCCAAATGGGTCACAGCCACCCCTCTGTGCTCGAGTTTCCCAGGCCCCTGGGTGGAACTGCTCACAATTAACGGCTTTGTCTGTCACCAAGCCGGCCTCGCCATGGGACATGGGGTTCCTCTCAGGTTGGTGGTCTCCCCCTCTCTCTCTCCTTCTCTCCCTTTCTCATGTCCCCACATGCATAGCAGTCTTAATCAGAAATCACATCCGTCAACCTCGAAGGGTTCTGAGACCGTGGTAGCGAATCCATCACTTAGGATGTCAGGCGTGATGAAAAGACAGCGGAGGGCTGGGAAGCGGAGTCAGGCTCCGGGCCCTGTCTGTCCTCCCTGCCCTGGCCTCCGGGTCCCCAGTGCTTTTGTCATGCTCTCCCTTGGTCTCCTCAGTTCAGGGACAAAACGTGGTTTTTAAGTTTCTTCCCACATGGTAATTGAAAATTAAATTTGAATATCAAGAATTTTAGAGTGTCCAAAAACACACCAGATCTTCTTTAAGCTTTCTCGCTGTGCAGCGGGTTTAAGAATGTGGCTGAAGAGGATGAGGGGAAGCCCAGAGGTCCCCAGTGTGGCAACCGTACACCCCAAAACTCCTGCCCGTGTGCACAGAAGTCCCAGCTTTGAGAAATCTTGGAGACGTCGGAACTTGACTGACCTCCTTTTCATCCAGCCCAGAAACTCCAGAATAGTCCAGTCCCACATCAACAAAAAGCAGAGGGGTAACCATGGCTTCTTTCCTGTCTCTGGATTTTACAAGACCTTCTTGAGAGAACACCATAATTAAATACGGGGAAATGATTAAATGTAGGGTCCTCGATATATCAGTAGTGCTGCCTGGCAGGGTATTGCACTGCAGTTTTTTTAAAATAGATGCCGTCCCCACCTGGAACAGTTTACAATTTTTGCAGGAAGAAGACGCAGCCAGAGAAGCTGAGGGACAGAGGACATGTGAATAAGTACCCTGGGAGCTCAGGAAGTGCATGGTCAGGTTGGCAGGGGGGTTGAAAGAATTCCCGGATGGGATGGACTTGAACCTTTCTCCACAGGAAGTAAGTAGTGGCAGAGACAGCCCACTAGAAATGCAGCTTTGAAATGGATGAAGGACTTCAGCACCGTGTCATTCTCCCGCCGGCCCTGATAAGAATCCCAGCAATTCCAGAGATTTCAAAGAGTAGGAAAGACAGGAGAACTCTACAGGAACTTTTATGCAGCATTTTAGCAGGTATGGCTCCACATGAAATATTAACTGTTATATCCTTCCGGCTCATTAGGTATAATTTTAAGACGATACATGATAGGCTCTAACGTTCGTGTAATTGTGTCCCCAGTGATCTCAGAGACCTGACACATAAATGCACGTGCTGTGGATGAACAAACAGCCACGGGCTTTCTCTGAATGGTGTGGTACCATTCCGCCATCCTTCAGGGTGCTTGCTTTCATTCACCACGAGGTTACAGACAGAGGGCGGACTTTGGAGTCAGACAATCGGAGTTCAAATCTAGCCTTTGCTAATTACTGTCTGATGACTTGTGAAATCTACTTAACCTTTCTGAGACCTGCTTCCTGATTTTTTTAAGTAGGGCAATAACATCCCCAGTGAGATAAGGTATGTGGATGCAGTAAGCACAGCCTGTGCATGAGGATGCACAGAATTTCTCCACACCCCCAGCACCCACCCCCTTGTTTGCTCTTTTTGTGTTTCTTACTTCTAACCAGCGTCACCTGTCTCTCCGTTTTTCCACTACGAAAAGTAGAATCTTTCTGACCCATCTGCCTGCCTGTCCATCTACTTCTCATCAGTCCACCTGACTAACACCCAAGCTACATATTTCTACTGATTTGCATTAGCTGCTTGGGACTTGAGTTCTCGAGTACTACACCTGCTCTCAGATCGCACCAGCTAACCCGAAGACTCATGCAGGCTGCTCAACAACTCTCAGCAGCCTCAATGTTTTTCATTTGTAAAATGGAATTAATTAGTTACAGAATTATTGAGAGGATTAACTGAGGTCATATACATAGAGCATCTTCCAGAGTTCCGAGATGGAAAAAGTGTTAGAAATTACAAAGCTTAGCTTTTTTCTCCCCTTCCATTTCCTCTCTGCAAGTTTCGCTCTCCGGAGAGAGCATGACTTTAATACCCCTAACCTGCGAGTTCTTCTTTGAGGATTTCCTTAAAACTCGACATGAATCAAGACACTCCGAGGGACCGAGGGCAGACATCTCCTTGTCACTCCTGTCATTTCAGCAAGCCAGCAGCGTTCCTCGCACAGCTCAGGGTTGGGCTTTGGTGCATTTTGCTTTTTTTTTTTTTCTTTTCTTTTTTGGCTGCTCAGCTGCCTCTGAAGTCATTGAAATGGAAACTCAGAATTTCTCCCCCGTAGGGTTTTGTTTTCCGCCTCATCAGAATCTGCCTGAGATCTCAGGCTGTCTGGGGGCCTCCACTGAGGGTATTCAAACCTGTCCCGATGAGAAGGACAAGCTGCCAAGACTTCAGGCCCCAGAGGCTGCCTGTCCCCTGACTGACCACTCACAGCTTTGCTGGGACTCATTGACACTGCATTTTCCTACAGTTAGGTGACATCAGAGTGTCAACAGGGATGGGAAGACAGCCTAAGGTCATATCTTCGGTCCATGATCAATACCATGGCCCTCCTTGATGCAACCCGAATACATATTCTACTAGTTGCGAATCCACATGTCTGCCTTCCCAGGACATTCTAAACGGCAGAAAATGAATCCCTCCCACTTTCTGGCCCTGAAGTCCCCTAGCACTCTACATGCATGCTTCATGTGTGTTTGCTGGCTTATAGGACACAAATACATGCATTTAAATGACAACCAATGAGCACTCCAGTTTTTAAATTATTGTTGTTATTAATTATCATTATTATTCCATGCTACGGGGAAACAAAATAGTCTTTTTCTTTTCCTGCTGGTCTTTCAATTCACACACTCACACGGACGGACCCCTTCCCCCAAGCTCACACTTGCTCCTTCCCTCACCTGATACAAGGAATTAGTCACATGTGGGGGATAAAATCTGTCTTTAAAGCAGAGCATTTTAGTGCCGAACCTGACATGTGGATATATTCTCTAACTAGCACTGTATTCAATCACAAATGGGATCACTTCCCCCTTCTAAGAAATTTTGCAATGCTGTTTTTCTGTTCAACTTTACTGCCCGTCCTTACATTCATAAATATCCTTTATTATAAAGATTAGAACACTGTTGCTCCATCGGAAACATGAAGCTATCATCGGGAGAAATAAAAGAAGAAAAAAAAATCCCTGGACGATGTTCAGATAGAATAAAAAGAGCTAACGTGAGAAGTACTGTAGAAAGAAATACAACGCTGGGCACTGAATAGAGAAAAATAAATAAACTTTTGTGACACTTCGGGGATTGGTTCCAGTTGGCATTATCCTCTTTGTGCTGATTTTCTGACATCAGCTTGTCAACTGAATGTCCTTCGCCACAGCAGCGGCCTTCCACGCAGGGGCACCCTGGCTTCTCTGGTCCGAAGCTCCTTGTCCACCTGCCCCACAAGGAGCCCGCGTTACTCCTCTTCCACCTGGCAGGATGTGCAGCCTATTCACGTCGCAGAGCAAGCTGGGACTAGGGGAACCCTGTGTAAGAGCCCCTGGCTTTACTCTTCCCGGACTCAAAGTAAGCTTTAAGGAGAGCTGTTCTGTGCGGTGCCTTCACCATGAGTATTCAGCAGTGCCCTTTGTGGCCACAGGTGCCCCATTCACAACATCCAAGCTCATGGGCAGTCAGGGAAACGACCTGAGAGCTAGAAGGCCTCCCCGGCTTGGGCCAGTCCTGTTACCCTGCTCCAGGCGTTGTGGATTCCGTAACACGTGCACAGCTAAACGAGCAAAGCGCCAAGTTCTCCACTCTCTCCTCCAAACTCGAAGGTTAATACCACTTATCAGACTAATTTCAGGGCAGGCTTTACACGTGCTGGCGACTTGGCTAAGAACAGAAGAGATGTTTGCTTTGTGAGAAGACACTTTAAACCAAATATGTTTCAGATTTGTTTGGCTTTAAAATAGTTTTTAACCAAATACATTTATATAGATTTCTCTTTGTCTCTCTCTCTCTCTCACTCTCTCCCTCCAACCTGAGAGAGATATAGATACTTTTATATATGATATTGGACTGGCCAAAAAATCTGTTTCAGTTTTTTTCCATAAAATAAAAGACATTTTTCATTTTCACCAATAACTTTATTGATTTGGATATTTTGAGTATGTCAGCCATCTCATATATGGTATAATGTTGATTGTTCTCAATTAATACCTGGATTTTATAGTTATCAACTTCAAGGATCTACTCAACCGTGGAGAATCGCCCAGTGAGAAATCCTCAGAATGAATCTTCACAAACCACTTTTTGACACATTCAATCAGTCACAGCACCTTCTCCATACTCTGCGCAAATCTTTTCCTATGTTTCTGTTGTATTCTTAGCTTTCTTGAAATAATAAAGCATCATATGCAAAAAATGTTGCATATTTTCTTCCATCTTCAATATTAAAGTGGTTACACAAAAATTCAGCAATTTCGATAAGGTTTTTTAGATGCACGCTGATCTGACAGCTGTCACGATGCCATTTAACAAAACTGTTTCAAAGGAAGGTAAAGACAACTAAGCACTACTAGAGCCATCTTACAAAAAAAATGAGGTTTTTGGCAAACCCAATATATATATATATATGTTTATATATGGGAAAATATTTTATATACAGGAAATATATTTATGCAACATATACACACTTCCTATTCAAATACACATTCAGTTTCATATTTTACCATCCTTTTTCATGCCCGCACACTAACCACAAAATTCACATGGCAACAGTGGCAATATTTCTCATCATTAATAATAGTGTTTAATATTGATGCCAAATTTTTAGTTGATAGGTGATAAAAGACATTTACATGTGAATTTATAATTTCTCCATGACAATATTATTTTTGCTAGACGTTGACTAATGTTTGAGTGACTTCTTTTATGGCTTCCTATTTTTGTCCAAACGCCATTCAGTATTCATTTCTCAGCTGCACGATTGACCAGACTTTAAAATTCAAGCACAAATGAGCCCAGATTTAATTATATGTGATCAGTAGAAATAAAATACTGTTTAATGCTTAAGTTAGAGAAGAAAAAGCTTCATCATCTTAAGTTTAGATTCTACTTATAAATATTCTTAGGTTCTTAAATTTGTTTTATTAAACTAGGCCATATGTGACTAGGGTGAATAAAACACTATGTTTAATATGAATAACCATTAGCATCAAATATATCACCACAAGCTGCACAATCAGAAGGTTGGGCATCATCATTAAGACTGTGAGAGATAAGGCTTAACCGTTGCTTTACTCCTGCCCGGGGCCAGCACTGTGTCTGGCAGGAACGCAGTAAGCCTCTCCCAACACCCTCCTTTCCAGCCAACTCTCCCTTCCTCACACATGCCCGGTCCCTCTCCACTTCTCCGTCCTCTTTTATTTCCTTATAACCTTTGCCACTAACTGAAATTGTGTCTATTTATTTGGTTCTTCATTTACCAAGAACCAAAGCTCAATGAAAGTAGGTACCACTTATATGTTTACCCGTGTGTTGTGGGGCTTCAAAGAATATTTGTGGGCATGCCATAATTATTTAATGAGTGAAAAAAATGGATAGTGGCCCACATATTAGAATGCACCAAATCCAGGAAAGTGACAACCCACACTGACAAGGATATGGGGTGACAGGAACTCCCCTTCATTACGGGGGAGCCTGTAGAGGGACAGGGTGTGTAGGAAATCCCTGTGCCTTCCCCTTAATTTTGCTATGAACCTAAATCAGCTCTTTAAAAAAAGTCTTTAAAAATAAAGAAAAATTCTTAAAAAATGAACCACTAAACTCATCATTTGATTTTAGTGCCAGCAAGGAAAAAGCACACTGAGGAGTGAAACTGTGTTACTGTAAGAATTTAAATTTGCCTATTTTCAGTACTGTTCATGTGTTGGGAAAAAAAAAAAACAACCCTACAGTTATCGGTAAATTCATAGGCCTAAAATAAAACTAATTTAAAAATTAAGAAAAAGAAAAAGATGGGTATTTTCAAGGGGTGACATCTGTATTTATTTTCAAAGTACAAAATATATAATCTCACGTAGTTGTTTTTCAGGACTAACATGGACAGATACGCAAGTGCACTAGCAGGCCTCACTTCTCACATGGTGTAGGTTCAAAAAAATGACCGTGTAAACTGAAACCATGGAAAACAACCTTAATAATCAATGAGAAAAATTTAGATTTTTTCCCTGAACTTTTAAAGATTTGCCAAAACATTAAAAACTCACTACCAGTTACATGTAGGAACCTTCAAAATCACAACAGAACTGGGATTTTTTTTTTTTTTTTGGTATACTGTAATTTAAAACATTCAAAATATTGAGATTTAAAGTGCATTCATTTTTGGGAAAGTACTCATCAGGAGTACTTAAAGAACTTGCTTTCATTTTTCTCGTCACATGCATTATAGTAGAATGACCATCTCTACTCTGCCTTGGCAACTGGTCATACACCTTTCTGGGTTTAGATCAGCCTCCAATATTTCATGTTTCACGCTTTCAATGTTGTAGAGTATACCCATGAGCTCCTTTAAAGTGAGGGTTCTGCCAGCATCATTTCCTCTGACAGCTTTGCATTCCCTGCCTTCATCACTTTGAGCTACGAGTTTGCCACTTTAAGCGTCTTTGGCTGCACGCATAGATTCTCTGGGATGGCAGCAGTGTCGATGTTCCCACCTTCAGTTATTTCTTCTCCCTCCGTTTGTTTTCATTTGAGTTTCACTCCACTCTGAAACCACTTCTCACTTATAACCTGCCCTTTCATCTTTGTTGGCCAATTCTTTTTTAATTATCCACTTCTGAAAAGTGCCATGTGGGCTTCTACTGAGAGGAGGCAACAAAACTACATACTTTACCGTCTTGTGCATAAAATGAACAAGAGGTGCAGAGTGACCAATTACGGACAGACTATGATAGAACTGATGTGATTGGTCGCTGATTATAAAGCACATCTTTTATTTATGTAATGGTTTGTGGACTGAGTAGCTAGCAGTGAAATTTGTATTTTACGCAATTACTTATGGTTAATACACTAAAATATGTTACCAGAGGGAGGAGGGTTGGGGGGACTGGGTGAAAAAGGTGCAGATTGGTAGTCACAAAGTAGTCACAGGGATGTAAATTACAGCATAGAGAATACACTCAATAATACTGTAATAACAATGTATGGTGTGAGGTGGGTACTTGAAATATTGGGGGGAACAGTTTGTAAAGTATATGATTATCTAATCACTATGCTGGACACCTGAAGCTAACATAAAATAATATTAAAAGTAAACGATAATTGAAGAAATTTTAAAAATTAAATACACACACACTAAAATGTGCACCAAGTTGTTGGGGGAACTGGTGTCAATTAACTAAACCATGGTAACCAAAATCCATTCATTTTGGAAGCAGGCAAAGCAAAAATGGCCTGTAATTGAAAATTTAATTTCTTTGCTCAACTTTCATGGGGCCTTTAAATATCTTTATGTTGGGAGGCTACTTTAGAAATATGAAAAATTGGGTTCTTACCCTTGGAAGTCTTGTATTAAAAACAAAGAGATTGTTCTTTTTCGAATGTCCTTCCCTGAGAAATAGTGGATTTTCAGTCATAGCCTACGTCTATGACATAAAAAGTTGTAATTGTATACTTATATATTTGCATTTATTAGCCAGGATCAGAAATGCTTAAACCAGTGGTTCTCAAATGTTATCATTTATTGAATTCACCTGGAGAATCTCTCTTCCGATCTAGTAGGTACAGGGTGGTACCTGAGATTTTGTCTCTCTAAGGAGTAACCAGGTGAAGCCAACGCTACAGATCCAGGAACCGCATTTTGAGAACCTCTGACTTAAACACAATAGGAAAGGTATGCCATGGGAGAGAGGAAGGAATCAGGAGACCAACACCTGGCCAGTTCATAAACACTGATCCAAGTGCCTCAAGGGATCTTAGAGATCTTTCAGTTTGGGCCCCTTGTTTTACAATGAAGGAAGCCTGCCAAACTCGAGTGATTTAATTAAACTATAAAGTCGGCCAGTCTTAGGAGTCTGCTCAAGAACCTAGAATCACTTTTTTCAATAATTTCTGGAAGATAACTAGCATCCAAATAGACCCTAGATCCATGCTAAATATGTTTTACACACACACACACACACACACACACACACACACACACACAGAGGTTCTCAAACGTTACTGCATATAAAAACAGTCCCGTGGCCTGATTACAGATTACCATTCCTAACCCCTCACCAAAGGCTCTGGTTTCACAGGTGGGGGAAGAGGAACTTTTGGATAACAACCCCTTAAGATTCAGAAGAAAATGCTCACGTTGTAAGCTAGAGAATCTATACACAGGAAAAACAGAATACCAAATTTTCTTTGAATTTTTTACCAGATGCTTCCACAGACTGTGAACACTCCCAGAAATTTCCATGAGGTGGATAAGGCCATTAGCATCCTTTCGCCTCGGAGAAACCTTGGACAAGTCTCCACTCTCAGAGACTTCTCATTCCACATCTGTACAAAGAACCACCATATTAAATTGATCTCACATAATTATTCTGAGGATAAAATAAGACATGTGAAAGCAACGTGCAAGTAGTAAAATTATTACATGGATGTTAGTTGTTAGCTTATTCTTGAAAAGCCCAAACAGCATATGATTTTTTTTTCATATCAAATGGGTCATCCACACACAAGAGTCTCACTTGTATTATCACCAGCTCAGCCTAGCAGAAGCTTACTGCTTGGTCAAAGGAAATCGGAAGAGGCAAAACCTACCCAAAATCATAAAACTTCACCCTTCAGGCCACAAATTAACAATAGTAAATACAATAGAGTCTGGGCTAAAAGGCTTTCTTTGAAATTATGTTGTTTAATCTCTGTCCCCAGGACATACCTGATTCACGATGGAATTGGGGGTCAGAAACTAAACCAGCTGGACTTCCTGAGCTTTCTTTCCTTTCAGCAAAGCTGCGAAAATAATTTTTAAGGAGGAGAATAAAAGTGATCCATTTCCCTCGACTCTGCCCTTTCTGTGCTGGGGGAGATTCTTAGAGCTGGACTGAAAAAAATGCCAAAAGGGAAGAGAGAGTCTGTGTGTCCCAGCAGGGAGTGACAAGCAGGTGACTCCTGGGGTCGGCAAAGAAGAAACCAACCCCCTCACAAAACATCCCCCCAGGACAGGGGCCTTGTCAACAAAGTACCTCAGAGACACCCTCGCTCTGCAGGCCCAGCACATGTTTGTCCCCACACATGTTAATCAATATTAGTTGAGCCCCACCAAGCCGGCTTACACCGTTGCTCTGCCGTTGACCTTCACGAGGACCTACACTTTCCACCGGTTGCAGAAGTGACGAATACACATACATGATGGGCAGATCATTCATTTGAGCAAAGAAAAATGAGCCCTTTCAGAGAATGAGCAGGCATCTCAGTGTGGACAATCAGTGGGCACCCAAAATGCAGTCACTCAAGCCCTGGCAGGTGTGGTTCAGTGGACTGAGTGCAGGCCCGCAAACCCAAAGGTCGCCGGTTTGATTCCCGGTCATGGCACATGCCTGGTTTGCGGGCCATGCCTCTAGTTGGGGGCGTGCAAGAGGTGGCTGGTTCATGTTTCCCTCGCACATCAGTGTTTCTCTCCCTCTTTCCCTTTCTCTAAAAATTAAATAAAATCTTTTAAAAAATGCAGTCACCCAAATTACAGAAGGTTCTCGCAGGCAGCCCACTGATCTCGTTCGGAAAATGTGGCCTCAACTATTCCACTTGCTCATGAAATGCTCAGACCTGAATGCAGAGTTTCCTGGAAAGCTGACGCCTCCAAGGAACCTTTAAAGTAAGAAGCAAAGTAATAAAAATATTCCCAGAAAATAAAACTGTTCACGTGGCCTTACCTCATTCTAGCTAAGTGTGTTGCAAGATCTCCTGGGGAGGGAGGTACAGTAACGAGCAGGGAACCAGAGTTTTCACGGATGCCTGGTCACCACCATCCAATGCTGCTAACCTGAGGCTTGTTCTCATCAAACACTCCCCCCACCCCAGACATGGACTTTGCCCACAGAGTCAGACATACCCAAGAATCTGGGTCCAGCCTGTGTGCAGCTCTGAGGGTGATCCTGTCTCTCCACTATCCCTTCAGACTCAGGGCACTCAGCTCTTCCCCCAAATCAGCTCTTTCTCTAAGTCTCTTTTATCAATGGCGCTAGTACGCTCCCCAACTCACCCGCTTCAGCATCTCGTTTTTCACTCACCCTCCATGTACCCAGCTTCCGTCCTAATGTCCAGACTTCGAATAGCTTTTATTTTCCTTCACAGTGTCTCCAGAAAGGATTCCTCCTAAGTACTTACTTTCACCAAGGCATTTGAAATTGATCTTTCTTTTTTTCTTTTTCTTCCTTTCCTTCTTTCCTTTCTTCCTTCCTTCCCTTCCTTCCTGTGCAAACAATCAGGCTAAGAACTCCATAGTTAAGTAGGAAAGATAAAGTCATTTAAAGTAATTGTTTTATCACAAGAAAATCAGGACTCGCAGCACTGACTCTACCCAGAAGTCCCACTTTCTCCCTTTTCTTCTTCTGCCTTTAAACACAAGTCACTTCCTCCTGGAAGCCTGCCCTGAATGCACTCTGAGCTAAATAAGCTATCACTCCTAAGGGTTTTCCAAAGTGCTAATCTAGATCCTTGCGTGGACTTTATACTGACTAGCTGTTTATGTACCTGACCCCTCAACCACACTGCGAGTGTTGAAGACAGTCTTCATCTCTATATTCCTAGCACTCCACACAGAGCCCAGCATGTGGGTTCATGAGGTATCTTTCAATGAACGAATGAATAAACAAAACTTATGAAAGCAAAAACATAGAAAATTTTAAAACAGTAAAAGGAGTAAGTATTCATTTTAACTAGCAGAATAAAGACAATTTTTATGGAGGAGATGGTATGTAAGCAAAGCACGAAAGCGTGAACAGGGTTTCTAGAATTTGTAAAGATTCTAGAAACCCCGTTCACACTTTAGTAAGGGGTTGGTTGAAGAGGGGTTACTTGTTAAAACCTAACGGAATCTCTCCTAATTGTTACTTTTCTAAAAACAATTTTTCCTCCTGCTGGTGTAGCTCAGTGGATTGAGCACGGGCTGCAAACCAAAGGGTTGCCAGCTTGATTCCCAGTCAGGGCACATGCCTGGGTTGCGGGCCAGGTTCCCAGTGGGGGCCACGTGAGAGGCAACCACACATTGATGTTTCTCTCCCTCTCTTTCTCCCTCCCTTCCCCCTCTCTAAAAATTAATAAATAAAATCTTTTTAAAAAATCCCCTGAAATGTAACAATTTTTTCTCTCCTTCCTTGCTGTGGAGAACCTTCAATGATTCCACACTACCTAAAATGATACAATTCAAGCAAAGCAGCTTACACTTCAAAGGTCTTGCTATTATTACCCAACACTCTTTTCTACTCCTCACTTTCACTCTCTGGCCAACCGCTCTCTGCACAAACGGGCCCATCTGCTCTCTGACCCCCAGTATCTTGATTTCCATAATCTCTTTGGCCTTCCTTTCTCCATCCCTCACTTGGGGTGCTTCCCTGCTGCCTTCCGGCCATATACAAAACCACTCTGTCTTTGAAAATCCTAGCCCTCTATGCAGTATGCTTTTCCACTTGGACCAGAATGCCTTGTCCTAGAACTTGTTTGAACCACTCATTTACCGATGAATCACCTACTATGGTATATGGTTTTCTAACTATATACCTGCTTTGTTCCCCTTATGAAGACCCACATCAGGTACCCACTGCCTAAGATAATGGGGGTACTTTTTTTTTTATCTTAGACAAGACTATTGCTTAAAAATTCTCAAAACATTAAGCACTCCTCTAAGGAAACATTGAGAGGTCTTTACTTCAGGCAAACATTCTGTTATTCAGCTACCAGTGGATGGGGGTGCTTATAATAGATAGATTTAATTTGATGAGAAGAAAATTCTACGATCAGCTTGTCTGTGTTATGAAATCACTAACGTAGCCAGTTATGAAATAAAAACCTCCCACTTCCCTCTTTTTTATAATTGATAGAATTACTGTCGCCGTTATTTTTACCTCTTTCAGGCACCCAAAGTAATGAGGTACTTTTCACTGTGTGACTAGCCCTTTAAGAGAGGCACATCCTTTTCACGTATTGACCCTGGATCTGCCCATCCTGGCGCGCCTTCATGCTCTTCAGCCTTCCAGCCACTGCCCCTCATCAAACCACATCAGTATCAGTCTTAAACCTCAATTATAAGACATCCAGTGGAACAGAGGCTCCACCCTTCACATAAAGGAGTGGCATCACCACGCACGACGGGCCGTGGGGCATGGAGGATCCGTCACCTACCCTTTCCCAGCCTCTCCCACCTGTGCCCCACAGCTGGCTGCCCAAGCTCCTCAGTGAAAGCTTTCCAATGGGAAACTGCAGCAGGATTTTTTTTCCCATCCTTTGCTCCCTATTGTATGTTCAGCTGCACTGGAGCTAGCTGCTAATCAAAGCCAAAGACTCTCATCCAGAAACAAACACGGCATTGTGCCCCGCCCCCCCCCAGGGCTGGAACAGAGCACTCCAACCAACCAGTCAGGTGATACCAGGCTGGACGAACAGACAGAGCATCTCCCAGACAGCCTCCTGCCTATACCCCCAACCACCCCTTCTTCAGCACTGGCCCATTGAATGGCCAGGCCAGGCCAACTGATGCTTGAGAGAACAATGGAGAATGAAACAACACAATAGTATGCAATCAAAGAAGTCTAACGATAGGATTCTTTGTGCAAGACAGTGTATTCCTGGATGCTGGCTGGGGGAAGAAGGGCATTTGGAACCAAAATATCTTCATATACTCCCTGGGCCCTTGTCCTGGAACAGGGAGACGGAGGCAGGAGAGCGCTACGTTTCAGAGCTTTGTGGTCAGGCATATCACAACTACAACATTAGTTCTCTCTCTCACTAGCGTGTGATCCTGCACAAGTTACTTAACCATTCTGAGACCCCACGGCCTCATTTTTAAACTAAGGATGAAAATAGTCTTTATCCCACGGGGTTCTGGGGAGCATTTAACCCATCATTTTTGGAAAGCGCTCAATAAATGTTAGATATTGTTGTTAAAGCTCATGAATGGTTTCAGAGAAGAAAAAGGAGAGGAACTATGAAAACAGAAAGCCAAGCCTTCATCTTCTAGAAGCAGCAGTGATAAGAGATGGAGGCTCCTCCCTGGCCCGGAAGGTTCCCGGGAACTTCAGAACCTCGGGGATGCTGGGGGTCCTGGACTTTGACTTACTGCCATGTGTCCCCAGGGTACGTCAAGGGAAACTAACAATACCAGTGGCCACCAGGAAGCCCGCATACAAGATGTTGTCACACAGTACACTGCAGCAGGCAGGAGTCCGTGTATCTGAACACTGACAAGGGAAATATCCCAAGTATGAAGGATAGAGCAGCAAAGCAAACCTGAAGATGCCGAAGAAAATACTCGTTCATGTCACAGAGTTTGGCTTGGGCAGCCAGTTGATATGAAATCTTCCCAGGGATGGGTGGAGGGAGGGTTGAGGGGGTGATAAGGGAAAGAGTAGAAACTAGGTGAAAAGTTATCCTAATTCTGTGCAACAAAAAGCATAAATTGAGCACCTACTATGTGCCAGTTGCTATTTGGGAGGGGATGAAGTGAAAGAACTAAAATCCCTGATCTAGCAGCCTAGTAGGCACAATGAGACCCATGGCTGCTGAAACCCAGAGTTAATAGAGCGCTTCCCTTACATAAAAAGGATCAACGATCCAAGATGATTTAACAACTGAAGATCTTCACTGGGAAACCGCCATTGGAAATGATGTCCGTTAGATGCCATCTTGAAGGGTTTATTGTACCTGCAGATTTGCTTCCGTATTTCCATGCTTTATACTTTCTAGCAGGCACCTTAATGACCCCCAGTTGTACATGGTGCTCCTTCGTCACATGTTTCCTCATCTTCATTTCAGTGAAAGTCAAACCTAGCTGATGAGCCATAATTCCTCCATTTCCACCCTCTGGGAGACTTGTGTTCCTGACTCCTTAAAGCCGCACTAATCGGTCTACACTTCACTGTCGTATTCCTCACCAATTGCAGACGTCCTTGGCCTTTCTGTAGGTCTAAAGGACACTCCAGTCTCATTACAACACTATACTGTAAGTGCTAATAGATACAAATGGAAGAACGTTCTCAAGGAACAAAGTGTGATTTTGCCTAAAGTCCACTAAAACGGAGACAAGCAATCCCACGTCATGGTAGATAAGCAAGGAAATCCATTCGCTTTTGGGGAAGATAGCTTCTAATACTTAGGCTAATCTCACTCACCAAAGAAACATTAAATCGCCTTAGGAAGAGTGGTCACACCTTCCCCTGTCCTGTACTTGCTATTTTTGCTCAGGTTTCAATGGATGATAAACCTGCCTACACCTCGGTATGGACTTGGACATCAGATAAGGAAGGGGTCACCGTGAGATGGGAAGAAGACAAGGGCAAAATAGTAGTTCTTCAAAATGAAGTTGAACTTTTTTAGTACAAATGCCCAACCCTAATCTTTTTCTGATTGAAACAAGATGCTTAACGGGACACTTCACAGCTGGTAAACAGATGTCACAGTAGAAGACTTACCCAGCAAGCTCACTGGCATTTGGGCAGCCAAAGGGGACTCTTGTCATGCTCCAGCCCTTGAAAAGGAGTCTCTCAGTCTCCTCCTTGACCCCCTTTCATAACCGCCCTCCCCCAAAGTGGGGAAGACAAATGATGGGTTAGGCAGAGTTCCTGTTTTCAGGCAGGAACTCTTCCCGGGAACAACTGATACTGTTTTGCCTTCAAAGGTTTCCGCTGAGGAGAACGAGAAGCCCGGGCTGGACTGAGGCATCCAGAGCCAAGATCTGGAAAGCAAGCAAGACAAGTCCACCCCAGAGAAATCGCCTAGCAAACCCCACGAGAGCCAGAGAGGCCCCAAGGACCCCAAGTTCAAGTGCAGTGAAGGCACCTCAACCCTAAGACAATTCCCTGAGAGGTCTGAAGTTCCTCTCCCCAAGCACAGGGCTTCTATCAGATTTTTGGAGGTTCTCCCTAAGGGCTCAGTTCAAGTGTACTTCTATGTCTTTCGTCTTTGGTTTCTGCAGACTTTGAAGCTGACCACTCCCATTGTAACCTCCTGCAAGAGAACAGCGCTGGGTGAGATGTTAGAGACCCACACTTGGCTTGCTTTTCGGAAATGTGGGTCTAGTCGGAGAGAAATTGGGAGAAATCCTCCTCTGCCCATTATTCCTACTGACTTGCTTTGGATCTATTTCTCCAAGCCAAATTCCCTGATGACAAACTTGAACTGCATCTTCAGATCCCCTGATATCGCACATCAGAGGGCAAAGTCAGTGGTCCCTAACCATCAGACCAACACAGCTATTAAAGAAGGGGAAGGGTCTATTCAATGACCACGTATAAATGACCCATGGACGTGGACAACAGAGCAGGGGTCAACTGTGGGAGAAGCAGAGGGCAGGGCAGAGAGCAACAGGGGAAAATTGGGGCAGCTATAATAGAACAGTTTAAAAAGGCTCACAACCACTCAGGCTCAAGTCGCTGGGAGTTCCAACACAGCCTAGGTGATACCAGCAGTTAACTTTAGTCATCCCTCCTCTGAGAGCAGGAATGTGATTGACAAACCCAGATTTGCTCGGGCTCACTTTAAACTAGAGCCAATCTGTACGCTAGTCATTCCAGATAATACAGCAAATAAATAACAACCCAAAGGGTTCCAAGCTTTGGAGGGACATGAATCAGAGAGATCCGCTGCTCCCACAGCGTGCCCACCTGTCCTGCATTAGACCCCCTCCTCCAAGCCCAGAGCCACTCGGAGGGTCCCCAGTCTCGTGGGACCTGTTCACGGGGTCAGGTTGGACCTGGGTGGTGGGTTCAGGCAGCTGTGGCTACCCTGGGGAGACTTGTATCCCCCGACACATATCTGGGAGGGTCCTCAAGGCTAAGAATGGAAGACAATGTTTACTCAGCTTGACCTCCAGTTGGCACACGCGAAGCTCCCCAGGACTATCTGTTCCCATCTAAACAGCACATCCTTTGCTGAGACAAAGGGGTTTGTTTGTTTGATTCATGGGATTAGGTTTGTTTGCATTCTTCTATTTCCAACATTTTTTTATGAGTCCATAATATTAATTTACGAAGATCTTTTTAAATGACTTAAATTGAGCCATGTCAAGCAAAATAAATTGACTTCCCATCTCAAGTGGCCCCTTCAGGAGAAACAAGTGCACATGTTAACACGTGTGCAGCTATTAAAAATGTAGCACACACGAGTTATCGTGTCAACTGGAAAAGTAGGACACAATTACTGAAACAACTATTTTTGAAAGTTGCATCAGAAAAACTGTAAAAGTATATCAGAATGCTAATAGCAGTGTCTATTTTGAGCAGGATGAGGAGGTTTTTCTTTCTTTATAGTTTTTTAAAAAACTGAATATCTTGTACCACGAACATATATTCTTTTAGAATGAGATAAAATAATGTGCTTATATTTGTGTTTTCCTAACAACGAACACAGTCATGAAACACCCCTGTTCATTATTTTTACATGACTAAAATTAACCTCTCACAAGTCTGACAGGCACAGAGCTACAGTTGACAATCCTGCACATTGCCAGAGACATTGAATATAATAGTTAAATGTATATTATAACCAAGAATAGAATATAGGGGAAAACGGCTTTACTTTACTGTTTCAAAATTTAAGTACCTACAAAAAAAATTTTAATAAGCTATCTGCTCTCCTTCCTATAAGCAGCTTCAGGCATTTTCATTTGAACCCTTTGGACTATGTCTAAAGGAATACAGTACACACAGCAGGCAACTTTTTTTTTTAAAGAAAATATTTTCTGGAGAACTAAATGGATCCTTGCCTAAGAGTCTCCAAAGCTGCAGGGTATTCTTTTATTTTAAGCCAAAGATCCAATTTCTTAGCTTAACAGGGACCCCATCTGGCTGGCTGACAGACGCCCACTCAGAATTCAAGACCACTCCATGCTGAAACCTCAGAGATGCTTCTCTGCTATTGGGAGGGAGAGCCACGGAGCTAGGTCTGGAAAAGGCCTTATTATCAGCCAATTAGGAAGGCCATTGTGAAAATATTGTATTAAAGATTTATTTAGTCTCCTGTTGTTTTAGCCAGAGTAAAGATTGTTACCTAAGCTTGCTACCAAGATATATGTCCCTTCTTGATTAAATCTAGAATCTGAGGGGAAAAGCTCTGGCTCCTTGTCAAGCAGCCCAATGTCCCCCAGGACAATGTCCCCCAGGAAGTCAGATGGATGGACGATGCTTGCTCTGCATCATTAGAGTTTGGAAGTGGACAATCAAAGGGAGTAATAGATGTTCAAACCTAAAGAAGAGGATACTCGGGCACAAAGAAAACATACTGCATTGTTATCTCTTTCATATTAAGAATGGAGTTTCCTAAACATTTCTCACTAGCTTTTAGGGCAAATTAAGAAGGCAGCATTTGGATCACTTATAGTTACACCCTCTCCAGGCAAGGGCTCTGGCAGAAGCACCAGTAAGGAAGCCTGAGACCACATTTCACAAGGGCCAATTAGTGGACATTTGGTCCTGTCTAAATATCCCCTGAGACCTTTGGTCCACACCAAAAGCCCCTTGGCATTGGGTTTATTATTGGCCATGCAGCCACAACACAATTGTTGACTGGACCAACAAAACATGATAGTATTTATTATGTAGTAATCTTGTAAACCAAAAGTGTAGGTAAGCATCATGGGCTGTTGGAACTGAGGGACATTTTCTAAGACTGAACATTTTGGACAAGACCCAATGTCTGGCAAGGAAGGGGCCTTTTACTCCTGAGAGACTTCAAATGAGCGAACAGCAATTCAGATGGTGACTGCGAATTTCTTTGGTAAGAATCAACCATGGTGAATATGATCCAGACACAAAGACACAGGCGAAAGCAGCTTCTGCTGATAGCAGGGAGTGCTCTCGTCCACGACCTTCATTGTTTCTACTTAGCGATGCATTTTATAATTAGAGAGTTCTGATCTCTCTCCCATTCTCTCAGGTCCGTTGGACTCGGCTACTCCAAGTGAGGTCCCCAGGCCAGCGGCACTGTCACCAGGGAGCTTGTTAGAAATGCATGCTCTTGGGAGTCCACGGGAGACCTGCTGAATCAGAATCCGGGCCTCCAGGTGACTTCGAGGCACATCAAAGTGTGAGAATCACAGCTGACAGTATAAACAAAGTGCTACCAATCAACTGTGAAGGCCGGAATTTAGTGAAAAGAACCAACTGAAAAATTTGGTATGTATTTCTGCAACTCTTAGGAAGAACAATAACATAATATATTTAGCAAAAGATCGTTTTTCAGATTGTCTACTCACTTGTTTTTTTCACTATGACCCAGATTTCCTTTTCTTCACCCCTGTCCCAATTCCTTCCTCCTCCTCAAACTTACCTTCCAGCATCTCCAACAATCTCTGGGTGTCCTGAGAAAAATGACAATGACAAGCAGCAGAATTGGGGAAAGAGAAAGAACTGGCGCCACCGACTTCATTAGTAACAGCCACATCTAGGGTAACAGGTCACAGTTTATAAACAGTGCACTGTCCCAATTTACCTTTACCACCAACCTGTGAGGCAGGCAAAGCAGGAAATACCATCAGCATCAGCATCATCTCATAGTGGACCACCTGAGGTTCCAGAAGATTCGGTGAGATACTCTGCATCCCACACCGAACAACAGTCAGAACTACGGTGAAATAAAGGCAGGTTCCTGCATCCCAACCTTGACCTTCAGTCTGTTAGGGAACCAACGGGGCTTGAGATGCAGTGGGGGAGGGAGGCGGAGCGAGGTGGACTTCCATCAGGTGCTGGGTCCCCAACGTCAGCCTATTCACCACGTCCATCAAACCCACCCTAGCAATCAGACTCTGCGGTCCATATTTCACGTTCGTTTTCCAAATTAAGGCTCATGTCAACCCCAGAAGGTAAGTACTGGCGACCTCACTTGAGAGATAAGAAACTTGAAAACCATAATATTTGCTGATGGTTACACAGCTAGGAAGTAGTGTAGCTGCAGTTTGTACTTTAATTTCTTGGACCCTGAAGCTCAGATATTGCAGAGTCAGGGCTAAAGTTTCTAATGTGTCACCTGCCTCCTGATGTCACGTGTCCAGGTTCCTTGATTCCACCTCTCAAATCAGAATCTCTGGGGATGGGCACTAGGCATCAGTCTGGATGCTTTGACATGACCCTGGTTGTTCTGATAAACACTGAAGACAGGCAACCACCACCCTAGGTTATCTGGGCTCTTCCTGAACATACGTTGGAGTTTAGCATCTCCACATAAAGCAACTGGAACAAAAAAATTAATTGGCCAAGAAAAAGATGGCATTATATTACAGAATAGAAAAAAAATACCCAAACTAAGAATTGTAAGACCTTTGTTTAAATGGCATTTAATGGGCTCACCTTAACCTCTCTGAGCTTATATATGTCCCTAACAATTAAAAAATCTTGCTCAGCCTACGAAGAATTGATACAACTAAGTACTGAGAAAACAAATGTGAAAAGTTCTGAAAAGCAAATGTTTTATAGCCACACTGGAGCCACGACCAGCATGCTTCCAGTGATCAATCAGTCTTGTCAGCTTGGAATTTCAGGGTTTGTTTCAGAGGTAGGTCGGATTTCTCTCTCCATAGTTGAGGCAGCATGAGCCGAGCCGCACAAGGTTTGCAGCCTTAAGGTGAAGGAGGCGGGATGTGATTAGGAAGACACCCCAGAGAACTGGCAGGTAGGCATGAGGTTTGGAACAACGGGGATGAAGAAAGCGGGGGCTGGAGAGGCTTCTTCTGGGGGTGTGAGGACTCAGATGGGGGTGCTCAGGTGGAAGCAGGAAACAGGCACCAGGTGATATGTAGGGGGATTAGGTATCGAGGACAGACAGTCAAGGCCTTTGGAGCAGGAGGGGCAGAAAGAATGGTATTCAGAGTCATTTACTTATGTTTTTCACTCAAACGCCAGACACTGAGGGGGCATTTCAAGGGCCCTAGGCTGGATTTTCTAAGGTTCTTGAGATGAAAGAGAGACAGAGTCCCTGACTTCAAGGGGTGTCTGGTGTGGGTGGGGCGGAGCCAGTGGTAATGGTGAGTATAAGGTGTGCTCTTTCAATGTCAACTCTGCTGGGAAAGCAGACATTGAAGTCACTGGGAGGGTTGGGGAGAGGGTGGAAAGAAAAGCCCAGGGGGAATGAGAGCTCCCCCTACAGGGGGAACTTGCTGGGAAAACCTTCCTGGCGGCATCTCCCACCCCTTTGCAGCTTCATCCACCTTCCGCAGCTGAAGTTGGAGGATTTGCTTTCTTTGCCTCCATGTCTATACTTTCACTGAGGAACAGTCATCTTAAGTCTGGTATAAATTTTCCTGAGAAGAACATCTAGGAGGAGGTGCCATGCCTTTCAAATTATGTTCATTCAAAACAACCAGACTGATTTCTTAAGATGTCACTTCCGATCATTGTTATTCTGCTCTATTATGTGGCAAACGTGAAACGAAAACACAAAGGAGAATGGAGAGTTCAACTGCTCTTCCAGAATAAATGCCATGAAAGCAACAAAAAGACAATGATGCTTTTGAAATAAATATTATCACCTTCTCCACGTGGCCATTTAGGAGTTACTTTCCTTTTTCTCATTGAAAAAAAGTTTTATTTGTATCTCTTTATCACTGGAACTGCTTGGGACAAAAACCTGGTGTGTACATATTTTACTCTAACTTGTCTTAACTCGTGTCTTAATCTTAGTATGCACACATACATCGCTAGACTGTGAGTTGCTTAAAGGGATCCTGATTTACCTTCCAGTGCCCCGTCACACAACCGATGTGGTTACAGAGCGGTCAGTATGTGCAGGTGTCTCTTAGGGATACAAGTAAAATAATAAGCGGTCCCTTACTTCAGTCTCCTTCCCCAGATAGGATTGTGTTCAAATTATTTCCTTTGGTATTCATCCAAAAAACGATTAAAAAATGTGAGAGCAAAACTCAATAGGGAATGGAGAGGTTGGAGAGTTTTCTCAATGAAAATTGGAGAAGAAACGCAAAGATGGATCCCGATTGGCAATGAAGCATTTGGAAAGAGAGTGGGAAGGGGGGGGGGAGGAGAGGAGGAAGGGGAGAGGACAGGGCAGAGAGAGGGGGAAAACAAAAATAAATGTCCACATTTGCAAATTGAGGTGTGGGGGGGATGAGAGGAGTGACCAAAGAAGTTGGAAAAAATTAGGATCCTAATAAATTCAAGTAGGTTACGAAGGCAATGCTAGCAGCCCACGGACTGTGTGAGAAAGGAAGAAATGCGAAATGCAAATGAATGTGATTCTTAAAGTGTTTCTTTCAGAGGGGCGGGGATGTAGTGGATTTTCTTTGTTTGAGATGTCTTTTCAATAGATTCCCAATAAAGGATTTCACCAGTTAGCACCATTTTCCAAACATGAAGTATGTGGAAATGTAAAACTGTGAGCCCTAGAGAAAAAAGAAATTAGGACTTAACTGGTTCTTAAATGTACTACATTGGCCAGCACAATAGGAGGCACCCTGCACCTATCTAACGAATAGTGTTTATTCTTGAACTGGCTTGCCATTGTAGCAAGAAACACTGTATGGCTGAGCAGGACCTCAGCCATGCAGGTGAGTCATCCAAGCTCTGCACCTTCCCTGGAGTTCAGAAGCAGAGAGGAGAATAAAGGCAACGTTTAATGTAGTGATGAAAACGGAAGATGATCTTAGCCAGGGCCCAAGTACAAAAAAATAAATAAGTCGAGTGGAGTCAAGGTCAACCTTGACTTCAATCTAGCAAGGCAGGTTCAACCTTCCATGTATTCCAACACATGGGCAATCGTGCCTGATACACATGTATATACATGGAGATATGCCATCACAGAGAAGGGAAAGGAACTAGGCAAGTCGTCACAGGGCTTGATGGATGGGAAGTGATGGCAACTGGATCAGAAAGAAAAGAAATGAGAGCCAGAGGAGGGGGAGCAGGTGAGCAGAAGAGCTGGAAGAAGCGGGAACAAAAGGTTGGAAGATGCAGCACTCTCTTTGTGTTTTAAAATGACGTCTGGGTTTTCGCCAAGCACTAAAATAAGGAGGAACAAAAGGCTTGTCATATTTGACAATCTAGAAAGATCGTATGACACCTGGAAAACTATGCCACGTAGAGGCTGGGCGTGAAACGCATGGGAAAAAATGGCCCCGTGGATGGAAACCAGAACTGGCCAAAAACACCAGAAATGGAGAACAACTTTCCAAAAGGAGGCCATGGCCCAAATTGCAGTCAAGCCAATTGACTCTGGATGGAAAAAGCAGGCCCAGCTCATAAAGAGAAGGTCCAAATCTGAATATTATTTTGCCCCAGGGCAATGGCATGGCCTTGTGCCAAGAGGCAAAAGTTCTCCTGATTATTCATTAGAACAGCAGCCAGAGGAGACTCAGCATCTGAGCAGCGGAACACGGGCAGGTGGGCAGCCCTGACTGCCCACACTCCAGAGTGGGCCGCGCCTTACAGTGGGCTGAGGGCGTGCAGGTGTGAGCACGTTTGCTCACGGGTCACCCTGGGTGGTCTCAGTGTGGACATCGCCTTCAGGAGAGAAGTCAGTGACAACTCTCCTTATCACGGTGCTTAAGTGTTGGGAAAACTGGAATTTAAATTCTGAATTCTGACTTCTGGCCCTCAATCTAGGGTTGGCTGACTACATACACCATTTAGAATTAGCCAATAAAACTCAGTCTCCTTAGGAGAAAAAATGATTTTTTTAATCCTCTCCTGAGGGTATTTTTAACTGATTTTAAAGAAAGAGGGAAGGAGAGAGGGAGGGAGGGAGGGTGGGAGAGGGAGAGGGAGGGGGGAAGGGGGAGAGCGCTAGAGAGAGAGAGAAAAACATCGATGTGAGAGGGAAGCATTGATTGGTTGCCACCTGTACACACCCCAACCAGGGACTGAACCAGCAACCTAGGTACGTGCCTTGACCGGGAATCAAACCCACAACCTTTTGGTGTGCAGGATGACGCTCCAATCAACGAAGCAACCCAGCCAGGGCAGAAAATTTTTGAATGGTAACAAAACCACTATATGGCAAATAAGAATATGAAAAGAATGCACGTGAGAATGTCCTTCAAATGAGAAAGCAAGAGTAATCTCCAAAGGGGGAAAAACACTGAAACTTAAAATATTTAATCTCTAAGATTGATTTTATTGATAAAAACAAACTATCTGGAGACCTTATTTCTTTCAGGTTATTGCTAATAATCAAGTTTTGTGAAAATGCAAACCACGCCATTGGCTTTACTGGAGTAAAACAAAAATGCCCATAAAGAAATATGAGGACTGCAACACAGTGCGATTTATAAAAACCAAATAAGGTCCATGGAAACTTTCAATAAATTAGTCAGTGCATCGCTCCAAATATCATGGAAAGAGGTCTAGGAAACCACATTATTGTATAACACATGCTATACTGTATATACTCTTAAATATGTAACATTCTTATTCAAATGCCTCATCTAAACGATTGGTAGTACAAAGTTATACATTTACAGTAGTTTCGTGTCTCTCACGGTTCCAGCTTGGGAAACACAGTGCAACCGTGTCCACACGGGAACAGCTGGATTGCAGCACCGAGTGAGGTACATGTGGCTTCGGGTGGGCAGTGCTCACAGAGGACTTTCACTACATGAGGAGAAAAATGTCCTAACGGAGGCCTGGAACGGCAGGAGAGAACAGATCGCCTTCTAGAAATTTAAAGTACAGTCAGGGAGTACAATGAGTACAAGTAGGAATATGGCCACTTGGAAATAACTCACATCCCAAAGAGGATAAAAGAGATAACATCCACTCTGATTGAATTTGAATTTAACTGGACGATAACGGTATTTTTTTTTTAAATAATGACTTGCTCTTTAAAATGCACAATTTACCTAAAAAGAATCATAATGGAGATGGGGAACACAAGCTTGGTTTTTGAGCTGGGAGACCCTCCCATTACGGAGCAGGGTTTCCTTCCACCCAGCACTTCATCCCCCCGTTGACCAAGGGGCTATGGGACCCCACTGCTTCATCACGTCAGCATCTGCCCGGGATCATGAAATTGCTTCAGGATGTTCCACAGCTCTTCTTGATAGTTCCTCAATCTCCTCTCAGGCCCTTTCCTCCAGCACGCATGCACACACTCACACTCTCACACACTCACACACACACACACACACACACACACAGCCACCTTTCTTAACCCGCCAAAGCAAAATGCCTACTAAGATAAAAGATGCTCCAAGACGGGAACTTGGATGTCTCTCAACATTGTTCATTCTCCTCTCTCATCGCCACCCCTCCCCCAACAGGCCACTCCCATCTTTTTCAATGCATCCCCAAATTCGAAAAGCGGAGTTAACAGAGATAGGGGCGAGATAACGATTGAGTGCACAGAAACTGATTGCGTGTTCTTGAGTTTGTATGTGTGCTGTGTTAAGGACAAAAGTGTGTGTGTGTGTGTCCTCAGTTTTGTGTTAGGTGTGTTAAGTAGGGAGGGAGTTAAATACATTCCTCGCTTTAAAATTACTTCGTGAACTTATTAGAAACATCAACTCAGAAACTAAGAATCTGACAAATATACCTAGCCGTCTGTGGGTGAAATTAGAAGTTAAAGTGCCAGAGTACAGAGGCAGTTATTCAAATCAGCAATCAAACGAGAGAAGCGGGTAAAGGTGTGTCTTTTAAACTTTGGACTTAACCCTTTCTAGAACCATTCCTGGGTGGTAGGCAAGACAGGGAGTGCTGGATGCTCTGGGAGAGATGCTGAGTGTCAGCCGGCACTGGGGGGAACCTGCCCCCGCATCCAATCTAGAAAGCTAAGAGGCATCAGCCGGCAAGTCCCGGGGCGCCCAGGGAAAGGGTGAGAAAGGAGGCCTGCTGGCCCAGGTTCCTTACTTTCTCTTCCCTACCCCGCCACAGACACACCTACTTGGGCATGTTTTACAAAGAGCAAAGCCCCTGCGATGTCCTCCAGCTGGGAGCAGGAACACCGTCCAAATGCACACCGCATGGTATCACAAGGCTGCTTGCCTTCCACTGATTTCTGGGCACCCTGACCTGAGTCCCCCGCCCCACAAAATACGCCTCAGTTTGCCTCCGGAGCAGATCAGTTTTGAAGGCAGCCCCACCAGGGAAGCCCCCGAGGCTGCCTCTCTCCCACTCCTTCCATCATCATCTGCTGCTGCCCCGAAAAGTGGCAGGAGGCGCAGGAAACTCGACTGGAGACACCTGGGAGCATGGCGCACCCCTTTTCACTTACTTTGAGTTGCAAACGTGCCGTCTGCGCTCACGCTGCCTTTGTTGAAAGGGGAGAGGTTTGCGGCCGCTCGGGATCCAGGTACCCGGGTCGCTGGGTCTGGCGGCGCGGGCTGCTGCTTGCTCCCTCCCTCCTGGCGGGTGAATGACTCACTGGTCTCTTTCTTCCCCTGGCTTCACTTCGGGGTTTCCTCTGCGCGGCGGCTCCCTTGGCGGGATTTTCGGACTGGAAGGCGGGGAACCTGATCCTGCCTTGGACTCAATTCCGCCGCGGCAGGGAGGGAACGGAAGGGAAGTGGAGGATGGGGCGCTGCGCGCGCGGGCAGGGGGAGGACGCAGACCCGCCGGGGAGGGAGCGCGCCTGCCCCTCGCGAGCTGATTGGGAAGCTCATTAAAGCAGAATGCTCCTGGGGCAGGCCCTCCCCGCAGGAGCGAGCACACCGGCTGCAACCTAGAGGCCAAAGGTGGAGCCGGGCTTTGTTTTTAGCAGCGAGACCCACACAGTGTTTCTTTCCCCAACTTTACGCAAGACCTGTTCTTTAGGTGGCTGCATACCCCGGTTCATCAAGGTGGACATCTTAAATGCTGCCCTGGTGGCATTTAGGTTACCATTTTGGCCCCAGACATTTTTCTAATGATATTCGGAACGAAAAAGCACACCCTTCGAAATCAGCCTCTCAATCCTTCCCACCGGTTGACTTCAGCTGTTCGTGCCTACCACCTGTGCATCACAAAATGTGCGAAGTATTTTTTTTTTTTTTTGCGCTTGTCACAAAGAGTGACAGATGTCTGTGAGTTCCTAATTAAATGCCATTTTCCTTTAGGGCGCTCTTTCCTTTTTTGGCTTCCTTGGTGCGGTTAGTGACTTATTTAGTGACATGCCTTTGACACCCAAGAATTTAGGGGATTAATCAATGTAGCTTAAACTTGGGGGTTTGTAAAACTCAGAGGCTGATCTTCAAGGGCTTTCTGAAATTCCCATTTTGCTCCAATGAGGAAAGATGCGGAGGTGGTATCTCCAGGATTCTTTTAGTAACACAGATGAATAGTTCTGACATAGATGAGATAAAAGTGTTGTTAAAATGATTAAGTAATAAAAACAAATTTGCTCCAGACGTTCTCAAAACTTAAATCATGAGATTCTTTACCACTTATCAGTTCTTTCTTGTTCATCATCTTGCTCCTTTTATTTCCTTTCAGCTTCTCATTTGATGGTGTCCACCCCAAAAGTGATTGCAAAATATACTTCCATTTCCCCAAGATCTGAGGGTACCTTGTCTCCATTCAATTTGAAACGTATCTATTAAGTGCCTTACATGATTCTTGAAATTTAATTTAGTTAGAACTATATCTAAATCCAAGAAATAGGAATTGATTTATAGCCAGTACTTCTTAGGAACTCCAGGCTTTCACATTGACCGAAACTTGGACAAATGGTCCCATGAGGTACAGGGTGGGGAGAAAGAGGTGTCTCTACAGGGAGGGATTTAAATCAATCAATCAACCTTTTCTTTTTTCAAAAGAGGCATCAGGAATTCACTTGCCCACCTCCAGTCCACCCCCTTAACTTGACTCTCGGTTCACATGCCACAGACCATGCTCACATGAAATAATGAATCAGGAACTGGTGTCTTTCTGCACGCAGACTCCAGGTGGCCTGTTTCCCCCCTTTGTGATTTTATGTTCCCAGTGAAGCAAAATAATGTTTATTTTAATCTGCTTTGACCTGCGTAGATTGTGGAGGAACGCACATTATCAGTTATTATTATTTTCCCCAGGCCCTTTACTGAAAGAGACTTCCCAACCGTCACCATCAGTCCACAGGGACTGAGTTTAAAGCACATTAAACAAGGGGTTATCCATCTTCTATTTCTTCCGAAACTTTTTCTTAACATCTACAAATATAACAAGTTGCTACCAGTTACTATGGTGTTTGCCCATAGGGCTGATGAAGGAAGTGTGTCTGAGATCCCCATGATTGCCACTCCAGTACATGTGCTATGTCAAAAATATAACCTTTTATTCAAACAGGAATATGTAAAAATTATTTGCATCAGTGGCTCTCAACCAGGAGCACCTTTGCCATCCAGGGGACATTTTACAATGACTGTAAACATGTTCCGTGGTCACTGTTTCGGGGGGGCGTTGCTACTGGCATCTAGTGAGTAGGGGCCAGGGATGCTGCTAAGCATCCTAAATGCTCAGCACAGACCACCCTCCCAACCTCCGAAAAAAAAAAAAAAAGAATTATTTGGCCTGAATGTAAATAGAGCTGAGATTGTTTAACCCTAACTAGCATTATTAAGCATTGAATTTTAAAAACATAAAGGAAGGTTGAAGAAAGGGTTTTTTCATTTTAATTCTTGTTTATTCTATTACAGTTGCCCCAATTTTTCCCCCTTTGCCCACCTCCAACCAGTCCAAGCTCCCCACACACACACCATTGTCCATGTCCATGGTCATTCACACATGTTCCTTGAATAATCCCTTCCCATTCTTTTCACCATTTCCCCCCTCTCCTCCCCTCTGGCTGCTGTCAGTCTGTTCCCTGTTTCCAAGTCTCTGGTTCTGTTTCGCTCATTAGTTCATTTTGTTCATTAGATTCCTCTTGTAAGTGAGATCATATGCCATTTGTCTTTCTCCAACTGACTGAGTTCACTTAGCATAATTCTCTCCAGTTCCATCCATGCTGTCACAAAGGGTAGGAGCTCCTTCTTTCTTTCCGCTTCGTAGTACTCCATTGTGTAAGTGTACCACAGGTTTTTAATCCACTCATCTGCTGATGGGCACGTAGGCTGTTCCCAGCACGTGGCATGGGAAATAGCGCTGCTATGAGCATAGGGGTGCATAGGTTCTTTTAAAGAAATAGAAATCTATGAGGTTGAGATTAGTCATAATTTAATTCAACCAAGCATGCACGCCAAAGTCTAAACAAAAGATGTTTTCTAACGCATTCTGAAATGTTTGACTTCAAATCTAAACTTCATCCTATGGTGTAGGCATGGGTCATTCGCTGATTTAAGACTCCAAGTCATTTCATTCATTCAGCCGGCATTCATTGAACACTTAAGTTTTGGAGTGAATAGCGCCATGGACAACGATAAAAATCCCTCCCTACTCTCACATAACTTACATTTTGTTCAAATAAGTAAACAAGCACATGAAACTAATTAACTACTTAGATAAATTTTTAAAAGATGTGATAAGTGCCATGGGAAAAACACAACAATGAAGGAAGATGAAAGTGCCCATTTGTTGGAGGCAAGATTCCTGGGGCAAATGTGAGTGAAGGCTTTAAAAGCGTTGAGGGAGCTGGGTAAGGACATATTGGGGGAAAGAACCTCCAGACAAGGCCAGTGCAAAGGCCCTGAGGCCAGACCTTGCCTGTGTGTTGGTCCTTGGGGCAGCAACTCGGTGAGTGGAGATGGGCATCCAGGCCAGGAAGTAACGGAACAGTCACGCATGACCTTTGCTCACTGTAAAGAATTCCACCTTTTTTTCTGAATGAGGTGGAAAGCCACTCACATAAGAGGGTGGGAACCTGCCTCTGGTTACTAGGGTCTGTTTGCTGTGTGGATTAGCTCACATGAGGACAAGAGTGGAAGCAGAGATTTCGGTTAGGGGACTGCAGTAATCCACTGTCCAAACTTCTTCCCCTTGTCCCTGTTTCTTGTGAAGAATAACTACGATAATTCCAAACTTCCCTTTCACACTTTCGCTGCCCCCCTGAAGCTCCCAGCAGCAGTTCCTCGGCTTATGCTAATACTCACCTTCCCTGCCAGTTCCCAGCCTCTCCAAGTGGAATTAATGAGCCTCCTGCAAGAGTGTTAACAGGCTAAAATATAACTAATGCAAGATGATTGGAAATCATAGAAATTATAACGTGTCCGAGGGGTGTTTTGAAAACGAGGCCGCGGATTTTGCGGTGACGAATACAAGGAGAAGTGTGATCAGCATAAAATTTAAAAATGTGAAGGAACCCGATGGAAAATTTGTCAGCACATCTCTTGGGCTGCCCACTTGGCAGAATACTTAGATCCTTGATTATCCCTTCCAGTCCCTGAAACCCCCTGGAATGCAAAAGGACAATTTATCCAGCTCACACTGTCTGGTGCAAGTCCCATTAATACACCTCTCTCCCTCTCTCTAAAATAGTTCAAAAGCAATAAAAAAAAAAAAAAAAAAAACTCCTACTTCATTGTTTCGATCTCTGTGACTAGATTAGAAACTCACATCTATTTTTGGTAATACTTGCAATGATTATGCTATTTTGATTAAAACACAGAAAATGCAACTAAGAACAGCTTAAATAATTAAGAAATTGATCTCGCAAGTAACGCAGGTTAGTGAAGTCAGTGTTTCTAAGCCTTCAAGGACCCAGGTCTTTCTGCCTTCTGCCTCTGCATCTTCAAGTTGTAAGCCAAGCCTCTTCAATTTCATTTTAGGAGCTTCTGGCATATTTAGCTTAAAGCAAACAGGGCCCAAGCCCCAGCGGAGGACAGATAAGTTCCCCATGTCGTGTAGCCACACAATCTCTGAGAGCAAAAGAAAGAGGAAGAAAGGGTGTGGGAGGCAACCAACAATGCTTGCTGCAATTTCTCCCTGGTGTTTTCCAAATTTGCACTGGATCAGTCATTCCCTTACGCATCAGAGTAGCTTGATGTAAGCCCCTCAACCTTGTCTTTCTTGTCGGGAACTGCTAACACCAAGGTTCTCAGTTGGCAAAGCTGAGGAACAGGCCCTGAACAATGACTTCACCCAACTCACCCAGGAAATCAGGCCTGAAACACCCAAAGGGGTGTGATCACATGTTACAAGAAAACAAAATCTACAGATGCAATATCTTTCATGAACATGGATGCGGAAGTCTGTAGTGAATATGATCAAGTCAATACCAGTGATGTATAAGGATATCACAGTGTACAGCATGCTGGCTGTTTGTCCATAGCATGCAAGCTGGGCTTTACATGTAAAAATCAAACAGTATAATTCACCATACTAGTAGGTTAAGTAGAGGAACAGAAAGAACACATTAAATATATAGGGAAAACATTTGAAAACACTCAACACCCATGCTTGATATCAATTCTCAAGCAATTTAAGAATATAAATGAGTATCCTCGTTATGATAAGATATGCATGCAGAAAGCCTACGGCTCATGTGATACTTGGTGGTGAAAGACAATGCTTCCCATCTAAGATTAGGAACAAGGCAAGAATGACCATTCTTGCCACCGTTATTGAACATTGTACTGGAGATCTCAGCCAGTAAAATAAGACAGGAAAAAGAAATAAAAAAAGAATAGAAAGGAAGATGTATGATTGTCTTTATTCTCATACAAGTAAGTACGTACATAGAAAACTGACAAATTTTCTATGCAAAGAAAAGCTCCTAGAACTAAAGACCTTGATTTTCTTCTCTCCAAAATCTAGCACACTTAGCAATCTTTAAGAGTCCTGCTATTCTGAGTATGGGATTACAATAAAATATGTACACTTTTATCCAGCTGAAGTCAAGTTATCAAAATCAGTTTTATGTTTATTTATAGCAATGAACAATTGGAAAAGGAAATATTAAAAAATGTATATCAAATGCATGAACTATTTGTGGGATAAATTTAAGAAAACGTGTTCAGGACTTATACACTGAAAAACACCAGACATTTCTGATTGAAATTATAGAATACCTATAGAAATAGGGGAGATTCACTATGTTCATCAATCGGAAAATTTAAGATGGTTAGGAGATAAATTCTGTCCATATTTATCCATAGATTCAATGCAACCCAAACCAAATCCTAATAGGCTTTTTTATAGAAATTTTTAAAACTGATGCCAAAATTTCTATAACAGTGCAAAGTTTTTCAAATAGGCAAAACAGTTTTGAAGCAAAGAAGACTGCTTGTATCAGGCCCTGCTGTAAAGCAAAAAGAATCAAAAGTATCATGACACTGGCGTGAAGATAGACTGATGGGCCAACGGAGAACATGGCTATCAACTCACGAATACACTCAAAGATATTTCAGTGGGAAAACAATAGTCTCCCCAACAAATGGTCCTGAAAGAACAAAACTTTGACACGGTAGGAGAAATTAACCCCAAATGAATCATAGACCCAAATATAAAAGCAAATGCTCTAAAATTTCTAGAAAAAGAATAGGAGAAAGTCTTTGTTACCTTGGAGTAGGCAAAGATTTGTTAGCACATAAACAGCACTAACTGTATAAAATATTGATAAGTTGGACTTCATTAAAATTAAAATTTTTGTCCTTTGAAAACAATCAATAAAAATAATAAAAAGGCAATTCCGAGAATGCAAATACATATTCTCAAAGTACCTGACTGACAAAGATTGTGACCCAAGATTTCATAATAACTCAATAACCGGAAGTCAATCAACCAAATAATTGCTGAAAGATCTCAACAGTCACTTCACAAAAGAAAATATATAAACCACAAGAAGCACAGGAGAAAATGCTTAACACCATTTTCCCTGTCAAGAAAATGCCAACTGACACCCGCAATGAGATACCACTGCATACCTACCCACGGAGGTAAAATTGCAAAGATTGACAAGCCCAGGTACTGATGGGAAGAGAAAATGACGTGACCACTTTGGAAAACAGTTTGGCAGCTTCTCATAAATTAAACACACATCTACCATATGACCTAGCCTTTTCACTCCTGGGCATTAAGTTAAATAACACGTGTATTCCACACAAAAGTTTGCATGTAAATGTCTATGACATCTTTATTCATATCAGCCCTAAATTTGAAATCCATCAATTGAAAAATATGTTAATAAAATTTAGTAGATCCATTCAATGAAACACTATTTGGCAATAAAAGAATGATACATGCAGCCTTGTGCATTAACTTCAAAAACACTGTGCTGAGCAAAACAAGCCAGATGCTTGTGAGCATGTACTATACAATGCCATTAGAGGAAATTCTAGAAAAAGCAAACTTGACCTACGTGGACAAAAAACAGATCAGTGGTTATTGGTGACTGTATGTTGAGAATGGAGAGGTCGATAGAACCACTAAGTATTCTATTGAAGTGGTGGACTACATAGGTATAAACATTTGTCAAAAATCTTCTTCTGGAGAGTATACTTAAATGGGCACATTTTATTGCATATAACTAAAATTTTAGATGTACTTCAATACAATTTATTTACAAAATAAAATAAAGAGACAGCCTGGTGTGGTGGGTAATAACATTGACCCTAGTCATTTTGCTGGTTCCAAAGCCCAGGCCTTTCACTTATGGGCTGTGTGACCTTTGATAAGTTACTTAATCCCACTGTGGCTTGATTGGTTTGCCATTTGAAAAGTAAGGATAACAACAGTGTTCGCCTCATTGGACACTGTTTGGAACATTGCTTGGTAGTTAATGGACACTAGATTATCATTCATTGAATTAACAGAGAACCTTTCAAATCATTGCATTAAATTCTGGGCCACGTGAACAGGAAATGCATGTTGTGAAGTAACAAGCCTTTGAAACATACATATATTCCCTTATAGAAAACACTATATCCAAAGACTTTCAAAAGTAAACTCTTTTAGTGCAAGAATCCAATTTCTCTTCTCTCATTTCCCAAAGTAGATTGCTAACTCCTATGATGATGAATAGATAGTCGCTGGTAGTTACCCAAGAAGAACATCTGCAGGTGCCTGACCTGTCGCCCCTCAGGTTCTGCCTCAGGACCCGCTCCTGTCAGGCAGCACTGATGGCCAGGGATGCACCAAGACAAAGTGACATACCAAGATGTGCGCCCCGTCCCCAGAGACATTGTACGCAGGGCACTGCCATACTGACACAGGCAAATGCGTTTACAAGGCAGGGTTATTTCCTCGGTTCAGAGGAGAAAGCACCATGTCAAAGGTTAGGAAAAATGAGAAACACTTCATGTTTTTAATGATAAGAAATGGAAGGTCTTGACCAGGTTTTGAAGAATGGGTTTTTTTCAAAACGTGGTGCATGGAGTCAGAGACGGCAATTTTTCCAACCGAGGAAGCCCGCAGTGTCCACAAAGGATTCTGGGTTTGGTTCGTAGACAATTTGGCAGAAGCTGAGGGGCCAGATCTGGGGACAATCCTGGGCTGGAGTCAGGTTCACGCTGTGGCAGACCTTGAATCTGCCTTCCTTGTGGACACTGCAGAGACTAGGGGGTTTCAGACATAGACTGACACGGTGCAAGTAGGTGTTTAGGAAGGTGAATTCGGCAGACGTGTAAAGCACAAGAAGGCCTAAAAATAAGACAATCTTTTAAAAACTTGTCATCTCATCACTCTGTCACTCAAGAATCTCAACTTTCATAGCATCAGGTAAAATTCACTTGAAAGGCATCATCTAAAATTTGGCTTTTCGCCGTTCTTCTTTATTTCTTATAGTCTCTAATGAATTACTTCTGTGGTAGCCAGGTAGCTCCCCTCAACGGCCTCTGCACACAGCAGACGTCTGTATGCGTTACAAGGTAAGGTCTCGGTATTTTCTGTACCAGCGAGGCCTCCACGGCCCTACCCGGGCAGTACCCTCCCATCGAGTTCCTCCCACACGTGGAAGTCTTTCCAAGGTCACACAGCCGCGCTGGGCTGCCCATCGCCACCACTTGGAGCTCACTGTTTGGTTAAGCAAGCTGTCGTGTAGAAAGGATGCAGATACAAGAAAAGGGGGATAAAATGAGCAGAGTTGGTTTCTCTGACTGGCTGGTGCTTAGATTTCGGATTTTGGATAATTCACTGATGGCTCTTGACCTTGATTTTCATCTCTCTAAAATCTGGCAAGCCTGGCATTCTTTAAGACGCCTGGTATTCTGAGTATGGGATTATAATAAAACATGTAAATATTAGAAATTATAATAAAATCATAACATTTCATTAGAATAAATGCTATTATAATTTTAGCAATTTGGAGGCCCTTAGCTAACATCTATTTACAAGAACAAAGGTCCATCTTTCAATTTTGCTCTTTAAATATTACCATCTTCAAGTGCTACAGGAGGACTACTTCCTTTGAATAAGGTAAGTTTTACAAAGTCTTCCACACATAATTTCTCATTTGATATACATCAGGAACTCTATAAAGATAGATATTATTACTACTTCATAGCCGAGAAAGCGGAAGTTTAATTTGCTAGTGAAGACTGTGACAGCTTCTCACAGAGACATTTCTGTGTTATCTAAGCTCTCTCTCTCTCTCCCCCCATCCTCTGCCACTTGGCTAGTCCAGAAAATGTGCATATTTTATACCTGAGAATAACTAACTTCTCACTAGTGCCAGTTCTGTAATAAAATGAAAAGCTACGTGATGCAAATGTACTCAATTTAGCCTTCCTTGAGACGTTCTTATTTCCTTTCTTGTATCAGAAGATTTTTTTAGGGGAATCAGGCAAAGAGATGGGAGCCTGAGTCATTTTGTTATGATATGTTGGGGTCTGTGGTTTATTTTAAGATCAGTTGCTATTTAGCAATTCATGGTCCTAATTTTATCTTGGAAATGACTTTCAGTTTCCACTGGGCATGAATGTTTAAGGCAAGATTATTATTATTTGAAAGCAAAGTTTATCCTATGGAACTCAGCAGAACATTTTCCAAGACTCAAATAGAATGTGGCTGGAGGACATACTACAGAGGGATTCTGGGAAGTGAGCACCACATACCTGCACATGGGAGCACAACTACGCATGTACACGTAGAAGAAGGAATCAAAGGAAATCTGTCAACAGATGATATATTACACATGGCCTTTGGCAAAGGATACACACACACGCGCACATCTAGAAATCGAAGGAAATGTGGTCTCAAATTTTGTTTACCTTTGAGATTAAATTTCAGAATAGTCATTAGCTCATGAGAGAGAGAGAGAGAGAGAGAGAGAGAGAGAGAGAGAGAGAGAGAGAGAAGCAGAGGAGAAGGGAGAGGGAGAAAGCAGAAGAAGCCTTAAGACACAGAACACCTTGTATGTCCAAAATAACATGTAGCATCATATCTATAAAGCAGTTTTCCTTTCAAGGATGTACCAGACTATCCAACTCCCGTTCAACACACATAACAAAATAGATACAGGCATTGGATAACTGAGTTGGAAAAGGAAATTTTCTTCTTCCTCCGGGGGTGCAAGAGCTCAGAGTGTGCAGCAATTTCTGTTCCTGCCCTCCCCACCCCCCACCCCCTACCCCCTGCACGGGTTTGGGTTGTGCATGAAAAGGGAGATTCTGTGACTAATATCAATGAGACAAAGAAATAAAAGCTCTCTAATCCGTGGGCCAGGCGCCAGCCATCCCACTGTACGGGGCCATCGGCCAGAAATCCCACTGCATGCCGGGCCCAACGCCAGCCAGGACTGGATACAATGAGTTTCACAGCCACCTTTTCAGAGCTGACAGCAAATGTCGAGGCACCAACAGCCTTTGATAAAAGCTCCAGTTTTCTCTGTAGCATTTCTACGCGGTAATAACAAAGCTTTCTTTTACTTAGAAAGTGGTACACCCTTGAAGATTGCTTAGTGCTTTTATTTATTTATTTTTTAAAAAATTTCATTGCATTTATTGGGGTGACATTAGTTAATAAAAGTATACAGGTTTCAAGTATACAATTCTATAACACTTCATCTGTGCGCTGTATTGAGTGTTCGCCACCCAAGTCAAGTCCCCTTTCATCACCATTTGGCCCCTCCTTTACCCTCCATCCTCCCCCCACCCCCCTTTCCCACAGAAAACAGTACGGTGATTACCAGGATGGTGCTCCCTGCTTTTAGAGACACAAACTCATTCATCTCAGTTCTTACAGTGAGAAGGGGTGGGGCCGGTGGCCAAGAAGGGGAGATCAATATTCTCTTCCTGTTGAGACAGAGAGAGAGGGAGGGAGGGAGAGAGGGAGGAAGCATATTACTTTTTACAACAGTTCACTCTGCTATTGAAATTTCTAGACAAGTGTCACAGGAATATCCTTCCTTAAATTAAATGCTGTTTGTCAGGAGCTGACGAACCCTTGCTGTGTGGTTCCTAATGAGCTGTTTACTTAGAATGTCTTAAGACTGAGGTCTTTTAAAAGGCCAAACACATACACAAACCAATTAATACTGGCACCCCTCCCTGAAGTTTCTGGCTGTTTCAGATTTAAATATTGATTTTTTTTTTCCCTCTCCCTCATCTCTTTACAATGGCAGCGGCTGGGAGGAAGTGGGAAACTTCATGCCGAGAAAGCACCCCAAGAGACTATGAATGCCATTAAAATAGTTTTTACCTTTTACATTATTGTTGTTCTCTAAAGCTCTTGAGTAGCTGGCTGAATATTGGGTAACCCAGAAGAGCTGCTCCTCCGCTGGGGAAACGGTGGGTCTGATTTCCATTAGAGATTCTGAATTATTTAGTGGGAACTGAGTGCCCCAATCAGCAGCTCTCGAGCGCTTGCCCCTGGGCATCCATTCACATTGGGTGAGTACTAAGGTCTCATTCTCTCGGAACCAGAGTGTACACAATTTGCAACTCGTTCATTTTCATTTCAAATGATTTGGGAGAGGAAAACTTAGTTCCCAAGAATTCGGTTGAGTATAATGCACATCTAGTGTGCCGGGTGAAGGCCACTATATTGAAAATGAAGACAAATGTGAATACCTCACTTAATCACAACCTGTTCTCACTTCCAAATTTTGTCTTCATATATTGCAGCACGTAGTTTTCAGATTTCGCATTCTTTCGCACTTCAAATGAAGAGTAATTGCTGTAAGAAATTAAACTCTTAGCATTCATATTACCTTGCTGACTAGTCGGTTTATATTTCATGGAGTGACAGGTTTGATTGACACCCGTAGAAACTTCGGGGGAAATCTCGACAACAAAGTAAAAAGTTAGGTTGAAGGAAAAAGCTAATATACACTTACACAAGATAGTCTCCTTTCTCTCTCTGCATGTGCGTGAACGAGTAGCCAAACTGAAAAAATACAACTGACCACTTACTCTAGATTCGCATTTTTTCCCATGACATAGGATGCTGAGAAGATTGTAGGAGACAAACCTGAAGAGATGAACAAGGGTCAGAACATTCTTAAGGAAGTTAGATTTTATTTCACTGTGTAGGCATTCCTTGATATGTTTTAAGCCGTGGAGTAGCACACATCAGATTTCCACCTTAAAGGTCTCACTCTGGCTGCACTGAGTAGGTAGAGTAGAAAGAGTGAGTGGGAAACAGGAAAACCGACTGAGATAATCCAGGTAGGAAATCCTGGTGGTTGAATGAATAAACCATCAAGGGCAATGGAAGGACAATGGATCATTGAGAAAAGAATTGACGAGAAGCAGTGGATGATAGGGTAGGAGTGGTGAAAGATGATTGAAAATGAGCAGAAGTCACCCCTAAGACTCCAGCTCGGTGGATGATGGAGACACTGTGAGACAGGGAACAGGATTGGACAACTAGAAATGAGTCCACCTCTGGAAATGTTGAGTGTGGAGGTTTATGTGCAATTCAAGCAGAGAATGTATTATTTAAGGAAGGCTTAGAAGAAATCATGGCACAAACTGACAATTTTAAATTCACCTTTTCCGTATTTTCCACTTGCTTTAATTAGTTTGTGTATAAAGCCTCCCCGAATCAATTTGTACAAGAAGCTCTTGGCCCTCTAATAAAAACTTTTCCAATGAGAGCTTGCCCTTTTAAAAGGGATGTTTAATTTATCTTTTTGATGCTCCTACGTCTACATTGAAAAGGGGAAACTTGGCTGATGATTAATTCTTTCACTTTCTCACACTTGGAGGCAATTATATTTTGGTGGTTCCTTCTATCAAAGCAACTGACAAAAGGGAACTTACGTCTTCGTTTAAATAAAAATCTGGTTATTTGCTACTTAAATGACAATGTTAGTAGCTTAATTAAGCCTGTTTTCCCACCTGAATCCCCCACCCCTATCCTCCAGGCCAGTGGCCTTCTATTATGCATTTAAACAATTATTCTAATAAATGTTTAGTAAACTTGCAAGCAGATTTCTGCTATTGCCCAAAGCCTGTAATTCCAGTGTCGTAAATTCTTCTCGCCTTTTGTGTTCTTTTATTATGTGCATATTTGTGAGTCTTCTTTCCTGTTTTGTTATCTTTTGGTTTGTTAGTTTGGCTGTCTGTATTTGCTACCTTAACTCCTGCTTCATTCCCCTGTCACTGGTTGAAGTCTCTGGTATTATTTTTGCATGTATAGGGCTGAGTACTTGTGTCCGGTTAATTTTACACCCCTATGCTATGTCCTTCTCCACCCCCTTACACTTACGGGACACTAATTTTGGCCTCATCCTATTAGGTCAGTGAAGGAGAGTTTGGAAGAAGCAAAGTAATGGCTGGTTTGTGCATAATATCTGAAGGATTGGAATAACCACTAAGAAGAAAGTTTGGCACCAATGGGAATTTTGTTGAAGAGAGGAAAATAAGTATATTTGAGAAGTAAATACAGAATAAAGTTTTCCTGAAAAACTGGAAAAGTCCAGGTTGGTATTAAGAAGACAATATAAAAGTGAACATTTATTTTATAAATTAATTCAGGCGTATAATTCAGCCTGCCATTATCTTCATCTTCCAGGCATGAGGGTAAGCAATTGCAAATGCCACATGTAATTCTCATAACCCTGTGAGGTAAAGGACACATGATCCTATTTTTCAGATGAGATCACATGGCAAGAGGTGGTGAGGCCGGAGTTTGAGCCAGGCCTGACCCAGAGTCACCCTGTGCTTCTGTGGTCACCTTCTGCCCCGATTCCCCATTACACTTCTGCCACACAGCATAACATTTTGATCTGTGGGAAATGAATCATCAGGACTACTCACCTTTGAAACTGTAAATTGTTAGAGGAGAATCATGATGGAATCCAGATGAGCAGACAGATTTCCATCCTAAAGTGTGGCCTCCAGTTTCAGGAATAGTTAGAAATGCCTGCAGCTTCAAATAACAGAAAACCAGACTAACAACGTCTCGTATAACAAGACTCGGGAAATAAGTGGTTGCTGGCGTCGGTTCACCGTCTCACACATTCTGAGCCTTTTTCATGTTTCCGACTCCTGATGTCCCATGGCTATGTCTACAGGGTGGCTGTCTCCAGGGGTGGTGCTGGGCAGAGGGTTCCTCCCTGAGTATCTCTTCTTTAAAAGAAAAAAACATTTTTAACTGATTGTAGAGAGAGGGGAAGGGCTAGAGAAAGAGAGGGAGGGAAACATCAACTGGTTGCCTCCTGCAAGTGCCCAGACCGGGGAACAAACCTGCAACCTACGCATGTTCCCTGACCGGCAATCAAACCGGCAACCTTTCGGTTTGCAGGATGATGCCCAACCAACGGAGCCACACAGGCCAGGGCTTCAGTATCCCTTTCTCCCAGAGAAAGAATCAATCCTTCCAAAGGCTCCCACATGATCCCCGCTCTTACATGTTATTAGCCATGACCTTACCTGGAATGCAGGTTGACTACACTGAAGATAAGGCTTTTCTCAGCCTCTGTAATGGGAGGCCGGCAGAGGAGCTGGAGTCTGCAGAAAGTTATGGGGTGACCAACAAACATACCTTCTACAGCTATCACATCGCTTGGGTAGATGGTCCCTCCCTTCAACGTCATGAACAAACCATAACGATCTTGTCCCAAAAGGCCATAGGGACTCGTGCCAACCTGGGTTTGTGCTGTTGTTTTTTTAATGCTGAATTTCGGAGCCTGGGTTGGATTACTAATGTGTGTACACTTCAGTGGCCCCTGTAAATATCGTAGATATTCACATGTTTGCTTCTCGGACTCCGGAAGGAGAAGATCACATTAACAGCACCTTTTTTTCTCTCATAATGTTTCAAAATAAGAAAATACTGAACGCGTAAGATATATTCCTAATAAGTCACACTAATATCTCCCTCAGCCAAATATTTTGCCTCTAACAGCGGCACACAAAATGTGTGATGTGGCCAAATGTTATTAAAGGAGCGATACAATATATGTTTAAAGATTAATTTTTCCCGACCAGCCAGTCATTTATCTCATTTTGAGGAATTTTCTAAAACCCCGTGGACTGTGTTTAGCCAAAAGCCAGGAACAGGAACCCACTTGTCTGTCCCCATGGGCCCCACTCCCAGCCTCAGATTTAACCAAAGAAAGGCAATGTTCCGGGCTCCTGTTTGTTCTGTCCTGCTTTACTTTTGTTTTTATTTTATTTTATGATTAATTTACCAATTGGCTTAGAACGTGAACAGTAAGGTCGTGTGTTATTCACCAAGCCCTTCCTGAGCCCCTTCAATAAACAACTTCCGCGCGTAATTTCTCCTCTTTCCTGCAATAGCTACTTCACTTTCCACCAGGCCTTCCCTCACCCTTTTCTTGTTATTAGCGCACGCTCTGTTCTCTGTTGTGCACGCAGAACCGTAGTATACAACCACGGATCTGGGGGCTTTAGATTAACATCAGCAGACAAAGTACAATAATGCAAACACACTGCATTAACGTAGCGTGGTCCTGATGTTTTAGCAGCAGCTCTCTCTTCCCTGAGAGTGGGGGACACCACCGGAGTCGGACACTGGAAGAACTGTAAGATTTGGATCTAGTCCTAGTTTAACTTTTCTGGATTCCATTTATTTTATTTTATTTTATTTTATTTTATTTTATTTTATTTTATTTTATTTTATTTTATTTTATTTTATTTTATTTTACTTTTTAAAGGGGAGAGTTAAAAATGCAAATGAATAGTTTTTGAGGACTCTCAGCTCCATAATTCTATGACTCTCTAGTATAGTCCTGGCCCCTCCAATGCTACAAATTCAATTATCGATTGAGCTAAAAAAAGCGTTATTCTAACATTCTCTCCTCCTGCTATACCATCAGGTATACCACACCTTATGGAACTTCCAATACCATAAGGGAATAGGCCACAAGTGACCAAGCCAACTAAGCCGTTTCTTTTCAGATAGTGAAATTCTAATTCAACTCTCTATTACTGTGTTCCGAGCACTCAACACCTAGTGACATTGATTTGCTCGGGATTCTACAGCTCAGCCAGGGCTTGCCAGGCCTCTGTGCTCTGCCTCATCTGCGACCAGCACTTCCAAGATGCCCTTCAATCATGCATCCGATGGATGTCTCAGCTGAGGTGGCCCAAACAGATGGGCGCTGGCCAGATGGCTTTCTGTCGCATGAGTCTCTCCGTGTGGCTAATTGTGATTTGGCGTTATGGTGCTGACTTTGAAGAAGGAGCCCACCAAAGGACAAGCCCCGATGTACAAGGGCCTATCACACCACCACTTGGTTGACAGCTAATGTCCTATTAGCAAAAGGACAAACTCGAAGTCAATATGGGAGGGGACTATGCAGGAAATTAGTATCAGGAGACAGGGTTTGTGAGAGCCAAAAATAACAGTCAACCAGAGACACCAACACAGGATCCCTGGTTCCATAAATTGATACCAGTGAGTTTGCTGGACCTGCTTCTGACACAGCCTCCTACAGTCGACATTGTGTTCTTTGAAAATAAAATTACAATAGAACTAATAAATCCCTGAGAGATTCCTTTTTCTTGAGTAGACCTACTAAATCAAGCGTCTAGCTCACTGTTCTGCCACGAACCACATGGATGATATCTAGTATTTGTTGCTCATCCACCCTGCACTCCCTGCTCCTCTTCAGACAAGATAAATGGAATGGAAAATATGACCCGGGTTTGGGTTAGAGCTAGAGAATTCCGTTCCTTCAGCATCACCCTTCTCTTGACAACCTAAGCAGCCACTTCACATTCAGTGATTAAGTGTGTACTTTGTCTCCGAGGCTACTGCTAACGGAGTTGAGAGTCCCGCTCCTGATTGCCTCTGTCAGAGGAATGAGCGCTGCTGGCAGCCAGGGCAGCTGAAACCTCTTCCTGAGAAGCTCACGGAGCCAGCACAAACTGCCGCCATTGATTTTTCTATATGGATAATTGAAAACAGCTTGTACGCGATATTTCATACCCATCATCACTGACAATGAAAAGGCCTTAATTCATGTGAATATATTACAGCCCCCGCTGCAAACCTTAAGATTGGGCTGAAGAAGCATTTTTCTTTTCTGAGGAAATATATATATATATATATAAAAGCTAAATTCAGAGGAACCAGGCCAAACCATTTCAGAGCTGAAGATGAAAACTTACGGAGAGAGGGAATTGAAAGAGAGACTTCAAGCAATGGCATTAGCCGCAAAAACCAAAACCGAACACTTTGGGTTCAGTTTTGGAGTACATATGGAATATCATTACAACTACATATTGCCAGAAGTGTTAATGTTACAAAAGAGTCTTCAAAAGTTTGGTTCTATACCATCTGAGTTTGGAAATCTGGTGATTCTCAGAAGGATGAAGATAGTTTTAAAACAGGCACATTTAGAATGAGAAAGCTAACTCAAGGCTTTAAAACTAAATTAGTAATACACATTTTGCATGCAATCATTTCTGAAGGGACAGTACAGTTATTCCTGCTTAAATCAGCAACACCCAGCCTGACATAACAGGAAACTCGACTTTAACTGAAGCTGACGGCTTTTTGTTTTCATTTTAAACTTTTGGGTATATTTATTCCACTTTCCTTTCAATCTCTCTGAATGGTACCTTATTTATTACTGTCAAAATTTGTGTATCTTTAGTTTTTGAAGGCATTTTCATAAGCTACAGAAAATTTTTTAAAAATCAAGGCAAACCTAGGTTAGGACTTCAATGTCAGAGCCAAGAGGATTAAATAAACCAAGTCACCCAAGGTGAGAGCGACCAAGCCTCTCTCCTTTTGCCTGTCTCTTGCCTTACAGAGAACAGAGCTAGAAATATAACCATTTCATCAAAGTAATCACCCCCGGTATATTTTCAGAGGTATAATTTATGGAGCACTGACCACGTGATGGACATTGTTCTAAGTGGTTTTCTAGCCAGTATCTCAGCGAATGGCCACAACAATCTCATTTGGTTGGCAGTGCTGTTGTCTGTATCCCTGAGGAGGAAACTGAGGCTCAGAAAGAGAAAGATTGTTACGTGACCAAGTTTGCCCAGTTTGTAATCAACCAATTCAGGGATGTTCACACCGATTCAGGAAATGCCAAGGCGAAAGGAGACCTCAAGACCTAACTGGATTGATCAGTGAAGGAGAAACATCCTTCCTTGTTTTCATTATCAAATCTTCTCTGTAGTTGTAACACGTAATAGTCTTTCAGCGTCTGTGCTATGTGAAAGTCCCGGTCCTTTCCATCTGTATGAAACTGAGTTCATTGTCTTTACGCCTTTGAAGTGATAGGCTGCACAGTCGGAAACTAGCAACCTGTGGCTCAATGGACCAGTCTCTGAAAAGATGTACGCACAGAGATCTCAAGGGTTGAAGCCTACATAAGGCTGAGGGGATGAAGCCACGGATAGCTTATTAAAACAACATTTTGGAGGCTTGGCCAGGTGGCTCAGTTGGTTGGAACATTGTCCTGTGCACCAAGATGTTGCGGGTTTGATCCCAGGTCAGGGCACGGACTTAGGTTGTGGCTTGATCCCGGATCGGGTGTGTAAGAAGGGAACCTATCAATGTTTATCTCTCACTTTGATGTTTCTATCTCTCCCTCTTTCTCCTTTCCTCTCTCCCTAAAATCAATAAACATATCTTCGGGTGAGTATGAAAATAAACACATTGGATTTTTGAGAATGCCCACCATTTATAAATGCGATGGCAAACATCGCTCAAACAACATACTTGGAGAACAGCTCTAGTGAAGGTTTCTGAAGTGAGGGCCTTGAACGGAGATCACTGTGAAGCTACTTTTATCTTTATGAGTGTTCTATTAAAAGATCTCCTCCAATAAAAATAAAGTGAAACAAAATATCTAGGAATAAATTTAACCAAGGATGTAAAAGACCTGTACTTAGAAAGTTTTAAGACACTGAAAAAAGAAATTGAAGAAGATACAAATAAGTGGAGGCATGTAATGTGTTCATGGAGAGGAAGAATTAATATCATTAAAAGGTCTATACCACCCAAAGGAATCTACAGATTCAACACAGTTTCTAACAAGAATCTAATGGCAGATTTCACAGAACTGGAACAAGTATTCCAAAAATGTACATGGAACTGCAAAAGACCCCAAATAACCACAGCAATCTTGAGAGAGATGAACAAAGTTGAAGGAATCACATTACCTGATATCAAACTGTATTACAAGGCCATGTAATAAAACAGCATTGAACTGGCATGAAAACAGACTTGTAGATCAACGAAACAGAACAGAAAGCCCAGAAATAAACCCACACTTTTATTTATGGTCAGTTAATATTTGACAAAGGAGGCAAGAACATACAGCAAGGCAATGATAGTCTATTCAATAAATGGTGTTGGGAAAACTGTACAAATACATATAAAAATAAAATTAGGCCACCTTCTTATACCATCCACAAGAATAAACTCAAAATGGGTTAATGACTTAAATATTAGCCCTTGCTGGGTGGCTCACTTGATTGGATCATCGTCCCATACACTAAATGTTACAGGTTTTATTCCAGGCCAGGGCACATACCTAGGTTGTGGGTTTGATCCCCAGTCAGGGAGCAACTGATTGATGTTTTTCTCTCACACCAATGTTTCTCTGGCTCTTTCTTCCTTCCTCTTTCTCTAAAATCAGTAAACATATCCTCTGTTGAGGATTTTTTAAAAAAGACTTAAATGTTAGACTCAAAACCATAAAAATCCTAGTAGAAAACATAGGCAGTAAAATCTCGGATGCTGCTCACAGCAATATTTTTTCTGCTGTATATCCTTAGGCAAGGGAAACAAAAGAAAAATTAAACAAATGGGAGCACATCAAACTAATACGTTTTTGCACAGCAAAGGAAAACATCAACAAAATAAAAAGACAACCCACTGAATGGAAGAACATATTCATCAATGATACATCTGATAAGAGCTTAATATGCAAAATTTATAAAGAATGTATAAAATTCAACACCAAAAAATCCAATTAAAAAGTGGGCAAATGACCTGAATAGACACTTCTCCAAAGAGGATATACAGTTGGCCAATAGACATATGAAAAGATGCTCAACATCACTAATCATCAGAGAAATGCAATTTAAAACCACAATAAGATACCACCTCACACCTGTCAGAATGGCTACCATCAATAAATCAACCAACAAGTGTTGGTGAGGATGTGGAGAAAAGGGAACCCTTGTGCATGGGAATACACCCTTGTGGTAGGAATACAGACTGGTGCAGCCACTATGGAAATCAGTATGGATGGTCCTCAGAAAGTTGAAAATGGTACTGCCTGATGACCCAGTGATTCCGCTTCTGGGAATATATCCTAAGAATCCTGAAACACCAATTCAAAAAAATATATGCACCCCTATGTTCATGGCAACATTATTTACAATAGCTAAGATTTGGAAGCCACCCAAGTGTCCATCAGTAGATAAGTGGATAAAAAACTTGTGGTATATTTTACACAATGGAATACTACTCAGCTATGAAAAAGATGGGAATATTACCCATTGTGAGCACATGGGTGGACCTGGAGAACATTATGCTAAGTGAAATAAACCAATCAGAGAAAGACAAATATCATATGACCTCATTTATATGTGAAATCTAATGAACAAAATAAACTAGTAAACAAGACAGAAATAGACTCTAAATACAGAGAACAGACTGACAGCTGTCAGAAGAGAGGAGGGTTGGGGGACTGGGTGAAAAAGGTGAAGGGATTAAGCAAAACAAACAAACTCATAGACACAGACAACAGTAGTGATTAGCAGAGAGAAAAGGGTGGGAGAGGTAAAAGAAAAAAAAAAGATCCCCTTCAGGGAATCCTACCTATGGAGAGAAGAAAGAGGACTATCAGTTGTACAATATTGATGAGGAAACTGGGGCCAAGGACAGCAAGAACTGTACTCAGCTGCTCAGGAGCAGAGTTGAGGCCAGGAGTTAGTGTATTACTCTCTTCTACCACAAATACTGGTTTCATCCTAATAGTTCCTTTAGGTAGAATCTAAAGCATTTGAACATGACACTGTAAGACAAGTTTCAGATGAGTTCCTGAGCTTGGTGGCATCTCCTGGTCACTAGTTAGCTGTGTGATCTGGAGCAATGTTTTACTTTCTTTGAGGCAGTTTTTACCTCTGCAAACTAAAGTTGTTTGACATGATTTCTAGAGTCATTTTGCTACCATCACCTATGACTCTGTGTTTTTTAATCTATTTCTGAATGAACTTCTAGTTTTTATAAAGTACATGGGCCTTGTGAAAAATAATATTAGAACCAGAATTCCAAAGACAGACAAACTTTAAGTAAAGGGTAAAACAGACATTTTCAGATGTGCAAGAACTCAGAGAATTTATTTCCTGAGTGCTGAGTTTTAATAAGCAATCTGTGGCTATGTTCTAGCAAATCAAGAAACTAAGAAATATGCATGAGTCAAAAAATGATTAGACACATGTAGAAGTCCAAAGAAGCAGAAAAACAAAATAAAATAAACATATGTACATAATTAAATGATTAATTTAAAACAAAACATAGCCTTGCTGGGTACAGTATTCTCGTTTGCAGGCCTTTGCTTTTCATTACTTGGAATATGTCTTACCATTCCCTTCTGGCTTCTAGTGTTTCTGTTGAGAAATCAGCTGCTAGCCTTATTTGGGCTCCCTTGTATGTAACTTCCTGTTTCTTCCTTGTTGCCTTTAAGATTCTCTCTTTGTCTTTAAAATTTGGCATTTTAATTATGATGTGTCTTGGAGTAGGCCTCCTTGGGTTCATCTTGATTGGGACCCTCTGTGCTTCCTGAACTTGTGTGGATTTTCCCCTCTCCAGGTTGTTCATAGCAACACAATTTACAGTAGCCAAGGGCTGGAAGCAACCTAAGTGCCCATCACTAAATGAATGGATCAAAAAACTATGGTACATTTACACAGTGGAATTCTATGCAGCAGAAAGAAGGAGCTCCTATCTTCATGACAGCATGGATGGAACTGGAGAGCATTATGCTAAGTGAAATAAGTTAGGCGGTGAAAGACAAATACCATACGATCTCACCTATAAGTGGAACCTAATCAACAAAAGAAACAAGCAAGCAAAAAATAACCAGAGACATTGAAATAAAGAACAAACTAACAGTAACCAGAGGGGAGGGGTATATGGGAGAAAGAAGGGGAAAGGTCATCAAGGAACATGTATAAAGGGCCCATGGACAAAGCCAAAGGCTGGGTAGGATTGAGGATTGTGGGTTGGCGGCACGGAGGAGAGTGGTGGGGGAAAAATGGAGATAATTGTACTTGAACAACAATAAAAATAAATAAATAAAATGGAAAAAAGTCCAAAAGAGAAAGTTGTAAGGTGGTAATTATACAACATGCCTAGGAAACAATTAATCAGAATTAAAACCAGAAGCTAGTGGGCACTAAGAAAAATTCCTTGAGGAAAAAGAATAGAATGGATTCCAAAAATGATTAGGGAGCTAAAAGATACCAGTACTGTATTGAAAACATTGTGTGTGTTTTATCTTTCAACAAGAACAAAGAAAGATATCCAACACCAAGAGAAAGAAATTCATAAAAACTATCAAAGAGTCCAAACATGAAGCAGAGCAATCCCCCAAAAATAAAAACTAAAAAGAACAGAGGAATTGTCTGGATGACAGGAACATGGTTTCACTGGCACTGGGGTCATGGCCTTGAAAGGTTTCAGAAGCAAAGGTCATGGCCGCACAGTTTGCTGCTCTATCCACATTCACATGGCACGCCAGTGAAACTCTGTGTTCTTGGCTTTCAACCCTCAGAACGGAAACTCCGACAATACGTAGAGCTTGGAGCGCTGGTACAAGATACGTAAACGTTTACAGCTGGGACAGGGAACAGAGTCAACGGAGGTTGAGAGGTGGGAGGAGCAAAGATGGGGATGTGCTGAAATCCACTCACAGCCATCCCAGTGATTGGCTGTGGGACAGAGAGGAAGAGGAAATGGGGCTGGAGTGGGAAAACAGAGATCATCATGTTTTATTAACACATAAAAGCTGTGGGTACAGTGGACGGTGAGGGTGCAGCATGGCTAGTGGCAACAGCTATTATTCCCAGGCTTGTGGGAGCTGCTCTTTGTTCCCTGGGAGCATCTTGGATGGCTCTGTCTGCAGGCTCAGGTAGTGTCCTCATATACATAGGTATTTCATTGAATATTTGTGGGGGTTCTGTGCAGATCTGTACGGTTATTTCTCTGTGTAGTTCTCTCTGCTCTGTAAGCTCTGGGTGTCTTGGTCTCCCTGACTCTCAGCTCTGTCTCCCCATCTCAAAGAATCTGCTGGGCTCTGCCTCAGTTTCCCCTCCCTGAACCACTGCCTGGAAACTCTGAAGTCTGTAAACCAGAGTAATCATAGAGCGTATCTTATTTGATCTTCTTCTCTCAGGGCTTACTTTTCTTTTTAGCCTGAGGTCTTAACAATTACTGTTTTACTAGATAAAAATGTTTTTATTTAGGTGGGAGGGCAAACCTGGCCTCTGTTAGTCCATCCTGACAGCAGAAGTCATTAAAAAAAAATTCTGCCTCATCAGCGAGCCCTTTTAATGTGCGGCGTCTCTGACAGCCGACTGTCCGCTTACCTCCTGGTTTCGAAAATCTCAGTTAACCCCCATTAAGCACAGTATTCACGCCAATTATATCTACCAGCCAGTAACAGATGAAAAGAAACTAATTATATTTCTTATGTTTTATTCTGTACATTTCCACACAATTCACAATACAGAAAAAGTATCCAAAAAAAGTAACTGTAACGAGTCCATTTCTTTTTCAGAGATTAGTTCAGTCTCCCAAATTAATGCCGTTGAAAATCTCTGTAGAGCAACACAGTGATCAGGATACTTTATATAAATAGGAAATGCAAGAAAATTAGGGAAAAATACTTTATGACTTTGTTACAAAAAACTCCATTCTTCCCTTCCCCACCCGACCCTTCCCACCCTCCCTCCCTCCATTTCATATCATCTGGATCCCGCCGTACCTGGAAAAAAAAAACTTCATCGGCCCATTGCCACAGCTGCTAATTTTTATTTTACGCCACCTGCCAGCTGGCAGCTTTGCAAAATCATGGCTCTGGGATGTGATAGGGCAGAATCGGAAATTATGAAAGAGCCCTTTATGATGTGTCTGAAACTCTTTGTACAGATGTAGCCATTGGGTGTGGACTACCCACAGCCAAGGGTACTCTGGCTGACCAGGAACCTTTCTCCACTCAGAAATCAAAGTGAAGTACAGCCATTCTTATGGAACTGAGATCGTGCTCTCTATTCCTTAAAGGAATAGATTTCCTCCCTTTCCATCAGCTGTGGTCCATACACTCAGATGCACAGCCGCCCACCTCACTATGGTAATTTACATAGACAAGAGCCTAGCTAACCTTCACTAAGACTAATTCGGACCCTAATGTTTTCAAAGGTGTGTTCTGCAAAATATTCTAATTTTATTAGGATATTTTGTCTATGAAAGTTTCAAATATCACTTCCCAGGGTGGCAAGCGCCCCACACTTCCCAGCCCACCATCGGGATGTTAGTAAGCGTCAATCCAGGTTCTGGCTGCAGTGGAAACGATTCACGGATCAGAGCCTCAGCCCAACAGATGGGGGAGGGGAGGCAGTGAATGAAAATGTATATTGTTCATATTGCCCAAAAGGCCAGGAACCATTTGTATTCATTATACAAGGAGCAGAAAGCATCAAAGCTACACAGTGTCTTAGAAGTGGTAGATTTTGCCAACGTATTCGAGAGAATCACCTATAAGTTCAAAAAAATTAGGGTAAAGAAGGTTAGGGCTGTCATCTGTTCATTTTTCCAAGTAAAGACAATTTGTAAACATTTCCTATCTTTCTGATTTTTAAAGAAGAAAAGTTATATGCAAACCCCCAAATGAGAAAAAGTCAGACAGTCTTTGAATCTGTTAGGAATGAACATGTCTGGATTTGTGAAGAACTCCCTAAATCGTCCTTCTTTTTCTCACACTTAATTGTAGAGCAACATGAGTCTGCGGACAGGTCTAACTTCCTAGGAGGATTTGAAAAGCTTTTTTAAAAAGCAACCCCTTCCTTTAGCAAATTCGATTAGAAAGTTCTTCTACTGGTGCAGCCATTTTCCCCGGAATTCCACACATAATCTAATTCTTGTAAGCTGCATATATTAAAAATTTCATAACGCCACCCCTTGAAGCTACTCTGATAAAGTTCAATCATTTCTGCATCTCCTGAATTTGTTTTTCATGAGGATCAAAGTTGGCTCTGGGCTTATATTATTTATTTGTGGGTTACCATGGCAATCTGTGTTAAGACTAGAGCCTCATTACCCTACTATACTTGAGGATCTTTTTCTTTCCCCTATCACTCTGTTCTTTGTTACCTTCCCAAGCCAGGGGCAAGGAGAGGGGTAAGGGAGAAGGGGTGGGAGCAGCTTCCTGAGCTAGACTCCAGGTATTGGCCCCACTTCTTCAGATGATCTCAAGACTGACTCCCTCCCCCTCAGACTGACTTGAAATGTAAGACTCAGGCCTGGTTATTACGGAAGGAGAGATGAGCAATTAAAACCGTAGGCCACTTAAACAGAAACGTGATAGACACATTAGTCTGGCGATACGAGGTTCAGCCCTATTAAAAACAGTTAAGTTATAGAAATTGCCGGCATCATTGCTTTGCACCAGAAAATATAGAGATCTTCTGCTCTTTCTTCAGGTCGCAATCCCAGCTGCACACCCAAAATGACAAATGGATAGAAAGAAAAGGAAGATGAATGGCAGACCCTTTGTTTTCCCTTTCATTCTTGAACTTGTGACTGTTCTGACTTAGTAAAAACATGTCTTATTCAGGCGGTCAGGGAACTGGTTAGCATTGAACAGAGTGTGCATGTAAACAAAGCAAATTGCTTTAGGATCACGAAGTACCTGCTTCTAAATGATCTGGGATATATTTGCAATGACTGGTGTTTTTATAAAAACAGTCATTCGCTTTCATGGCCATCTAGACGGTAGGAACCTGGGGGGAGGGGAGACGCTAATTGAGTTCTGTTTCAGTCTAAAGTCAGAGAAACCTAAACCTGCAAAATATCACAGGAGTCTGTTAGTCCAATTAAGGAACTGCTTTTACATGATCCCTGATTCAGCTGTTCAATTTTCACTTAAATACTAGAAGAAATACTAGCTGTGGTAAATTATCTTTGTTTTTTAGAAAGCCTGATCCATTTTTTCTGGATGTATTGTTTAGGAGAATAACAAATCCTTCCATAAGTAATAAAACTACCCCTTTTCACATCTGGGCCTAGTCTCTCTGTCCTTGTTTTATTTAGTCTGCAAATCATCTGCCCTACAGAACTGGAATCTGACAGTCCTACTCAGCCTGTCTCCTCCAAACATTCCTATTCTAAATCCTATTGTGACTTCTTTCCAGATCACACATGACTCTTGTTCGTATTCACCAATCAGCCCCGACAGAGGCCTTGCGAAGTGCGAGATTCAGAATGGAAGAATATCTCAAGCTTGTTTGTTCTTTCCCCTTCAAGTACAACACACCTCCCCCAGGTATATGAGGCCTCTATGGACGCAACTGTGTATGACACACTTAAGCTTGCAAACCCAGCCATAGGCTTAGAGATATGGGACCTTGAATGGCAAGGCCATTGCAACACTTTCTGGTGCAGCATAACGAAATAGTATTACTTCAACGGAGACTTCCAAGGAGACAAAACAGCACAGTAAGCCCTCACTTAATATCGACGATAGGCTCGACCGATGACTTTAAGTGAAATGATGTATAACGAAAGCAATTTTCCCACAGATTCATTGATACAAACGAGAGTTAAATTCCCATGGCATCTCATCAATGTTATCACAAAATGGTATTGAAACGAATGTTATTCGAGGAACTGCAGTGCTAAGATTTTTAAATGCTGAGAATCACCAAGTAGAAAAGCTAGTAAGTCACTCTTCATGTTAATTTCTTCTTGGGAATTCCACCCTGGTACCAAAACATGTGACTGTTTTTCCCTTTGAAATATGTCCAAGATAGCAAGCTGCTAATAGCAAACACTCTGTGTTCGTGACTTTACATCCTCCGTTCTAACCAACTCTGAGGGGGATCAAAGGTGAATATTTTTCTAATTTATGGAAATCCAAATGATTGATGTAAAGCAATACTGAAGACAATGGTGGAAAATTATTTACTCAGAAAACATCTATCACAGGCATGTCAGTCTGTAATTTCTGAAGATCAGAGGTCTGGCTGCAATTCTACCAATTACGATACAAATTCGTGCAAGTCAAATTCACTGCTCTGATATTCTATTTGTTCATCCAAAATGTATCATTGGCATCATCCACCTCATGCGTTGGTACTGAAAACCAAAAGTGTCAACCCCGCCCCACCCCCACCCCCCGCACACACACACACACACCAAAATGCTAATTTAAAAATTACTGAAACTGTTATGGCAAACAGTATAGCCTTGAGTCATTTAAGCTATTTTCCAATGAAAATTATATGTATTTCACTTAAAGATTGAGAAATGAGATATATCCCGTTGTTCCCACCACCAAAGGCTCCCACTGCAGATGCCATTTGGCTCAAAATATTGAAACTTTGGGAAATGAAGAAAATCCAGAACCATCACTTTCTCATTTCTATGGGTAAGCTACCCCTCATGATGAGCATGCCAGGAACAGAAGCCAAAGCATTTTCCAAGGCTGCCTTTCATGGGCATGGACTTGGCTTCCAAATATCTGTTAGGCAGGATTTTCTTCTGTGGTTACATTAGATTATATTTAATTCTAAGCGTATCAAATCACAGCACTTTTTTTTTTTGTATTAGACAGACAGACAGTAAAACAGATTTCTAATAGGAATTACTAAGAATGCTTAAGAATGAATGTTCATCAAAATGCATAATGCTCCAGAGGTATTTTTGAGTAACTTGTACCTCTTAGTATACTTTCTTTTCAATAGCTCTTACTGTTAGGCTTAGTTGATTTAAAAGTGTTTTAAATTATAACTAAAGGTCATTGTCATTAAGATTTTAGAGCCCCTCATTCAAAAAGGGGTGTTTTCAAAGGTTAAAAGACGTTGATAAATTTTTCAAATGAAATCCTGCCATTCCACAAAGTCATTTTAAAAGAAACATTTAAAAAGTCACAGAATCTAATTCCAGCTCCCTCAGGCAAGGGGTCCCAAGGCACAACATCCCTCAAGGTGGTCGTGTGGCCGGAATTTTACAACTCCATTAGGGTGCCCACTCCACTCTTTGACAATATTTATACTTCACCTTCCTTATATTTAACCAAACCCCCTGCAAATTTTGCCTACTTTCTACTTCCATCCTTGAGATACAGGATGAGTTTTAGCTCTCATTTTAGCAGTGTTTCTAAGTTGCATCTTAAAGTCTTGGTTTCGTATGCAACTTCAAGAAGAGTGCCAAGACTCCAAGGAAAAGGAACTGCAAAATGTCGCTATTCCTCTTGCACATGCACATTCTCCTTTCCGATTCCGTAGGAGTGAAACATCTCCGGCTGGAGCGGCCTGCGCTGTAAGCCTCAGCTGAGCCCCCAGCACATGCTGCCGGCCGAGCGGGGGCTGCTCCCACACAGAACCCCGCACAGCAGAATCTGTCTTTTCTCCTGAGCTGTCAGTTCTGTGAGGTTAACAGATTGTTTCTTCTATCCATTATGTCCTTAGTAGGGTGCCTGCATCAGAGTATGTGATAAACGTGTTGTATATGGAAAAGAAATGACTGAAAACACAAATGTGTGGCTGATTCATAAACATGATTGTATTTGAACGACTGAATTAACTGAATACAGATATAAATAGAATGGAATCTGTCCACCATGAGGATACCATCCAATATTCAAATCTCTATTTTTAAAATGTAATACTTCAACAGCCTCAGAATTCTTTTTTTTCCCCCTGCTTCTTTTTTGGGACCAGTTCAATGATTCTCAGTGCCCTGGGACAGCGGATCATTCCAGGGCACAACGCCTCGCTTGGTTCCTGTCTTCAGGTTTCTCATTAAACTATGGGAGACAGCCTGAAGTCCACAGACAGCCACAGGACTATGACACATGCATAACCCAGCCACGTGGGTAGCTTCTTGGGGACACATTGTTGATATCGTTCAATGTGGAAGAAGCTTTCATGGTGGCGGCCTCCCCTATGCCCCTGGGGTGACCGAAACAGACATCTGCCAACCGTGTCTGGCAGGTCACTTCTCAGAGGAAGGCTCCTGGATCTCTAGGACATGATCCAGGTCAGGGGATGTCTGTTTGTCCTTCTGGCAAAATGGATATTTGTCTCAGAGGGTGATTTTATTTTGATCCACTTTTGAGTATAATAGCTGAGGGCAACTTTGTATCTGCATGAATAAAATTACAGAAAGTAGAAGAGCGAGCCTACAAGCAGTACTGTGGCCAGGGCCAGACAATTGGAGGGGCCGGAGATGAGTGATGAGGAGGACCCTAAAAGGGATGAGGCGCCAAGGTCGATCTGAGAGGCCTGGCCAGGAAAACACGGCAGGACTTGCAAGCAGCTGAATACGCACTTGAGAGAATGAAAAGGCTGATTCAGAGATGGTTCTATAACACCTGGGATGTTTTACACTAAATAAACAAAAGTCTACGGTTAGAAAACTCTCTAATTGAATGGGTGTCCTAGCCTTTTTTCCCCCTAAATGACAATAATCCATTGAAGTAGAGTAATTAGTACTTTTAGTTAGTGGTTATGATGAGCCAATTTCACAATGATCTATTTTACTTTTAGATAGCATAATTGCAGAAGATATCCCGCTGTTTCAGTGATTTCATTAGCGACTCCTACTGGAAGGAAGCCAAGCTCCTCAGACCCCAGCCCACGTCCAAGTTCCTACCCTTTCCTAGCAACAGCTCGCCCTAATTAAATATCACTAGCCTACCGAGCGCTAGTCCTGTGGCCTCAGCTTGGGGAAGTGTGTAAGCATCGCATAGGAACAAACCCTCCGCTTGCGATCCAAACAAGTTTCTGGGCTCCGGTAGGTGTCATGCTTTATGGGAGGCAGCATAAGCAGCCACAAGGCCGTTTGGTCGTGGATTTGATGACACAGGCACCAGCAAAGGCCGTGTGCAACTGCAGGACGATGCAGTCATAGAACTAAGCTTAGTAGTTGTAGAAACAGCAATGGATACAGGGAAATTCTGTTACCTCGTCTTGGGCTATTGGTGTTACACATGTACAGGTGACTGGCATGCTTCTGCAATGTTCTCTTTTTTATATGTGTGTATAGTATATATACACATATGTATACAAGCAAATGCATTTCTGTGAGGAGGTGGGCTGGGGTAGGCACAGAGTATTTCTGACATGACTTACAAGCAGCGACGTGTTTATCAGGTGAGCATTATCGATCTCAGGAAAGCGGGACGAGGAAACCACAAACACGGAGGAAACCCTTACTCTGCATGGGATCCTCCCCTAGATGGTCTTAGAACTTTTCATAAAAAACAGGTTCTACTTTTATAATTTCAAAAAATCTACATATTTTAAATAAAGGTGACATGTAAAAAATAAAACTGCTGCCCCACATTCTCTAAGATATGGGTATTTGGAGACTCTAATACATACGTTTCAGAAATCCTCCAGCAAAGAGACTGTTACTAGGTCCTCATGAAAATTAACTACCTGTTGAGCATCTTTCCATGCGAGTGGATCTGCCTAAGCATTAAAGCCAGCTATTATGAAGAGATGGGGGCATCTGGGGATGCGAGGCTTCCCATCAGTCATCACTGATCTCACAGCTGGGCTTGCCAGCTAAATTCTCCTTCAAAAATTGCATCTGTTTTAGGTTGTCACTTCTATAGAGGTAACCAGAACTCTCAAAGTGAAATTCCCAGCCGTGGTGTTTATTTCCTTCTTGGCTCCTGTGCTGTATCATGTCCTTGACCGTGATAAAGCACAGCTTAACTGGGTTCTATTTCATTAATGGTGTAAAAGTGGAATAGAAAGTTTCAAAAAAAATGACTACCTTTAGGTTATATCATGTTGTCTTTTAATAATGCTCCATTTCTCACGGCTCTATCAGTCTGATCTAAAAATGGTACCCAAGCAGACAGGGCGCCAACATCGAGGGCTCCTCTGGGCCAGACCCAGAGGAGTGTCAGCGGAGCCAGCCACCCTGTGCAATAGTCTCAGTAGGTTTTGTAGAAAATGGTATTTCTACAGGTATATTGTTTTATGCCTTTCAAAAAAAAGTTATGTGGGTTTTCAGACTGGGGCCAGACTAGTTGCTTCTAGACTTCTCGAGGGCCTATTAAAAGTGGGATACTATCTACCTGAGCTGATTTCAGAGTTGGAAACTCCTGGAGCAGATGGCCTGAGCTCTTTCTAAAGCCCAGGACTGCCACATGCAACTATCAATTAAAAAATAAAATGCTCCAGGAAGTAGGTGTAATGTAGAAGCCATTACGTATGTAACTGTTTTTGCTCACTTTTGACTTTTTGTTTTTGGAAAGCCCAAAACCTGGGGGTGTTTGCTTTTTTCAGAGATATTTGCCTTGGTCCTATATCCTTCCCCATCAATAATATAGGACTCTGCCCTGGCTGGTGTGGCTCAGTGGATTGAGTGCCGGCCTGCAAACCAAAAGGCTGCTGGTTCAATTCCCAGTCAGGGCACATGCCTGGGTTACCGGCCAGGTCCCTGATACGGGGCACACCAGAGGCAACCGCACATTGATGTTTCTCTCCCTCTCTTGCTCCCTCCTTTCCTCTCTGTCTAAAAATAAATAAATAAAATCTTAACAAAAATAACATAGGATTCTATTACTATTTTGGAGGGGGGGCGGGTTTGAACAATTTCCAAATGTTCCAAGACCCCTACAGCAGTCACTACGTCATCTATTTTCATTGCAAAGATTTACTTGTGACGTCCATTGGAGCTATTGGAATTGGCCCTTGGCCACCTGCACCCTAAATTTTCTCTGAGCTGCTTTGAAGCATCACAGAGAAATACGAGATGGGAGGTGATGAAAATAGTCCTTCACCCCAGCAGCGGCAGCGGGGTAGCTGACCCTGCGGCTACGCGTTTGGCTCAGTCTAGGGAATGGAAGGCACCATTCAAAGCCAGCTTTCAGTCTGCGTTAAGGATTATATTTCTGTCATCACAACATCTCCTTGACGGTTCCACCAACTGAAAACTCCCAGCAGAAGCCCAGTGATTAAATTTGCCGGCAGCATATTTTTTCCAGCTTCTGGAACCAATCTGCTGCAGCCCCTCCTCCCCTCACCATAAAACCCAGACGAGAGTTCCATTTCTGAGACCCATCTATGGAAATAGATTACTCGCGTCCAACCCTTCCTCCCACAGCTGAAAATAATGCCAGCCATTCAATTTTGAAACGACCCAGAAGGGACTCTACCCCCATCCACCGAGCGGCTCATTCCTACTGAATAGGATATCACATCTATGCTTTCAAAGTGATATGTGATCAAAACGTGATTCAGATAAGCAACGCATCACCACTTTAAATTCAGTGTAGAGAAACAATCGTTTATGCTGACATGCAGAAACAGTAAGGAAGCATGTTGCTTATGCCTAAGAGCAAAGTGGAGAAGAGCTCTGAAAACAGACGTTTAATTCAAAGCAAACCCCTTGGTCACCGCATTCATTTCTGACTCACACGCAAGTCAAGTAGACATTTTTGCCAAAAGTTAGACGACGTTTTCCCCTTAGATTTTAATGACCACCAACGCCCTAAGAGAGGCACCTGTGAGTACCAACTGCTCTGAGGCAGGATTAAGAGTCACCACTCCATTGCCAGAGAGACATTCCTGGCTGGGCTCCCACAGTGGTTTGCACTAAGAACTTTCTGGTAGAAGAAAATAGAGAATATAATATATCAGATTGCCCCGCACATGTAAAATGGGGCTAGAGTGTTGCCAGGTACGACATTGGGACCTGACAAGTAACTAGGTGAGGCATCCATCAGAAAGGGCCACGCATCCTGAATATCGGCAGTGAAACTCACACAGCAAGGCGTTGTCCTTGGGACAAGATGTACTTGGGCTAATGAAAACCAAAACTGAGAAGGAAAACCTAAAACCGCCCCCGCCCCGCACCACTGTACCCAAGAGTCTGAACTTATTAGCCTCTGTGCAAAATTCCAGTGACTGTTTTCGTACTTAAGTGAGTTTCTTTGACATATGTTGCTACTTTTGCTTCTGCTGTTGTAGTTCAAGTCCATTTGCCTGCTTTCCATTATCACTCAGAAAAGTTTAGAAGTCAGCGCTGGCGCAGAGCTCCATTTCCTGTAACCGCAGTTCCCGCACATGGTTTTCTGCTGGGCGGCTGAAACAGCAGTTAGAGCTGAGCGCTTCTGCAAACTAGCCGCAGGCATGTGCTTAACCCATTGCTCATCTCTATATCGCAGCAAAAGGCAAAGATGGCTACATAGGCAGTACGGAGCTGTACAAACAGCCCAAGCTGAATCCGACCTTTGTGGCCGCCGGCGACAGCCCTGCAATCTGGGCCAACCCCTGGGTTACCTCTCTGAGGGCCCTCTGAGAACAGGCAACTCCCATGCCACCTCACCATACCTCAGAGGTACAATGCACAAGTCGACATTACCCATGTGGCACCTCCCAGCTCCTACGTGATGGAAAGGGACTGGGGAGGGAGGAGAGACATGCAAAAAAAAAAAAAAAACAAAAAACGTCACTAATCGTCCTGGTATATTTAGTCTTGGAAATGGAAGCATTTAACAGTTCTATTTCTGCAGGGCATCCAGAGGGTTTTCAAAGATCTTCAGACAGTCTTGCGGTCTTCAAAGACTGAAGTCAAAGAGAAGAGATCATGTTGCATCTTTTCAATGGATGGGTCATTACAGGAAAATGGTGTGGTGTAGGGGAAGGCGAAAGCCTAGGGGGAGAAGGGAGCGGTGCCTTTTATACGAACATCCCTTGAATCTTTAAAATAAATGATACAGGTGGACACAGAAGTTCATGCTACTTGCTGGAAGCAATAAGGATCGAATACTGTGGAACTCGTTTTCCACAGATCTCCAGGTACCCTGCCTCGTCCTTTGCGGGCTATCTTATTTTGTTGCACATCTTGGTAGCCCTTAAAAACTGGTGGCGCGGTCTCAGATAGACTCTTGCGAGAGAGAGATGGATTTATGGATTCCATCAGCTTCTTCCAGGGGAGCTGCCCAATCGCCAGGAGGGCACAGGTGATATGCTCGCTCAGGTTCTCTTTGCCCGTCTCCCAGGGTCAAACAGTGGTTTCCAGGTCTTCATGGCCAATGATCTTATAGTTCTGACGGCTTTCTAGGTAAGCAGCCAATTCAGGGTCCCCAGCCTGCTGAGCTCTTTCTTGAGGTGTCTTCCCCTGTAGGTAAAAGTGAAGAGGAAAGAAACACAAATGCTTAGGGTGAAATTTTTTAAAAAATCCACAGAAACAGAGATACTCAAAGATGATTCACTAAGAAGGGTCTTTCCGTGTTTACTGTTTTAGAGTTCAGCGGCCGCCTTCGAATCTACTGATAGCAGCATCACGTGGGGCATGTGAGATGGGTCAGTGCAGGAGAGAGAGACCCACCACTTTTGACAGGTGCGGTTTTCCTCTACGGAAACCGAGCGTCACTGAGGACACTGCAGGAAACGGGAGCACAGTGAGGGTTGGAACCCAGACCCGTTTTGGAAGAAGGTCGATAGAAATCTCCGAATAGATAAACCGGGAAGCAGGCATGCGATTTCTAGTTTGGGACTCTTTCTGTTACGCTCCGTCTGGGAAGCGACAAGCAGATGCTGAGAGGGCAAGTTGGTCATAACAATCCGAAAGGGTTTCTTGGCTGGTTTCAAAGACTTCAGTTATGTTCTCCCCAGTTTAGAATATTCTCACCACTTCAAAAAGTGAGTTAAATTCTGACTGGAAAAGTGATGGATGTTGCTTAAAGAAATCTTGGGAAAGCAGAAAAGCATAAAGAAGAAAATAAAAATATAATCCACTACACTAAGATGTCGATTGTTAGCCTTCTATAGAGTAGCTATTTTTCTTTCTCTCTACATCCACACATAATTACTTTATCAAAGTAAAACCATGTTTTGTTTATATGCTGTTATATAACATGCTTTTTCACCTAATACATCGAACTTTGTCATGAAATGCTCTTCTGCATCATTTAAATGGTTACACAATGTTTTATAGCCTATTCTAATATTATATGTATATTTGTATGTACACACACACAGGTGTGCACACATATTTTTGAAGTGAGGCCAATGATCAGAAATCAGCAATAAAAGGAGGGAAGATTTTTTCTCTTGAATGCTTATGGATATTACTTAACACCCCTTAAACCTTTAATTTTGTTCAATAACATAGTTTGTCTATTTAAATAAGTGATACGAGGTTCTAAGGAAAGGGGAAAGGCTTGACGTTGTACTAAGGAGAGAGCTCTGCGTATGCCCCTCCCCTCTGGTTGCTGTCAGTCTAGTTCTTGTTTCCGTGCCTCTGGTTCTATCTTGCTCCTTTATTTGTCTTGTGCATTAGGTTCCTTTTATAGGAGAGATCATATGGTATTTGCCCTTCACCGCCTGGCTTATTTCACTCAGCATAATGCTCTCCAGATCCATCCATGCTGTCGGGAATGGTAGAAGCTCCTTCTTTCTTTCTGCTGTGTAGTATTCCATTGTGTAAATGTACCATAGTTTTCTGATCCACTCATTTACTGATGGGCGCTTAGGTTGCTTCCAGCACTTGGCCATTGGAAATTGTGCTGCTGTGAACATTGGGGTGCAGAGGTTCTTTTGAATGGAACATGTATAAAGAAAGGACCCACAGATAGAGCCAAAGGAAGGTAGGATCAAGGGTGGAAGGTGGGGGTGGGTGGGGCAGGGGGAAGTAGTTGTGGGTAAATGGAGACAACTGTACTTGAACAGCAATAAAATAAATACACAAAAAAATAACACAAAACAAAAAGAACTGTGTGTATAAATGCACACGAGATGAGCGTGTCCTCCACCACAGCTCGGCTGTCACGACGGGCCGTGCCCACCTCAGCACGTCTGGCCCTGGGAGCCGCCAGCAGTGTATAGCACAGAGGACCAAAGGGAAATACCAGAGGCTCTGGACTCTTTCTAAAATTTTACTTCCGTTGGGATTTAACATTTATCCACTAGCTTAAAGTTACTATAGTAATTTCATTCAACTTCTTTAAAGAATTAATAGACTTCCTGTCTTTACTTCAATATTAGTGAGGCTGGAATTCTTACAGCTTCCAAATAGTCAGTGAGATAGACCAGGGTAGGATTTTGAAATGATTTTAAAGGAACTGTTCTCTATGAAGAGACGTTCTCAAGATATTGCTTCTCTCCCCCCACCAAAAAACAAATTCCAGAAGATTCCGTCATAATGATCATATCTGATGCTCCCACCTAGCATCATATTACAAAATGGAAACACAAAGGACCCCTGAAAAGGATGAAGCATGACTACAGTACTTCGTATGGTTGGATCTCCAGAACATAATATGGGGTGAAAGGTTATACAACAGCATGTAGTTATGACTAAGAAAAATGAACGAGCAAAACAGACAGGACCACAAAAATAATAAAGCAGCTTGTGTTTGGGGAAAAAAGCACACATATGCAGAACACAGAATAGGAAGAAATCTCAAGGAACACTGTGCCCATTAATCTGATACAAAAACTTAGAGAAAAAAGAGCAATCTGCTCAGGGGCCCGGTCTCCCGCCCCGTCTTTTGTTTGTCCTCCTATTTCTTGTTGCCCCTCGCTTTCTTTTTATCATCTTGTCCAGGTGAGACAAGTCCTTTGGGTGGTAAACAGGCAACTGCCCTGCTGAGGGCTGAGTGGCCCCAGCGAGGCAGAATCTACCTGGGATCCCTGCTCCCCTGGTCCTGCCTACACGGCTTGTGTTTCTCATGGAGGTTTCCTATCAACGCATCTGAGGGCAAATATTAGCTGGGAAGAACATCACATTGAGTAATGACCTGCTCTTTGAAATTGCATCCCCAATTAGCTAATCAGACAGGTAACAGACCAGCTCAGTGTGTCTGAAGCCTAGGGAGGCGCCTGGGTACCTCAGTCAGAGAGCAAGGGCTTGAGAGGTCATGGGGGAAGTGGAGAATTACACGCTGTGACACGGGACTGCTGCAGACAGGAAAGAGGGCCACACAAGCCCGTAATTCCCCAACACACACTGCGGTGTGAGGAAACCCCAGGGAAAGGAACTGCACATAAATAGATGCTCATCACTTACATGAGGCTCATGGGGCTTAAGCCTTTATTGGGCTTCTAAGTCACTGGTCTAAGTGTCTTGGTTACATTCACTGGCCCCAAACTTAGATTACTCACTACCTGCTGAATGAAGTCCTCATCCATCTCTCTCTCTATATATATGTATATCTCTCTCTCTCCCCCCTCCTCTCCCCTCCCTACCTTCTCCAGTTAAGTGACTTGTGTTTTCTTAAGAGTCTCCCCAGGGTGCTGGAAAATTCCCAGAGTTGACCAGGCTCCCCAGGGGTTGATCTGTGGTAACTCTGCTCTCTGCCGTGAGCTGCTGCAGTCCTAGGCCAACACGAGAAAGCTGGAACCCTTCCTTTGCTCTGGCTTTCCCCTCCTCCCTTGGGTGCGCTCTGGACACTCATGGCGCAGCCTGACCTCACATCCTGGAAGTGGTTGGAAGCCACTTGACACCCTTATACGAAGCCACACAAACCACAGATTTCAAGCTACACTGGATTAAGCAGATGGAGAAACCCCAAAGGGGTTTGGAGGCCAAACCAATGTCTTTGAACATGATTCTGACCACTCTCCTGGGGCTTTGAACCTCACTTCCCCAGTATTCGGCTTATAAAGCCCCATAGGCGAGCACACACCCTCCCTTTGTGATCGTGCATTTAAACTCCAGTTTCTCTAAATGAAGCACTTTATTTTTTCCTCCTTTTTCCAGGGCCCCGGCACTCCCAAGAGCACAGAAAGGACGCCTTGGCTGAGGGCACAAGCAAAGGCGACGGGGCCTGCGATCTGGCCCCGTGGGTGGATGTTTGCACTCGCTCATCAAGTTACCTTGGAGTCCGTCTTTCTCAGAGATGCTCCCGCGTCCACCAGGAGCTGGCACACAGCCCGGTTCCGCTGGCAGGCAGCCTTGTGCAGCGCGGTCTCACCCCTAAATCAAAGACGACATGGAAACCACCCATAAAGGGTGCTGAGGGGGGCGAGGGAGGGGGGAGGGTGCAGGAGGGGGGAGGGGACACCCTATCCCTGCTGCTGATTCTCTGTGCTCCTCGACCTTGGCCGCAGGCAGGGCCCATGTGGGGGGAAGTGGGGGAGGGATGGCTAGGGATGCCTTGAGTTTGTCATCAAGAAACCACAATATCTGACTCCAGCCTCTTATTTAAACAGTGTTGGTTAACTAGGCTGGGTGATTTTGTTTTCAACTACTAATGTTTGGTTTAGGTAAGACTCCACGGCACCATTAGCTAGACTGGTGTATGTGGACGTGTCTGGGCACTGTGAAGCCACTGTGTCCATGGATACATTTGGGCGGAGTGTGGGGGACCCCCGACAGAGCACAGGAGGAGCAGCGATGGGGAACCACGGCCCTCAGACCCATCACACGGGGTTTGGCAGACCACCACCTGGCCCTCAGAGGAATTTCTCCTGGGAACTCAACTCCAAAGGCCCAGGCCAACTCTCGCGCTGGCGTACCTACTGGGTTCCACGCCAGGGGCAGGTGGAAGGGGAGGGCCAGCTCGGGAGGCACAGCGAGACATGGGCAGAGCTCAGGAACCTGACCAGAGCTGTCCCCAGTGGGCGCAGGCCCCAGGCCCGCCACTCAGTGTGGAAGTGGGTGAGGGGCAGTGGTTCTTTCTGCCCCTCCAACAGGCACTGAGGAGGAGGATCTTCCCATTCAGAAACCGACACTGCAAAGACACTTAAAGCCAAAGTGTTTTGTTGAAAAGTAAACATAGACCTTAGAGAAGGCCAACTGGGTGACAACCTTGCCAGTGGGCTGCACGGTGTGGGGACAAGCTCTGCGTAGCAGCGGGCAGTTTCCTCCGTGCAGGTAACTCACGGCACTGCCCCTCCCCGCTGCCCTTCGTTCTCCTCCCCACTTTCCCTCCGCCAGACCTCCTTCCACTGCCCGCCCCAGGCCACTCCACCCTGCCCGGGCTTTATCCCTTTTTGAATTTCTTTGGAGTTCTCTGGTGGTTCTCGCTGGTTTTTAGAGTTAGATGTTTAGCCTTCATGCGCTCTTCTTTGGGGAGTAGCAGTGGTTTTGTTGCGCTGGGTAGGGGGTGGGGAAAGTTGAGAACAAACATCAGTCTGCGGATCACCCCAGAGAGGGTGACGTTTTCGCCAGCGTTCCTCGTCTGAACCTCAGAACACGGGAACAGCGGGAGGGACCACGCTCTCAGTTCTCCCGTGGCTGTGTCACAGACACGGCTCCATTCTAGACTCAGCAAGGGCGTTTCACTCCATGCAAAGACGGCTCAGAGCACCAGGGCTTCGTTGTCTCACAAGCCTCAGGTAAGAAAGAGTAAAAAAAAAAAGGGGGGGGGGAGTGAATGTATTTGTTTAGACTTCTCCACAGTCCAAGATGCACTGGTGCAGAAGTCTCTAAAGAGTGAATGGCAATGACCATGCGCGCAGCCATGACGACACTTGCCATCAATTCTTACTGGGTGACTTGATTTAGAAGATTCACCCTGCACAGTTATAAATACAGTTGAAAGTGGGCTCTGTATCACTGACATGGAAATCATCTGCTGTACGCCCTAGGCACTGCGTTCTTCCCCCAGATGTGTTCTGAGGAACAGCCTAAACTACATAATGAGAAGCGGCACTCACGTTTCGCTGTCTGCCATATCCAGTAACTCGGAGGGTCCTAAACAAGAGGAAAGCAAGATGCCCATCAAAAATAAGTTTGAAAGCTAACCATTAACAAGTAAGTCTATACTCACAGAACTAAAATGCCTGGGAAATGCCTGGGGATGCCATAAGAGCGAGCATTTGTAATAAGACCCTCCCTCCCTCCCTCCCTCCCTCCCTCCCTCTGAAAAAAAGAATCCCTCTACGTCCTCCCCACCAGTCTCCCAATTGCCACCAGCCACTGTGTGCAGAAAAGGAGCTACGAAAGCCTTCAAGAAGCTCTCGGTTAGGTTGAAGAAATAACACCGATTGCAATAGAACAGGTAGGAAATAATCAGGTGGCTACCTGGAGACAAAAGGGACAAACGGGGTTTAAGGATTGCGTCCCATTCTCCACGGGCAGGCAGTTTGGGATGGGGTCTTATGCAATATAGCGATAAAACTACAAGAGACAGTAGCACACAATCCAACATCCTGATTTTAGAAATAGGGTAAAATTCTATTTTTTCACAAAATTCCCCTTCCAAGGCCTGGAGGAAATATTATACATAAACATCAAATGATAGCTGCTTCATTAGGAATTGAAATGTCCTATGAGTTTGCACATTCACAGTGTCTTAAGTGTTCGCTAATTTGTGCATTCTGTCTGTGCCTCCTGCTTGGAATGCGCCCCTCCCCCCTTTCTGCACCACGGCCTCCCTCCCCTCCCCAGCACTCCCTCCGTCCCCTACCCTATGAAGCCTGCAGCTATCAGCTGAGACCACTTCCTCCAGGAAGCCCACTATGAACCCACTCCAAATACTGCACTCACTGTCCTGCCTCACTCTGTCTATTAGCCCTATGTCCAATAATTGGGAAATTGATTTTACACATCCGAATTGAGACCATCCCAAACAAGAGGGGATACATAATCACTGTACCAATCATGACATTTAAACCATATTAAAATCGCCTACTGATTTCTCTGTTGACAATTAGATTCTCCCCTTAAGGTGGTAGCCTATGATTTGCCCGTCACCATGGCCTTCCTTGGTGCCTGGCACGGAGCCTGGTGCCAAGCGGATGCCTACATGTTTGGTTCCATGAATGAGACAAATGTACTTGGGAGTGCCAATCACGGAACTAGGTATTTTAGTCCTTAGAAATACGATGCTGTTGATTTGCTCTCTATATTGTTGGATATCATTATCATTGAGAATTTACTCATGTGACTACTTATTATATCATCATCAGAAGAGGTAAGACCTTCCAACCAGGAAAGTCATTGATCAAGGAGACGACAGGGGTGATGGGACCTTCACAGTCCTCCTGGTCACCCAAGAACTAAATCAGCCTCTTTGCCTCCCCTCTTTCATATCCACTGGTGGTCAAGGCCAGCCAAACCTTCCCCAACAGTGTCTATCCTGCTTGTCTCTCCTACTTGTCCCATTTCACAAACAGGCCTCCTAACGGGTCTCTGCCTAGAACACAATTAGCATGAAGAAACTGTTACTAAGAAGAATAAAAAGGTCTTGTGTCACTTAGATTCCCAGGTTCCGGTTCACATCCTGATTGCTCACCTCCAGGCATTTAAACACTGACACTCACAGTCTTCCCTTGGAAGCACCTTCCCTCAGCTTGTTCCCAAGGGTCCATTTTTTCACGTAAGCCAAGGTGACAACTTCTCTGTCACCCGCATATTTCTCAGGCTCTCCCAGCTCTAAGGGCTTGTTCCCTCCACTGTCCCTATCGAGGGCAGCCTTGTCGTCCACACTGTACACATTCTCTAAGGTCTACTCTCGGACAAGGTCCTCTGAAAAGGCCACCTTTGACAGAGGAATTTACCGCTTCTCTGAACTCTCATAAAACTTATTTAGTTCGACCCTTGACCCATCTCTTTGATGTCTGGTTGTATGTCTTGTCCCCCGAATGATTCTAAATCACCTGAACATAAGAATACTTTTATTTTTTATGTCCCTTGAGAATCAACCCTACATTCGACAAAGACTTAACTCATTCATTTCTGCTCTGCAGTCCTGTGGCTTTAATGAAACATGAATAATAATCCCCCCCCCCCCGACACGCACAGAAGTACAAAGCTATATAGTGCAGTGGTTAGGAGTGAGGGTTCTAGACCTGAACCTCCTCCATTTAAAATTCCAGCTCTGCTTGCCACTTACTAGGTCTCGGGCAAGTTCATCTTACCTCTCAAACCCGTGATCGTCACGTAGATAAAGTAAGACTGCTAACATTTACCTCACAGGAGCGCAGTGGGGTTTTACAAGTTAATACAGGTTACGCTCTTAAAACAGCCAGCACGCTACCCACATGGCCTGAAGTTTAGATGTTTGAAGTGTCTTATTCTCTGACATAACCCAGCAGGTTGCCCCGAGTCACAAAGCTGGAACATCAGTGAAGGAAGGAGGTATCAGAGGGCCACTTACAGATGAAGCCACTGGTGGATTTGAATTACATGTCCTGAGGACCAAGTGCTCCAAGTGTATTCAGCTGCCCACAGGACATTTTCCATGAGGTCAGGAGCAGGGAGACTTACAGCGTCCAATGGTCCTTTTAAAGAACTGTCACCTTTGGCAAACCTTTCGAGCCCTTTATGTTAAAAGGACTTGCATGAACATAAGCAGCTCAGCCCTGACATTACTGCTCGTTGCATGGATACTTAGGCCCGGTCCATCACCTCCCTCACTCCGCACTCACAGCTGGGTCCGAGGACCCCAGGGTCCAAGCCTCCGTGCAGGTGGGAGGACACGGAGTGGGTTCACCTGTGCTAAAATGGCAATTTGGACACCTGCAAACGGGGACAAGGAAGAGAAAGGACCTTCCTCCTCACATTCTGGCGAGAATCACCCTGCATGCGGCCACCCCAGCATGATTGCGGAGCTGGTAACCCCACTGGTGACTAAGGCTGGCCTGAAGCTGCCGAGCGTTTTCCCTTTCCCCGCTTCATCGTCTGCAGCTGACAGAGGTGCGAGAAAGACTGAGGCTCGAACCAGGCACATTTGGTCCTCACGAACATCTCAGCAAACTCCAGTCAGAGGTTTTGGGGAATGGCTCTGGAATGATGGACTTCACCAGCCCAAACCGTCCTCCTCCTCCCTCCAACACATCACAGTGGCATCTCGGACACTGTGAGCCCTGGTGGGCAAACAGCCGATGAATAGGGAAGGGGGGCTGCTGGCTGACTACAGACAGGAGTGGTGAGCTAGTCTGAATAGTAGGGGCACATTTGCAAATGATTTTTGCAACGTGCTGTAGAATAACGGTGTCTGCATAGCGCGAGGGGTGGGGATGCACAGAGGAAACAAGAGGGGGAGTGAGTGCCAGGCGCAGTCTGAGACCAGGCCGTGGTTTCCCTCCCTCTCTGTTCCCTCAGTGGCCTACTGGGAGCTATTGTAATCGTACATTGTGCTGCTTAATGCTACCCTGTGCAGCTGAGCAGTTTGGGTATCAGATTTGAAGGGGGGAGTGGCCAGAAAGCCAAACATAATAAAAAAAGCCCCACAAAAATCAGAGCATCTGTGATGTCTGGAAAGTTCATCTGAGTCTCATGAAAAAGGGAGCGAACAGGAGAAAGAGAGAAAAGAAAGGCAACTGAATTCCTTCGATATGTATCAGTGGGGAACATTTGGGTTGGGGGCTTATTTTGTACTTTTCATATAAATGGGTTTTGATTGTGAATACCGTGTCATCTCCCCTAAGGAGTTTGGAGGAGCACCATTAAATCTTCAGCAGAGAACTTACAACTGTTCCCTGAATATAAAAGGAAGTCCTGGCCCCCCCTCCCTCCCTCCCTCTCTTCCTCCCTCCCTCCCTCCCAGGGCTTGCTACCAGGCCTGTGCTCCATCCCACAGCTGGCCGGCACCAGAAACAACTCCCAGCCCCTACTGAAGGGACATGGGTGCATGTTTCTCTATGGACATTTTTGGAGGGAGGTGACCACTGCCCCTCCGCAGCTCTGCACCGCTTGTCCCTGGAACCCTGCATAGGCCACGCATGCTGAACGACCCTACATCATGGTTGTTTATCCCCGTTTCACTGAGCTTTGCTGGGGTTTTGGAATGTGGAGGGCAAAGACCATGTCTTATAGTATGTGTGGGATTTGGCAATTTGGCTAGCTTCACTGTGCTTCAGTTTTTACCACCTGTCAAACAGAGGTAAGAGAACTTACTGTGGAAGGCTGTTGTAAGAATGAATGTGTTCATGCATTCCAAGTATTTAGAATAATAAAGATTAGCAGTAATTGTTACTACACCATTTTTTCTCTCAAGAGTGGGTAGGACAGAATTAATTTTTTAAGCGATTAAATGAATGAAAGACATTTCAAAATCAACATGGATCCCAGCCAACATTGTGTGTCTTCTCAGAGAAAGATCCATAAATGGAACATGGATTCAAAAGACTATGCTATACGGGAATTGGTCTGAAAAATAAGAGAAAAAAATACATCAAAGGGATAGACACACCAGTGTGTTTGGGGACAGCGAGGGAATCCTGAAGGAAGTAAAACTTCGAGGATCTCCCAACCCAAGAAAGAGACCTGCGCCGTAAGCAGCGAAGCCTTCCAAACTGCAGGTCACTGCCCAGCATTCAGACCACAGGCTCTTCCATCGTGCATCCCCATTCTTACGGCTGCAACTTTATCAATATTGCACTTGAATTATATATGATGCGCCTTTTGTCACGTGCGTCTTTTAATTTGCTTCCCACACCAAGGCATCCAAATCCCCTTTGCTGTTCTTTCCAGCCCCCCATGGCCTCTCTCTGTCCGGCCCTCATTTCCCATTAGTCTCCCTGACGCTGCCAGCAGACCATTCCAAATCCTCCTGCGGCCCAGGACAAAGGCGCTGCAGATTTGGGGGAGAGCTGGCACTGGGAACTCGAACAGCACCGTCATCCTGTCCCAGCAGGATGGTGGTCGTTTCTCTTGGGGACCAGAGGCAGAGAGCAGGGTGGAATAAAAGTAAGAAAAGACAGACTGAAGACAGAAACAGAGGGAAGACAAAATAAGCTATTGAAATCCAAAAAGAAATGCATGAGTGAGATTTCTATCAGGAACCACGGTAGGGGGCAATGGGGTAGGAGTGGGGAGGGAAAAAAAAGAGCAAACGTGTGCGGGGTGGTAAAAGACAAACAACACAAAGTCCTTTGCAGGGCCAAATCGGGGAGGAAGGAGTGGGTAAACACGATGGCTGCAAGGAGCTGAAAAGCAAGAACCACTGGGGGATCTCAGCAGGAATCCCTGGGCACCCTCCTCGCTCCACCCAGTCCCTGTGGGGTTGTGAGCTTTCTTCCTCCTCCCCCTCCTTTCATCCCTCCAAATGCCCAAATTCCAGGGCTTCATAAAGGAGAGCAGCACATCGTGAATCTGAGACAAGAAGTCCCAAAGAAGGTGCAAGAGGAACAAAAAAATCCAAGCCTCCCGTGTGGCTTTTCCAAACGTAGCACACAACTGCCCCTCAGTTCCCCCTTTTTTTAGAAAGGGCCCTTAAGGAGAGAAAGGTGGCCCTGAGTGTGGAGGCCGGGTGCAGGCTCTCTGGGGATGCCTGTTCAGCGGCTGTCCTCCCAAGGAGAGGGGCCTGCTCACCACAAATATCTAATGAAGAGGGCCAAACAGAGGGGAGAGAAAGGACACAGGAGGTGAACAGGCCACACCCAATTTCCATCATGCACCTCGAAAAGAAAGGGCCCCCTGATTTCTCAGAAGCCTTGTCATCAAAGACATCTTCACAGTCAGGTCTTTGAACAGCTTTCAGCGTTTGTAAATCATAGGAAGTCACGGGAAAGCCCTGAACCCATTTTTTTTTTTAAATCAACCAAAACTTCAAGAAATATTCAGCATTCGAGACTAGGAGGAGTGTCCCTCTTGATCTTTGGCATAGTATAACATTCTTCTTTTCTTTTCTTTTGCACTTACTTGAATTCACGCTGCTGAGGCCCATCCACTGCAAACTTGGGACTAACTTATAGACACAATGCCATTGTCTGAAATGTGTCCTCCGATTCCAGTCCCAGGAGGCACCTTGACAAAGGCTATTTTCCTTGTCAGACCAGGGGAATCTGAGTCTCCATCATTATTTAATTAGGAGAGGCTATTTCCCTGAGCATAGTTCACATTCAAAAGATGATTACAGAGCAGAGAAAGGGCCAGCTTTTCCATATATGTATCCCTGACTCTGAGACAGTGGAATTTCAAGGGGTTTCTATCATTTAAAAATGATGATAAGTTCTGCAAAGATGATTTTCAGTCCCCAAAGGCACAGGTTAATATAAATAGTAACAGCAACTAAAAACATTAAAACAACAATAATAAAAATAGATGACTTGAAGTACTTAGCTCTTAAGGAACCTGGTGAATTAGGCTGATTATGTCAAAAGATTTTACATCGATATTTCTGAATGAACAGAAATGGGACTGATAGTAAACCTGAAATACACAATGACTATCTGATAAACAGTAATTTCCATAAAAGCCAACTGCAATTTAGTTTCCATTATTTGACTGTAGTGCTAAAAGCTGAAAAATTGCCACTTGAGCAAAGGCGGGGACCCTTGGACTGTGAGTGTAATATTTTGTTTTCAAGCAGAAGGAACGGACTTCGCTTCCCTATCTCCACAGCCTTCCTCTCTGTGAGGTGGGGAGGGGACAGGACATCTCCTGTGGGAACCGCTTGCCTTTGAGTGAAGTTGGGGTGATTGCAGGAATCTGAAGTTTTCTCCCATTAGCATAAATACAAAACCAATGAGTGTATAAAATCTAACAACAAGAACAGGAAAAACAAGCACCCTCCTCCAAGGAATTAATAAGTCCCTTGGTGTCCTTCGGTTTTGACAGAGAAAGCCGTAGCCTGTGGCTCACCCTCTGCAGAAGACACTGGAGATGGAAGAGAACTCCACTGAGTATTGGAGTGCTGGGCTTTGGTCAAAGCTCTAAGACTAATGTGCCTGTTGGACTTCCTGCCAGGTGAGGTGTGTGGGTACCGACCTAAAATTAGGGTTGGGCGCTCCAAGCCCTAGTGAGCCTGGACTACAGCGGAAGAAGAAGTAGCAGGGGACGTGAAAAGCTAGGGTGTTAAAGAAATATCAGCTCAGGCTCATCACTCACGCCGCTCTGCTGGGAAGACTCAACTAAAGGAAAGGTCTTTGTTCTCCATTTTAGTATACATCTCAAATGCTGCATGGATGTATGCTAAAGAAGGGAGATCCTTGCAAAGAGCTTGCAAAGTTAAAGAACTGTTGTTGCCAAGCAACCTGAGGACCCAAAACCAAGGGAAATGTAAAAGCAGAGCACCAGGCGGTTTCAGGCAGATGGGCAATTCAGGATAGTGAGAGGGCAGGGTCATCACTTCCCGCTGAAGAAGATGGAGGGTAAGGGAAAGTGGGAGGTTAAATTCAGCAGCAAATTATTTGCAGCTCCTTCTATAAAGTGGTGGGGTCTGTCCCCCCAATCCCTTGAGTCAGGACCAGTTCTGTGACTTGTTTCAGTTAATAGGATGCTACAGAGATGATGCAGAACTTTCAGAATGTCTGGGAGCTGTCATTCTTCCCTGCTGGAACCCTAGGACCACCACGCTGTGAAGCAGCCTGGGATGGAAAACCAGGCGCAGAGAAGGGCTCAGGTGACCCAGCCATTCCAGGCACCCCAGCTGCATCCCTCCTCAGTATAGACTCAGTCAAAACTACAGCTCCCTGCAGCCTCGTGATGTGACTGAGACCAAGGGAGGCACCAACAGGTAACTGATACGGACGACAGGAACCCGGAAGTGGGGGAAGCGCTAGTTCTTCAGGAGAGGTAAAGAGAGGGAGAGAGGGAGGGAGGGAGGGTTCCTAAACTTGTGTTATCACTCAAATGGGTATCAGTGGCTTACCTGACCCCAGAGAGGGCAGGTGGGCATTACATTACCTAAGGATGCAAACAAGCACTCAATCTCATTGGGGAAAGGGAAGAAAGGATTGAAAACGAGCAAGAAGACAGCAACTAGGAGCAGTTCTAACCTGAGCTAAAGGTAAATATACTGACAGTATATGTCTAAAGCTCACCCGAACTTCATGCAGTAGAAACCCTGAGATCATTTCTATCAAGGTAAGATAACCCTAGGAGCTTTCTTTCTGAATTTATGCCTTGTTTAGGGGCTGGGTTCTTACATTTAGTTCTGCTTCTCACACCTATGATTTAAATTTTTTTTTTTTTTTTTTGCAGAGGAGGCAAGAAGAAATGGTGCCGCCATTGCTTTTGCAAGTCTTGTCCAAAGAGGAATGTTTTGATTGCAGGGATACAATGGTGAGGGGGTGGGACGTGGAATGATGCACAGCCTGGACCCAGCGCCAAGGATACAGTTTACCTGTGTAGGCTCCCCGCCACAGATGGGCCTGGGATCACCCGCCCCCCCCAAGCCTGCAAGGGGGGAAGAAATCCTCTCCTGACCATCAACCCTCTTTAACACCCTTTGCTTTGCCGAAACCACTCTTCCCAGCCCAATTCAAGCCAAGAATTCAAGAAAACTCTTTCTGGTGAGAAGGTATTAGGAAGTAAGTCCAATGTGACTAAGAGTCTAATACCTACCTTACGAGGCCTTTGCAGAGAGAGTCAGTGATGTGTGTGGTATAAGCATCTAGCATAGAACATGTGCTTTTGATAATGGTAACCGTGTTCTCTCTTTGTGGCTTTGCAATAGGACTGAAAACGTCCCTCCAACTGTTTTCAATGTAATTATGCCTATGATAATGTTTTTCCTTTAACCTGCAATTGCTTAAAAATAGCAACTGCATTTTATTTTTGTGTGTGTGCTGGTTTAAAACAGGTAGTTCCTATTAGGCACTCCCCAGATGTTTGTGGAATGATCAATTGAATGAATGAATGAATGAAATACGACATTTGCTAAACTGAATAAAAAGAAGAGCAAGAAGGAATGTGAATGTCTACTAATGCGCTTTCTATTTACGGCCTGAATTTGAATATGAAGAAAGTTGGCCACAGGCTCACTGCTAGGGCTCAGGGAAAATCTTCCAGGACCTTTGTCAGCGCTACAGGCTACTCCACGCCTCCTTTGGAAACCACGATGCCAGGTAGATTTTGCCCCCTTTATTGCTAGTCTTCATCCTGGAAACACTATAAACGTGGGAAGCTATAAGGAATGGTCAAGACGTGATAGTCATCACATGTGTCTATGCCTCTGAAGGGCTACGAGAGGAAGATGCTAAAAATTACTGGTAGCTTCCAGCAAATGATAAAACCTAAATTAGAAAGCTCGGTAGGAAGCCTCCCAGGAGGTGAGCATGGGCTCTGCTGCAGACAATGTGAGACTATCAGACGTTTCCTAGAAGAACAAAGTGTGTCCTGAGTGGAAAAGATGAAGGAAATTCAAACAGTAAAAAATAAAACAAAGAAACAAACAAAAAAATGAAACCAACCAACCAAATAAAAAAACTAGAAAACTAGGAGGACAGAAAAAATAGTCTCATTAATCCTGAGAATGATCAGCTACAGATGTGGATTTGGAACTGTGTCCCCACCAGTTAACTTCCCAAAACATAAAAGCTCTTCCCAAAATAATAAAGCACATGACACCAGGATGCATTGGTTTTTGTCTTTAAAAAAAATAATCAGCCCCCAAATAATCTGCAAAGATCTTGGTATGAAAATTACTTCTGTTGATTGATTGGCTAAGGGCACCTCTACGGGTGAGTGGTCTACAATCCCACGGGGAGACTCAGCTAAGAGTTGGAGAGCGTCTCCACCATGCCGAAGGTCGGCTGGGTGAAAGTCAACCTAGCTAATTCGATCTATTTCATGGAGAAGTGATCCTTGGCTCACTGCACCTACTCACCGTGGTCAAGGATATATTTCACAATCTCCCCATTGCCGGTTTTAGCTGCGTGGTGAAGGAGCGAACAGTGGTCTGGTCCCTGAATTAGCAGGCTGCCTCCATTTTTATAGCTTTCTATTAGCTGAAAAAGAGACACATGAAAAGACGCTCAGGCACAGTCTGGAACCAGGAAAACAGCTCATCAATAATGAAATAAGAGCACTGTAGCAAACCGCCAACGTTTCTGGTCTCAGAAGACACGGAGAAAGGGCAGAGAGATGAAGTAACCTCCCCCGATTGTGTTATAACTCAAACAGATGGCCCGTGTTTCACTAACTCCTGAGAGCATGTATAGGCGTTGAACGGGCTAAAGGAAATTGAAATATACTGAACTGCTTCTTTCTTTTTCTCTTTTTAAAATCTTTTTCTTTCCTGGGCACTGGTCCCTGTTCCAAGGGACTGGAGGGTAAAGGAGAGGATAAAATCTTCCCCATGTTGGCTCCGATTTTCCTTGAATGAAGAATAATTAAAGCTCCAGTCAGGATTAGTTTGGTGTCTGGTAGGTAACTCCCTTCCCGTTCTTTAGTTTTCCTTCAATCTGTGATGAACCTAGCTGCTGAATGTGGAAGCTCCTTCTTCCCACATGAGATCCCTGAACAGTGTCAAAGCACTTACACACACACACACACACACACACACACACACACACGTGTGTGGCACCCTCTTTACCCAGGTCTGCAGCCCAGCCTGCATGCATTCTGTGTGATGAAAAATAAAGAGATTCAGGGAATACAGTAGTAGAGACCTAAATTACCTAAAATATGCAACCAGACGAGAAACAAACAAACAACAAAACAGAATTTGCAGCCTGAGAATAAGATAGCTAAATGAGAACATGGTAAAAGTTTATGAAATATTAAACATGATAGAAAGTGTAAATGGGTCCCTACTCTCCAAACGGTGGTTTATCAGAACAAGAACCTTCTGGAGCTTCTAAAATGGAGTTTTAGGACAAATAAGAATCAAATGACCCAGCAGGTAAATAAGCAAAAGGAATTTGTCCACTACCCAGAAGTTAGATGGCACAACGTTGTTAAAAAAGAAACAAGCATCTCATAAGGTCACAGGGAGTAACGGCATCGTTTACGCCCCCCGCTCAAATACAACCACAGCACCGCCATGTGTCAGGTGCCAGGGACACCAAGACGGAGACAACTCAGCCACCGGCCTCCCAGGCCTCACAGTCCATGGGGAACACAGATGCGGAAGGAATTACACCGGAAGGGAGCGGACCATGATGCGGCTGTCACACGGCACCAGGAAAGCATGAAGTAGGGGCCGGAAAAGAGTCATGGACGACTTCCTAGGAAATACATCCAAAAAGAGTAGTTGAATGGAAGTAAGGACCCTATGGGGCCTTTCATCCCTAAACTGGGGCAGGACGAAGAAGCGCCAATAGTTTTTTCCACCAACACCTAAAAGCATCCTGTTTGGTTTCACTGCATTGCCTTATGGTGGCAATCCCTTTTCTTTGGGGCAGATTGCAAGGGATTCAGGCTCAGCAGAGCAGCACAGACCCAGTCCATCCGCCGCCTTGATTCTGCCTTTCTGTGGTGTTTTTAGACACTGAACATTGAGTCCATGGGCGTCTTATGCAGTCCAGCTATAGGGGAGCTACTCAAGGCAGCTTTCACACAGGGGTGGTTCTGGGGTCCTCTGCTCCCTCCTGCTTGGTGCATGCTCCCTCCCTCTTGTACACACACACAACCATTTACTGTGCTTTCTTCATGGAATAGAAACATGAATGAAAATGGAAAAGCAAGAAAAGGAGAAGAAAATACAACTAAAGGAAAAGAAAAAGTTAAAAAAAAAAGACCTCTAAGCCCCCTATATTTCAACTCTCTGTAAATAAGGTTTTCTTGCTTTATTTCTAGCCATTTAGGAAATAATTGCAACAGAGAATGCAATAAGACAAATGGCTGAATACAGTGATTTCCCACACTTCAAATAATCTCCATTAAGTACAGAAATTGTGGGGATATGCCCAAGGACCTGGAAAATTCATTGCCTAGACTAAAAGCATGTACCAAATAAAATGAGGAGGTTCCAAATGTACAGTTTGCAAAATGTTCCAGCTTAGAAGCTCTGTAAGGGCAGGGATGGAGTCTTACTCAAGCCTGTACCTCTCAGAATCTAACAGCAGGCCATGCAGGGAGTAGAGGAGGGAACCGGTTTAACCCACGGCTGGGCAGTGGCATGGGAGGCCCAGGTGTGCTGCTTAGACAGCACGTCTCTCTCGTGGGCGGCGGTTCCCAGGAACACTGTGATCTGCACAGGCACCATCTGCACGATCGTGTGTCTACAGGTGGCTGCTGATCAAGCTGCTTGCAACTGTCTCCACAATTGTTTTCTGCTGGTGGCCTGGGAAAAACGCGGCACAGAGGTGCCTCGGAAGATGGTGCGTTCAAAGGTAGCGCGCCTCAGCTTTCTCTTTAGGCTTCTGTTTTCTGGGTCTCCAGGGGCACCATCTTCCCCAAGCGGCTGAGGAAGGCACAGCCTCTGCTCCTACCACAGGGCTGATCAATGCCCGTGTGGCCTTTACCGGGGCAGATGGGCAGGCACGAGTCCCAAGGCCTGGAGACGGCATGGAATCAAATACGGCTTTTAGCACGGTCATGGTCTATGTTATACTTTATGACAAATACTCGCATCTCCACCATGTTTAGCATTTAAAAAACACAGACTAATGGCATGTTAATCAAATAGCTAACATTTTAGCCCCTTCTACGTAACTGGGACAGTCTAAGAGCTTTACATGTATTCTTACAGTCAATCCTCACTAAGGGAAGAGGGAGGCAATATTATTATTGCATTTCATCAGTGAGGAAACTGAGGCATGGAGAGAATTAAGTAATTACACGAAGTCACACAGGCAGGGAATGGAAGAGCCCGGTCGGAACCTAGGCAGTCTGGTTTCAGAGCCTGCGTTCGCTCCAAAGGCAGCGGTGGCTGCATCCTTCCCTCCGAACTAAAATCCACCAGAAAACATCAGCACACATTGAAATGGCCAAGCTGGATCAGACAGAGTATCGTCTTTGGGTTCACTGAGAACCCCAAAATTCAAAACGGTAATAATGTTGGAAGACATAGTCTCTGGCCTGAAGAACGTATTTCTGGTTGTTGTCCAGGTGGTTCTTACAGATGCATTCATGTCAAGACTTGTCTAAAAAGGCTTGAAACTTCCAATATCAACTTCTAGAGAACAGGCATCCTGGGCCCAGTGAGCGCAGGGTCCTGGGGGCGTGCAGCCCGTTTTAACTAGCCAAGGCGAGCTGTGTGGGTCTCCTACAGAAACCTTTGCTGTTAGGAAGCATGGAGATGCTGTGGGGACTCCCCTCGCTCCCTCTGTTCCATCCTGCATCCGTCCTCTTTCTACTCAGCCAGCACAGGCAGGGGCTTGAGAAATGACATACAGGATCATGGGAGTTTGATGTGAGATGAAGCTCTTCAAGGATCGCCAATAATTTTGGTAGGAAGATAGCTTACCTTCATAAGATCACCAGCTATTACTGCCTGCAAAATTGCTGTGAAAGACAAAAGAGAGATGTCTCATTAGTAGAAGACCCTCTCATGGAAATATTACAAAGGGCTGGATTCATATTTTGCAGAAATATCTACATTTGAGGCAGGGGGCAGGGAAGGAGAAGCATGCCAAAGGTCAAATTTTAGGGCAGACTCAGGCCTTCCCTTCAGCCCTTCCCGACCTGGGCATCCTTCCCCTCAATCGCCCCAGAGCCCCCTGGAGCCCCCGCTAGCCTTGGTACAGCAAACAGAACATGAAATTTGGAGTCACACAGGTTGCATTCAAATCTTGAATCATTTAACCCGTCTGAGCCTCAGTTTCCACATCTGAAAAATACCAAGTCTAAATCTTTTAGGATTGCTGAAAGGATTAGTTAAATCATATACAGGTTCCAAACTCATCCACTGATGGGAGTAGGTGCCCAATAATGATTGGTTTTGTTCCCCTTTTTCCATTCCTTCCACTTGGTCTGCCTGGGGTTCAAAAAATCACCAGTAATTTTGTCAGAGGGCTACTTGAAAATGGAGGCAGAAGGATGAAGAAAGAATAGGAAAAAAAAAAGGAGAACAGGAGAGAGGGAAGAATGTTTCTTTTCCATAACAAGCTATAAGCAACATACTCTTCCCATCTCGCTGAGGCTTTGTACATCGTCAATGGGCAAGAGTCAGCTGTCAAACTGACTGGAGGAGAGCAAAGAGAGAAAGGAGGAGAGAGATAAGAATCACAGAAAGGGAGTTAATAACACACAATATCAAAAGAATCTATGGAAACGCATCTCGTTCTTCAGTTATGGATGGGGACACTGGGGCTCAGAGTAAAGCGACTCTCTTGGGGCCCAGAGCTGGCGGTGGCCCCTGTGCGCAGTCCAGGCCTCTGGCCAGTGCCCTGGGTGAGCCCACCGTGCAGAGCTCTGCTGGAAGCATACAGAAAACTAGAGAAAATTGTCTTTTCAAGATAAGAAGCTTACAGTGTTGTCAAAGGGCACTGGATCGGGGTCCTAATTCTAATCTCTGTGATTCACTAGACACATAAACGTAAGAAGTCATTCAATCATCTGGAACCGGCTTTCTTATTTGTAAAATAAGGTTAACAGCTGTCCAGCTCATCTCTCTGTAGTAAGGATTTAAAAAATGCTTTATAAATAGATATGTATTCAATGTTATTATCAGAAGGGGTAGCTTTTGGGACTTGTGACTGTGCATGAAAAAGACATACGAACACCTCAGAAGGAGCCTAGCGAGAGGGTAAGATCGGTGTGTGAAGTCGAGAAGACACGGCTCTGTTAACACACTGCCCACCGGGTGAAGGTGCAGGTGAGGGAGCCAATGGGACAGGATGGTGCTTAACTCCCAGCTGTAAAGCCTGTCTCAGAGGGAAGGGTGGGAGAGGCGGGAGGAGGTGTTAGCAACTGCAGGTCTGGGAGAACAAATCCGACTGGGCTTCTAAGCTACAGGATGCTCCCCTCACTGAAGTAGGATACCCAGATTAGGAAAGAAATAAGGTAAGGGCAACTGCCCGAGGGGGCAGTTAATAATGAGCTGAAACTCCGACACACCAGCTCAAAACAGTGCACAGTCAATGTTTTCAAGATCATACTAAACCCTTTCCTACAAATTAAAAGATAAAAAGAGAGAAATAGAGGGGGGAAAATACAGGAGAGAGAAAGGAAAAATGAATTCGTTGACTTAAAGCACTTGTGCAATAAGATTTGGTGCATATAAGTAAGAAATCAAGACAATGAAGGAATTCCCCAGGACGGAGGCTATTTAAGGAGCCCTAAAAGTGAAAGGAAGGGAGGGGAAGAAAAACAAAAAGCAGCAGCAGCCCGGGGAAAATTCACAGGCTAACTCTAGAGTTCGTTCGAACAGGCTTCTTGGAGAAGGCACGGTCTAAGCCAGCTCTCCCATGGTCAGTAGAAGTAATTAGCAAAGGAGGTTTGGAAAATTCTTGTCAGATGAAGGTGGAATGTGAACAAGGACATGGGAGTTAAAGGTCATGGAGTCTGAGGGAATGCGCAAAGAGCCTGGGTATCATCACATCTGAGGAGGAGTGTGGTCTTGGCCAGTGTGGCGCCGAGACCCAGGGGCCAAGCCAGCGAGCGGCATTTATGTAGAGAGAGAACACTCGGATTTTATCCTGCAGGGCACGAGGAGCTATGGAAGAGTTAAAAGCACTTAAGTGTTCCGAAGCACGCCACCATGACTCTGCTCCCCCCGCACCCCAGAAACAGAGTTATGACCTGGCCCAGCTCACGCGCTCCAGACGGCCCGTGTTTAGCCCTCTCGGGTTCCACCCCAGGCTCGCTCACAAGCACGGTGATTTATGTTTGTTCATTTCCAACAGCCTCCCAGCTTAGAGTCCACACGAACAGGTAGGAGATCATGTAACAGAATCATAACCACAAATAATTTCCAATTGCACTGGAGACAGAAAGCATGAATATTTATTTTTAAGGCAAGCAATATACCCAAGGGTAGCCATTATGCAAACATTGGTAGGCACAAGGCCCACTTCTCTCTCCTGATTAATGTTCTTCCCCATGAGCACTGTTGTTTAAGATTTCCTCTGCATAAAGAGAGCTTGAATCCATTAGTCTTCAACTCCACATAATAACTTTCTGAAAGATCAAGCTTGAAAACAAATAACGAGTTGTTATGATTACAGTATTATCCCTTATTATTTCTTGAGCTCTGAGCTTGCCTTCTTGCCTTTTCCAAAAGTCCTCTGCGCTGAAGCAACAATGACCCCAAATGCAAAGAAGCAAAAGAGGTCGAATTGTTAATGGGACAAAAGGTTAACCGAGGAGATGAATAAATTCGTGGACAATTAAATCACACCAACTTATGTACGGTTAGATGGAGAAGGACGGGGGTAGAGAACTGAGAGCTTGGTCATTTTTAGAGATGAGGAGTTGAGTCTCTGGTTCACACGGAATGCTTTGTTTTCCTTCGGTGCTGTGCCTTCCACTACATGGCTGCCCAGTAGACATCCCAAGACAGAAAACTGGAACTGAGAAAGAATCCCTGTCTTCTTCTCAGCCTTTGTTTCTGAGGCCTGGATTCCCAAGAGTAGGGACCTCCTCAGACACCTGTGCATGGGAGAGAAACGTGGCTCCCTCCCACCTGAAATCAATGTAGAGACAAAACAGTCCGTGGGGCCACTGGCTGGCTGTCCGCTTCTGCCTTGCCAAGCCCTGTCGAGGACACGGGAATACAACTACAAAATAAACTCCGTCCTCTCAGGAAACTGACACTTGGGCAAGAAGTCCAAATGAGAAAGGGGTATACTGCAACCGAATCTAGAATCAGGCTGCCTGAGTTTACATCTTCCAAGCTCCATTAACTAGCTGGAACCTTGGGCAGTTACCAAGCTTCTTCAGTTCTCTCATTAGGAAAATGAAGATAAAATCAGTTCTTGGGAGCCAATGAGCTCAAGAACAGAGAATCTGACCATGAGCCTTGTGGGTGGACCACCAGGGAAGGATGGTGTTCGGAACCACTACGCAGAGAAAGAACCATTCTGCATCTGCAAAATGAGGTTAGACTGAAGCCAAGTTCAGCTCTAGAATTTGGCATACGGCTGCCTCCATAGGGAGAGTTTAAGGTTGCGATTCTTGCTTGGCAGATGAAAACATTTAAGAACAAAAAGTATACGGAACTTGGCAAAGCCACATATATGTTTGTAATTCTCAAGAAATCCATGGAAATAACTACATAATTATATATAAAATAGAGTTGCAACTCTGAGTCTTTATGTCTAGGGAAAAGCTTTCATGATCAGTTACTTTTTAATTTTTAAATTATTTTGTTGCCAAATTGCTTATTTGTCTTCTGCTAATGACAGCAATCATCTAAATCTTTTTTTTTTTAAGCGTGGAAGGAAAAATTAGAAGTAAAAACAAAAACCTCTGAACAAAGAGAGGCTTGTGGAGGCCTAGGGGGGAAAAATCAGTTGACTCGGGGAATCATAAATACATATCTGACTTTGCCAAGTTCTGCATACTTTTGACCCCTAAATATTTTCATCTGCGAAGCAAGAATCACAACCTAAAACTCCCCCTTCAGAAGTCGTCATAGTCCACATTTCGGAGGCGTACTTGGCCTTGGTCTGTCTCTGTTCATAAATGAGGAAACTGGGACTGGAGTTGTGGCTTGACTTTTCCAAGGTCACACAGTTAGAACCCAGCTGAGAGACAGGGGGACTTGTTTTGTTTCTTTTCATTTATTGCTCCTAACCTCCAGGTCAGAGTCCTCTCCACTATGCAATTTCTCCTTGGTTTACCTTGGAGCAGGGTGGGCAAAAGCTAAAACAAGTGATTCCCAAATGAAAGTTTCATGAACGCATCGCACGCATAAAATGAAGTCAAGCCAACTGACGGCTTTAAGAGGCAACTCTTTTATGCCAAAGGAGACATTGAATGGCGAGCCATCCAGGACAGATGCTGCGTTCACAGTTCCCTGGGCACACTCGCCGCTGGAATCTGCATACTTTTCCTTTATCCGAAGTGACCTGTAGCTCAGGCACCAGAGAGCTTGCCCTCCCAGCTTCCCATGGACCCACTGCTCTGACGTACATCTGTCTGCATAGCTTTTCCTCAGCAGATGCGTTCTGTCCAATTTTCTGCTTTGTGAGCAGCGAAGGCTTAGTTCCCCCAAATGGAATTTAGTATAATCGTCAAGCACAGCAAAGGTAATCTAACACACGTGCCGTGATTATGCTAATTGGGCATAAATGAGAAGCAGCTCATGAAAATGACTGGAATTAATATTATTTTACAGAGTCCTACCAAACAAGTCCAAGATGAGGTGAGAGAAAGGAGGAATTAAATATTTCCGAAGACCTCTGAATTTTAATCTAGGCCTAGAGGAGGTTTTGACAATTGAAAATAAGATATGTGCCAAGTCATTCGTTAATAATAATTAAAATACTGAGAGTTTTTATTAACATGGTAGAAATGTTTCAAGATCATACTTATAATGACATACAAATTTGTATCAGTTCTCTATTACTGCACAGCAAACCATCAAAACATAAAGGCTTCAAACACCAATGAGTTTGGTCAAAACTCTGCAATGTGGCCTGGGTATGGCAGAAACGGTTGGCCTCTGTCCCACCCGGAGTCAGCACCAGCAGCATCCCTGAGCTGAGAGGCCCCCTTTCAGGTGATCACGCAGGTGCCAGGTCACTGTGTGCTGGCTGCAGAGAGCGGCCTTGGCCCCTCTTGCGTGGGATTCCAGGGCTGCTTGGGCTTCCTCCTGACATGGTGGCTGGGTTTCAAAAGCAGCCTTCCCACGGGGGGGGACTGCTTGCCTTGGAAATCACATAGCATCACTTCTGCTGTCGTCGGAAGTTCACCATAGCCAAGGACAGAAGACACAGACCCCCTAACTCAATAGAGAGAGTGTCAAATTTGTGTGGGAGCGTGACAATTCTGCCGCTGTTTGGGGAAAGCACGGTCTGTCCCTGCACACCTGAGCCCTGCAAACGTGCTCCGAGTCAGAGGACGGCTGCTGCCTTCCAGTGAGCTCTGGGAACTGGCTGTGCACAACAGTCTTTGTCACCTGAGTCACCATGGGGGTGTGCTTGTATACAGTGCCATCTGTTTTATGTCCCGAGTATCTCAGTAAAACATTTTTTTTTTTTTAAAGACTGAGAACTGCTTATCGGAAGGACCAGCCTTTTGGAGCAGGAAGAAGAAAGGCAAGGAGAAGACTAGTCCGATGATGATTGTTTGTAGAACTGAATTGGGAATTCTGTCTAAGGGAGCTCAATCTGGAATCTGTCTTTTACAGTCAGAGGTAAGAGAAGAGACTGCTTGGCTGGAGAAGGAAAGAGAGGAGGCAACCATCACTCTGGCCCCATAACCCTCACACTCTGCCTACCAGCCTCCCCTCTGTGGCTGCAATACGGAACCTCCGCTCCACAGTTCACACACGTGCCATTTCTTAGTATCTTACCACCTCACTGCCATGGGGTGGCACCTAAAGGCCATGCAATGCTGCAGTGTTCTGAGAGTCAAGCCCCACCTAGGTCAAATCTCTCTTAAAGTGTGTAACCACGGGTGGGAGAGGAGACACGCATAGCTTTTGCTTCTCTCTAAAGACAGAGGTAATCCTCCAATTCAATTAATCCCTGCTGATGGGATGCACCGAAGCCAGCCGCAATCCTTTTGAAGTTACTGTTAGCATGGAAGAGGTTTCCTGTTTGGAGAAAAAACAAACAGCCCCCGCCCAGTGTTCCCTGCTGGCAGAAAAACTCTACCTTGCTGCCAGAGGACCAGGAGGACACGCTCCCTCCAGAAACAGCCTGTTCCACTTCCCTCAGTCACCTCTGGAATCAGCTATAAACGGCAGGGACCAGATGTCTCTCCCAAACATCCCACTTGTTTATCCGTTGTTGAGAAATTGTTCTCTGGTTGTTTCATTTCACGTGCCTAAGTCCCATCTTCGCAATTAAACCACAAGCACGAGGGCCATGGTTTTATTTTATTTTATTTTTCTCTTTGTTTTAGCCAGACTCCATCCTTCACTGAAAACTCAACAGGACAGGAAACACATGAAGTACTTAATAAATACTTGGTTGATACTTGTGGCCTCGTGACACAGCTCGCTGTCATTCCAATACTCTTTGGACCCTTGATCAAAGATGATGTTCCAGGAAATGGAAGAAAATCGACTTCATTGGCCCCTGCTGAACCTGGCAGTCAACTTCGGAGTTGAAAACATTTTAAAATCTCTTTGGACTCTAATGGTGCTTACTAGATGTGCTGAAACACCACTACAAGCATCTCAACAGACCAGAACTGTTTATATTGTGGTCAAATCAGAGCCCTATACTAAGCGATAATGTGTGTGATCTCCTAGAACATCAGTAGCAAGCCTTGGATCAGTGTTAAAACAAATGTCATGGGTTAATTCTCTTTGAGCATTAGGTTAGTGAAGACAAGTTCACAGGTTAAGGGGCCAACTGGGTCCACACTCTTCCAAGGTCACAGTATGTTACTTTCATCTAGTTGTGGAAAATATGTGCCAATTTATGATAAAGGGGGACCAGAGAGTCTTGTGGAAATACCTTCTTAATATATACAACTCAAAATTAATGTTTTCTCTAGTGATGATACATTCTCATCTTTGGATGCAGTGGGTCAACTTTTTTTTGGTAATATAGTACCACCTTCAAAAGTAATGTTCAACTATTCCCTTGAAACTCAAGAAATATAAATCCATTTTAGCATCAATATTATAGGATCTCATCAACTATTTCTGTTTAATAAATGTGAAGCTTTCACCCACAGGGAAGAATTTTTGTCGGTGTCAAAAGTTTTAATCTGACTCTACCTACTAAATTCATGAACCCAAAACAATCAGAGTACACATACCACTTTCCTTGTTAACATTTGAATAAAGTAATAACTATTAAAATGCTTAGTATATTGTAAACTGCTGCAGCAACATAAGAGATTTTTTTAAAAATCAAGTATTCTCCTAAGGTCCTTCATCCCCTGATTGTTAAGACAATTCCATTGAGATTAGCAACTTGGCTTATTTTTGCTCTCCCGGCTTTTGGGTGATAAAGCTATAATCTGGAGAGAGTAAGAGAAGTGGAAGAAGTAATAAATGAGGCCCCCGTGAGCCTCCTAGAAGAGCAGAAGGTACCAAATCTCGGCCTTAGGGCCTCATGACTTTCCCAGGGAAACTTGGAGGCAGCCTCAAGGCCTCGGGCTTCATCCCCTCCCTCAAGGTCAGGCGGCATTCCTCCTGTGATAGGCCTCCTCGCCTTCACTGATGTATTTTAGCTGTGTCCTTCAGGACCTCTAAAAACAACTTGGCTTGAAAAGTGTGCTCACGTGTCACTCCATGGCAGCTCTGAGCAGAACTGACGTGGCCTGAAAGTGATGGATGGTGATTGGTTTTAAGCAAACATCAAGGCTGCAGGGGAAATGGGGTTTAAGGCCAGGATCCAAGTTCAAATGAATGTGTTCTAGAGCTCAGAGAGAGATGACCGCTTTATGGGGCCTCTGGTCACGACGTGCACATGAAGCGCTTTATCGTCGCCCAGCACGCTGACCACTCTGTAACAGGAAGGGCTTTTTCCCCAAGAAGAAGGGTAGGTGCGGCCAAAACAAAATTGGAACAGAAGGAAAGGCACGGAGGAGTTAATACAGCAAAGGTCACTTTCAGGCACATCGACCAGCAGAATGTATACCTCGCAAAAGTGTGCAATTCCTAAAATAAAAATGAAATTTCTAGAGCCTGCTCTCCCTTTCGAGTGCACATAGAGTCAAGATAATTTGCATTTGCAATTAAGTAATAAGAGAATACTGATTTTAAATCCTCCCCATAACATCAGCATATGACACATATTAATTGGAAACACAGAAAAATTAGACATTTTATTTCAGAGACACGAAAAGTAAATCTTTTGCTTCAATGCTATGCTCAACTGACTAAACACTATCACGCCTTAGAAGCAAGAATTATAAAGGACATAGTGCTAAAGCTTGTTTAAAAGATCCAAAATAGAATGGCCTTCAGTGTAGGAATAAATCGTTAACGATTTTTTATTCCAGAGCAGATTTTACTGTCTAGTTGCTGGGAGGAAATAAAATGAAGCCTAAACCTTCATTTTCCTTAGTAATGCATACACGCTCAAGAAAGCAAAAGAAGTCTCTATAAAGTCCCACGCGTGTATTCACACACACAAGTACAGCCCGCGTGCTAAAGAAATAGGGTGACGTAGGCAAGTTGCAAGATACTGTTCACAAAAGGCAGATCTGCACTGACGGAAAAGTGGGGTCAAGAGCTTTCTGCGGGGAGACCCGCCGGCACAAGGTGTGCAGGAGGGGGTGCGAAGCAGCTTCACTTGATAAGGGGGCCTCTGAAACGGCGCAGGAGGAGTCAGTCAGGAAAACAGAAGACAGAGGGGCTGCTGGAACACCTTCCGAGGCCCAGAGGATGATACGAGGCCAGAGACTTTTTAAATTGAATTTACTGGGGTGACATTAGTTTGCAAAACCATACGGGTTTCAAGCGTACAGCTCAGCGAAACATCATCCCTCCGCACACCGCATCATGCGGCCATTGTCCCAGGCAAAGTCTCTTTCCGCCCCCATTCCCTCCCCCACTTCACCCACCTCCATCTACCCTCCACCGCCCTTTACCTCTGACTATCACCACACGTTGCCCTTGTCTATGGCTTGTGCATATGTTTCATTGCTTAATCCCTTCACCTTCTTTCATCAAGCCCCCAACCACCCTCCCCTCTGACAGCTGTCCGTCTGTTCTGTGTATCCTTGCCTCTGTTATTTTCTTTGGCAGTTTATTTTTTCATTAGATTCCACATACAAGTGAGATGACATAGTATTTGTCTTTCTCTGGCTGGCTTATTTCACTAAGCATCGTAATCCCACTCAGCAACTCCATTTTCAGAATACACCCTTGGCCAAGACCATCACTGTCTTCCTCGAAGATAAAGGGAGCTTAAAGAAAGGAAAGACCACTGGGGAATCAGAAGGTCCAAGAAGAATGACGCTGGGGGACAGGGGCACACCTCCTGAGAACGAGGAGAAGCCCACAGGGTTATTCAGGGAAGACAGGAGGAGCAGACAGGGGTGCGGCCAGAGAAAGGGCCCACAGCTGCTGCAAGAGCGTGGCTCCAGCCACCTTTTTGCCTTCTGGTAAAACACCACTCAAAGCTGTTTTGCAATCGCCTTCACCTACTGGGGTGAAAGGGGGCATGGAAATGTCACCAGACTGAGCAGAACTGAGTGGATTCTGGCTGATTACAAATCTCTTTCTCAGTAAACCACTGAGCTTTGTTTTGTTGGGAGGAAGGGGGAAGCTGCATAATAAAATAGGAACATATTTTGTTACTTGTTAAAGAAAGCACCAGTGTGAAAGCGGCCTGCAGCATTTCCACACTTGCCAAGCTCATTTCTTTTCAGAGAGTGGTGAGGTGTGGAAATGGTTATGGTGTCTGTCGTCGCCGGTGGGGATAACGCACGGACACTCACCTGCAGGAACCCACACGCAGGCCCCAGAGCGGGCATGGCATGGCATGGGGGTCCCTGAAATGCCTTTCCCAAGCCAAAGACGGTGTTGGGAGCGTTTTCCTCACATGCACCATCCATTGCCCAGTATTCTCCCCTGACCCAGAGGCCCTGGATGCCAGCCAGTCCAGCCGGAGCGAAGCGCCCTGCCCAGATTACCCAGCCTGTGCAGGACAGGGCCTGGGCAGCTGACTGCTCTTCCCGCTCCAAGACCAAGGCTCTCTCGGGCTCACCTGACCACTTGCCCAGAAAGGCACAAGTCACTCTCGACCCACAGGGCTGAAACCTGAAGGAAATACTTGGTGCCAGAAAACTTAGAAAACAATACATTTGAATAATCTCCTAAATCCATGCAAACAGGACATATCAGGCCTGTTTATAGGAAAATGTTTTCCCTTTCGGGGTATTTGGCATTGATGGCGTCTCTCGCTCGCTCTTGCACTTTTTCTGCTCTGTCCCTTTTCTTTTGTTCCTATTTGCAAGCAAAGCAAGTGCTAGGCACAGAGCTACGTGTTTTACCTGTGGGATCTAATCCAGTCCTCATAACGAATCTACTAGAGATGTACTATTATTGGCATCATCCTCATTTTCAGGATGAAAAAACCGAGGCTTAATGGGGTTAAGTCATTTGCTCAAGGCCACACAGCTAGTGTGCGGTAAAGCCAGGATGGAAAGCCAGCGCGGCCAGACAGGCTGGCTGTCAAACACACTGCGGTGTCACTCAGTGTGACATGAGGTCCTCTCTCCCCAGCGTTTCCCAGGCAAGCCCAGAAGGAGGTCCTTTTACAGTTGTCTCCGAGCCTCATCCTCTCCTGGCTCTGATGAAGAAAGGTGCAGGAAATGAAGTTGCAATTCTGGGGAAAGGAAGTGGGAAAGACACTTTTTCCAGGTGTCATGTGGGGGTCACACTGGTAGGGGAAGGGATGTTGTATGAAGCTAAGAAAGTCATACCCTAAAATCCTGGACACCGAAGGTGGACCCAGAAAATGAGGACTGACATAGAAGGCTGGCAGAACGAGGAAGCATGTAGCTGACTCGCGGATTCACGAAGAGCCGGACCGATGAACACGTTCACGGCTCTGGCCAGGGTAGGCTTACGTAGCTGTGACAGTGTGCGCAAACAAAAACACGCAGAAAACTCTCTCAAGACACTGGAACGCCCAAGTCGAAGCAGCATGTCCATGACTAACCTTCCAGGAACCAGCTGAATAAGTAACAAACACAGTCTAATATTTTACATCTGGTCATCAAGAGAAGAGATGCTTAGGCTAATACGACTCAGGGCAGCCAGATAGCAGCGCCTGCTCAGTTGTTGCCTGAAAATAAGCGTTAGGTGGGGCACACTGGGGAAAGAGTTTTCATTGGATATTAGGGTTTTTAATTAAGTTGAAAACAGACAAGCACAGTAACATAAGGACAACCCTTACATAAAGATTGTATGGCAATAACTTCAGGGGACTTGCTTAGCCCCTTGATTACATGGGCATGAAGATAAGCCACATAGCATCCTTTCATATATGGCGAAAACCTTAAATAAACACAGTAAACTTCAAAAAGTAAGCACAATTGGATTTTCCATTTTTGCTCTCAGAGATGACTATGTAGGGGCCAAGTCAGGCATTTTCTGTTCCCTTTTAAAACACCTACAGCACAAGTGATTTATCTATAGAAATGAAATCTACAATAGCTTCACTTCTAGAGGATCCATGACCTTTCCTATCCATTCACATAAAAGCAAACCAGAGGGTTCACCTTCCTCTTTGCCTCTCTTCTTTCTGCTACTTCCTTATTTTTGCAATGTTTTAAACACTTTAACTTAAATATTCTTTGAGGCCAAAGGCAATCTAAAGCAAAATTGTAGGTAAATCTTAGTAAGTAGCACCCCCCCACAAGGACACACCATAATAAGGCTTCAAAAGATAATTAGATAATTATCACCAACAAAGCATTCCAAAGCAACCAAAAGGATCACAGGATTATGTGGTTACAATCAACAGCAAGAGTTAATAAAGGGGAATGAGAGAGAATTAGAAGGGTCAGGACTTGGAGAAAGAAATACAAACTGATTTTGGAAAGCTTAGGGCTTTTTGTTTTGTTTTCTTTGCTTGTTCTGTTTTCTTTTGCTTTTTTAATCAGCAGTGATTGTCTGTTTTCCTAGGATTTGTGAAAGAAGACGGGCCAAGAAAAAACATGCTGTGGTTTATTCCTTCCCTCTCACACAGCCATCTCGCCCAGTGAGACCACCATAAAAGGCCATCTCTTCAGCACACCAGTGACCGAATGTCTTTGGCAAAGCACCAGGGCTAACCTACCCTCTCCAATAGGGAACAATGTTAATGAGGCCACAATGGGATTCAAAGATGTGCATTGCAAGTTTCTGTTTGCCAACACCACATACTGCCGCGGATGTAACAGCGAGACTCGTACACAGGGGATCAGTTCCGTGCCAGGGCGCAGCCCAGAACGGGGCAACATCTCTATTCACGGGGCTTAGCGTTAAATAAGAATGGCAGCAGCACCCATGGGGGGAAAGGTTTGGAATACACCCAAAAAAACAGTAAGTGAATAAGGACGGAGAAATCGTGGGCATTTGAGTTGTCAGGAAAATTCATCATTGTTTGTCCTTCGAAGCTATGGAGGTGGTTCCAAGACCCAGGAATTAATGAGCACTGAGCAGGGACTTGAATGGAGGACAATGAAGGTGGTCTGCCAGAGAGATGGTAGGAGTTGATATAAACCGTATGGCCGAGTGAATGCAAGGAGATGGGATTTGGAGAGGAGCCTGCAGGCAGGGAGTGGAAATAACTCACTAAAGCAACATGAGCTACACCAGGGTGAGAAGAGCCTCAGAAAAGAGCACCAAAATGTTTGAATCTAATTAAAAAGCCAATGTGGGATTCCCTCTTCAGGAAACTGAATATGGGGGGGGGGGGGACCACTTGAGCAACTTTGCATTGGCTAGCCCAAGGTCACGCAAAGCGGCGCGTTGTGATGACTGATGTGAAAAGCACTTCCTAGCAAGGCGGTGGAAGCTCTGCAGATGTTCCCATCTGTGTCAGCAGCCAAGTTTACTCAACACACTTTGCTAATTGATGTCTTATAGAAAGTAAAGGATAAAAGCATTTAACCTTCTTAATCGACTCTATTATACTGATCATAATTATTTTTCTACTGTGATTTTTTCTTAAGGAAATAGCTAACATTCAAAGACTCTGTTTTTAAATTTATTGATTTTTTTTTAAGAGAGAGAGGAGAGACAAAGACAGGGAGAGGGAGAGACATCAATTTGTTGTTCCACTTATTTCTGTATTCATTAGTTGATTCTTGTACATGCCCTGATGGTGGATGGAACCCACAACCTTGGCATATCGGGACAATGCCCCAACCAACTGAGGTACCTAATCAGGGCCAAAAATCCCACCATTTTGAGAACAAGTGCTATTGATAAGAAATTAGATCCTTGGCCTGGCTGGTGTAGCTCAGTGGATTGAGCACCGCCGGGCCTATGAAGCAAAGGGTCACTGGTTCAATTCCCAGTCAGGGCACATGTCTGGGTTGCAGGCCAGGTGCCCAGTAGAGGGCGCATGAGAGGCAACCACATACTGATGTTTCTCTTCCTCTATTTCTCCCTCCCTTCCCTTCTCTCTAAAAATAAATAAATAAAATCTTTACCAAAAAAAGTGAAGATCTTTAAAGAAACACAAAAGAAAGAAAAAGAAATGAGATCCCTGTTTTCTTGATTAAGGAAGTATGGGAGTAAGAGAAGTGGGTCAAGAACATATGTTTGGATTCTTTTGTGTCAAGGGTACTGCTCACTGATACAGAAAAAAAAAACCTTCATCTTTAATAACCAGCTCCCACCCAATAATTACGAGGTCTCCACTCAACAAAGATAATATCCTATGACATGAGCCCAAATCTCAGCCCTGCTGCTGGGAGACAGCTCGGAGGAGTGGTTCAGAGGGGGTATGGATCTAGGACTACCTGAGTCTGGTCCTCTCTCTAGGCCTTCCCATCCATTCATGTGGCCTTGGAAAAGTATGTGATAGGTCTGTGCCTTAGTTTCCCCATCTGTAAAATGGACAGAGTAGTAGTACTGGGGTTGCTGTGAAGACTAAATACATGGAAAACACTTAGAGTGGTTTGTTAAGTAGGCAACAGCTTGGTGTGACTAAAGAAGTTATTTAATCTCTCTAAACCTCAGCCGAGGCTTACCTTAGGACACTTACCTTGGGTACTCATCTTTAATAAACAATGCTTTTTTTTTTTTACTTTTTAGTACATATAAGAACATATTATGCCACATAATTTTAAAGTAGTTGAAATTATTTTGCTAAAATATAAGGACCCAAACCATTAATCTACTCTAAGTTACCTTCTCAAAAATCAACTCTTGAAAAAAATTTTAATTTCAGGAGGTATCATAGAAATGTTTACGTGATCAGTTAAATGAGTGTATAACCTACCACTAAACGACGCCATCCTAGGTTTAAACCTGAGAGAAATTCTTGTATAAGGACACTAGGAAGAGTTAGGAAAAAGAATGTTCATAAGAATGAATCACAAAAATATTATTCTGAACAAAGGAAGCAAATCACAGAAGACTCTGCAATAAAATTCAATTTATAAAAGTTCAAAATGAGCAAAACTATCCACATATATGTGAAATATATACACCCATATACACACATATACGAGTGTTCAGTTCTTAGCCTGTGTACACAGAATTCCTGTTGATCTTGTAAACTTAGCCAATACATTTTTATACATCTTTATGAATATTTTCTATAATAAAATTATATCTAATATATATTTATAGTAAAGGGGAAAAATGACCCTACGGCATTTGAGCCGAGGGGCAGCCACTGGCGCTTCAAGGAGCTCTGGGCCCCACCACCGTGGATGTCCCTGTGCGACCTGCGCAAAGTAAACTGGCTTCTGCTTGACCACGGACTCATCCTCGGGCACCTGCACTGGTAACTGTGGTTGTTCCAATCTTATTTCCATCTGCCCCTTCCCCCCTTCCTCATCCGCTGTGCGACTAGAGCAACAAAAAAGCTGCCACAGAACGTGAGAGCCATCATGGCCAAGAGGGCCAGGAGACAGGACAGGGGAGGGATACAGACACCCCAGGAGGAATCGGGTTGCTGGCGCTTCCTTTCCAGAGTCACTGGTGCCTTTGATTTTGTAAGTGAGCAGACATGAGCTGAGGATGACTTTCCAGCAGCACACAGGCCCAGGCAGAAGCAGCACAGAGGCATTCTGGGAGGCCCTGTGAAATAAGGAGGCTCTGATGACGGAACACAATCTGAGAGCAGGGAGCAGGCGGAGCAGCCCGGGCCCAGGAGCGGCTCCAGGAGCGATTAGAACAATGAAGTGACAGGCACTCCACGCGGAGGAAACTCAAAGGACAGGGCAGTCAATCACCGCCAAGCCTATCCTCTGACAAGGAGTAGGCTCCGGCTTCCAGATGTAACATTAAAATGTAACGCTGCCCCTGGGACCAAGCACGGCAGGTTTCGCTGAAGCTTCGGTTTCACTCAGTTAACTAATTAGGAGAGAATGTGACGCTGGTATTTCTTTCTTTCTACGGGGACAAATCCTTCCCAGCAGGAGGGACAAATGGTTGTGTGTGTTCTGTTTTGTTTTGTCATTAAAAAGAAATGACTGACACTGTAGTAAATAAACTCTAGTTAGAGAGAAAGGATTTTTTTTCCTCTATAATTCTATCAACTCATTTTACTGCTTGACCATTTCTTTTGTTTTCTGAGGACATGGTGGGTAAATGAGTGAGTGTTGGAACTACGCTGGGTTTGCAGATGAATTCTACCACTTTGTAGCTGTGTGACTGTAAGCAAGTGATTTGAGAAAGCTGACCTTGTATCCCTAGCTAGAGGGTAACACCTACTCTTCAGTGTTACTGGGAAAGATGAAATGAGAAAATAATGTGGTTGAAGCACTTTAGCACAGTGTCTGCACATAATAAGCACGCAATAAATTTTACCCTTTATTTTTAATGACTCTGATCTCCTAGTATATAAATAGAAACATTTTCCATTTCATTTATGCCTGTATCATCAACTCTACACGATCGTATATCTAATCATAAACCGAACCTTTACTCAAAGTTTACACAAGCTAACTTAACCATTTTCACTTCACTTCACCAAGATGGAAAAAGTCTCCCGATGAAAATTTAATATTTAATAATATTGAAGGAAACAGTTTTCCGCCATAAGCACCACCACCTCCACCTCCACCTCCTGCCCCCTTCCCTCCCCAGCGCATCTTCCAACTTTTCAAAGGCTGTACCGATGCTGAGCAAGCATCACTGGGAAACACCCTTCCCTGCTGGGACAACAATGGCACGATGTTTGGGCTGCTTGTTAACCAACTGGAAAGGGATTTCCCAGGTGAGTTCCCATCTGAACTCACAACAACCCCATGGTGTGGGCAGGGTGGATATGAACGGCCCTGACTTACAGACAAGGAGACGAACGCAGAGAGAGTGAACGGCGAAGCCACAATATTCAAGCATATTTTCTATGAAAAGGTAATATGTGGGAATTGAGAAGTCAGCCTGGTACTGAATTCTAGAAAATCAGATTTTTCTCAAGGGTGAAGTCTGTTTTGGAAATAGTAGAAGTGACCAGTTATGAGAAAGAGAAGTATGATCATTGGAGGAAAGCAAATAAAATAGGAAGCCCAGAGAAATTGGACTTTATATTTTAAGCTCACAAGCCTTTGCCATGTGTGCCCCAATTCTCCCACCCATAAGCTTGAGAAAACAAAAGTGCCACCCCTCAACACTCTTACAAGTATTTTGCAGTGTCATTATTCTGTATAAATGTAAGCTCGATGATATGATATTCAAGAGATTTTATGCTAATTACAGAAAACATGATCACAAAAATATGTGATCATATATTTTTGATATATGTGATCATATGTGACCAATAAAATGTGTAGAAAGACACATTTTAAGTACTAGTAAAAAACCTTGGTGATAAAGAAAGGAATAAGAGTATTTTCTACGGATACATGGGCTGAAAGACTACAAAAATTTAGGTAAGATTAGATAAATTAGTATTATAATGTTACATTACATATTTGAAGTGTTTTGGGAAGTGGCAGAATCAAACTAAAGGGCATGAACATGTAATAATTTTTTTGAAGCCAGGAAAATAGAAATGCCTTTTAATTTGGACAATGTTTTTTTTAATCATATATACCAGTTCTTAAAATAATTCTGAAGTAGTGCTGTTAATCCCGAACAAGTCTTTCTGGTGGCGGCGACCTTCCGGAACTTCCCAGGGCACCAACACATGCGCACTGACAGCTCTTGGCCTTAAGAATTCCTAGCAGGCTACAGAACTACAATTCAGAAGTCCCCCGCCCCCGCTTCTCTGGAATAGGGGATAAGTTCTTACTAATTGGAAGGCAAAAGCCAACAAAGGTCACTAAGGGGAACTTTAGTTCAAAATACAAACCAAACACAAACTTCTAGTTTATCATTTGAACCTGGAAGCCCAAGGACCTCTAACTTTACAATAAAAATCTAGTCATTTCGATATCAATACACAAAACAGCATACAATCGAGGTCATTACTAGGTGGTCAGCTGCCTAATTCTGACTTGCTTGGGCCTGGATGTAATTTTCCCCACCGTTCTTCACAGAACATGACAGAGCTTCATTCCAGTACTGGCAGAAGTTTTATATACCAGAAGAATAGGCCTGCCCCAAACTTTCTCGCTTTCTCCTTCCCACATTCATTTAATAAACCTCTTTTTAACGTTTGCTACTCATTAGGACCAATATCACTCTCACGGTCCACAGGGACACAGGTAAATCAAGCACCCAATTTATGTGCTAAATTCTAGAATGAAGGGAAGTATTTGATGCGGGAAGAAGGGGGTCAGGAAGCTCTCCCGGAGGAGGAGAGGGTTCACCAGGTCACAGGCAGCAGGTGTGCTGTGTATGTGGCAAAAAGGAGGAGCGCCTTCCTATCCGAAGGAACAGGAGGGAGAAAAGCAGGCAGACGCGATAAACACGGTGAGTTCCAGAAGTCAGACATAATTCTGCGTGGTTAGACACAGAGCTAGGATAGAAGGGAAGAGGTGCCCAAAGACGCAGTAGAGGAAGACAAAGATTCCATCGTTTAGAACTTTGGAGTCCGTGTTAAAACATGACATTGGAAAGCTGGATACAATTATTGCTCTTCTGAAAATATTTCATCCTACAAGCAATGGGCAGAGGTTTTCAAGACAGATCAATCAGTTTGGAGGTATCTACATATACCGTGAACTAGAGGTAGAGATCAGGAGGAACACACACCAGGTAATAAACACCTTTAAAAATTCAAGAAAGACAGGGAGGGGGCCTAAACCAAAGCAGTGGGGATAGAAAAGAGACTAGAGATAAGAAAACTCCAAAGAGCAGAATGACCAGACACAAAAAAAGGGGATGAAGAGGGAAGCCTAAAACAGCTTTCGTGGTTCCTACTTGGCTGGCTGAATGGACAATGGCGCCCTCAGCTAACTTAGGGGCTGCAGGAGGAGGAGGCCAGTTGTGTCCCCTGAGTCCCGGTTTATCCCACTTTTATTAGATCAATCACTTGATTGCAGCAGCTATGTGTCCTTCCGAGCCCCCCTCCCTACTAGACCCCGGAAGCTCCTTGAGGGGAAAGTTCTGTGTTGCACACCATGGCAGCAGGCGGGTGTAACACGATTGCCTGGCGTAAGTGACTCACTGTAGACACTGAACAGTGTTGCACGCTGACTGAATAGACAGACAACTCCAAAAGTGAGATGTGATAAAACCATGCATCTTATCCCTTGAATAAAATAGTTCTTAAAGACTCACCTCAGCTGGATAACAATTCATACCACTTACCAATTAGCTCCATTTCAGCCCCTGTGCAAACCCCACATCCAAACTGGAGGGGGCGTTTAGGAAAATCTACCACAAAACCCCGTTTTAAAGACATCTGTAATTCAGAGAAGTCATATGGCTAGCCCAAAGTCACCAAAAGTTTCTGGCCATGGGACTGAAATCAGGCAAATACATCAAACTTAAATGTTTGGCAAGGAAATGGTTGTGACATATTCAAGGAAGTACAAGATATCAAATTCGGCTAGGATGAATTAAGTTTTTAAAAGTACTGGACATTTCACACTAAAAAATAGAAGGCAAAAATCTTAGAGACATTTTTAAAAGTAATTCTTCCCTCTTACAGTGACATACAAGGGCCAGAGCTCAACTTTTAACCCTGAATTAGTACAAGTAAGACAGATTCTTACCGTGATCTTCGGAAGAGACTGGTGACCTAAAATGAGATAATAAGCATGATAAATCTTTTGCAAATGACACTGACAATTATAACAATGATCAAGAATAATTTTATACAAATTGCACCTCAAAGTTCAGTTAAATAGGAATTCAGCGGAGAAGATGGGGTCATTAATGTGCTGGTTGGACGGCATATTCCAATCAATAACTCCCAAAGCTTACCTGGATTGGTAGAGGGCCAGGTGTCACTAAAATGTCAACTGCATGGTGTCACAGGACCCTGTGAGCTTAGTGAAGTCTGGATGTATCACACACGAAGAGAGAACTCACAGGTATGTGACAGTAGGTGAAATCCTGTGATGTCAGTGTTGCTACGTGCCTGAGGCCAGGCCCCAGAGGTTAATGGTGACCAAGGTGGGAAAATAATGTTTAGTGGATGTTTAGTGGTTGAAGGGAAATTTTAGCTCTCTTGGGATGCTTGATACTGCTTTACTTTATCTATTGACCAGTAACACTTTCGTCCATTACACGAATGAACGGCAAGATATAAACACACGGGAGTGTCATGGGTGGCAAAGTATGTAATCATTTCCACTGTGGGTCCCTTCCAGTAAACCTTTGTGTGGGCAAGTGGCAGAAGATCCCAAGATTTGGAAGGGAGGAAACTGGTGTCTGGGAGGTGGACCCAGGGGACAGTGAGGAAGAACCCAATGTCTCCCTATGTTATCCCTGCACGGTCAGCAGCTTGAGAGCTATCTGTTGGCTGCCCGCGGTAGATCCGCTCTATCCTCTCCTTAGAGACCCCCTGCTCTGTACGGCACACAGACTGGTCTCCCCAACATGGTTGTCAGCTCCTTGAAAACCAGGACCAGGTCTTATTTAAAATATAGTGGGCCCCATTGAAATTTGTTGAATTAATTTCAGACTGGGACACATTCTGGGGCTCCTCGAAAAGTCAGAGTGTCACCTTCAAACGCCCTTCAAGATCTGTTTGCCGGCTCCTATGCAAGCTGGGAGGGAAGGCCTATGGAATGAGCCTGAACCTCCAGGTTGGTGACAATGAGGCCACTCTCAGAGCCCAAAGACACCCAATGCCCCTGGCAACAGAGGTACCCATGATCTGTTTCATGATCAGGAAAAAAATAAAGCAGAGGGTGCTGAATAGAGATGAAATCAGATTGGAAGGTGAGTCTAAGGAAAAATACATATTGAAATAAGATGAAATAATTGCCTAAGCTGCCCAGGGTATAAAAAAAAAAAGAGTTAGTAACAAGGAAAGGTCTTCACTCCTGGTGTTTTCCGATGTGGGGTGAGCAGAAACGTGTCTCAGACTGTTTGCAATTAATTTCTCACAGAACCACAGGAACAAAGAAAAACTCAGGAAAATGAACGACTCCGCCTCTCAGGCGGGGAGCTTGAGCGGTGCGGTGTTTTCGCTGCCTTTCTGCCAAAGCAAAGGACTAACGTTAAATCTGAGAAAGTCCAGATGGCTCCGCGCGAGTCCCACGGGATGCCTTGTGTGGTGCGTCCAGGCAGTGGGGGGAGACTATCGATTTCAGAGTGTTTTCTACGGGTTAGTCATGTTGGGTTTCCGCGCTGAGCGTCTCCCACACGCCTGGATTTGTGGGATTCCGAGCCATATGGAGTATTTCAACCCTCACCCAGTAGTTCACCTTCCGCTGTAACAACTCACTAAATTATGCAGCCAGGGCATGTGTAGAGGAGACATTATGCTTGGAAATGGGCATGAAATGCTTTTCAGAACTTGGCTCTGGAGGGAAGAAATATTGTGAAGTTAGCAACATAAGTAGTTATTTTTTTAAAAAGAAAAAAACAGAGCAGTTGAATCCCAGGAGCAGATAATCTTCCTCCAGCTGACAGCTAAGGAATGCAGACAAAGCGCAGGGCCTCCGCTTCCCTCTGCACCTGGAGGACTGGTGGTTTGGTCCCAGACTGCGGACCCCTCCCCCCTCCCCACTGCATCTTGGCGACAGCAGCAGCGAAGCTGTGGTGAGCGCTCAGATAGCGCCGGGATTTAAAGTGGTCTTCCTCGCGTCTTTCCTGATCACCAGTCTTTTATTACAGTTGACACAATATTTATATTTATTTTGCCTTTTTAAGGGGGGGTATGTCTTACATTTTAATTTACATTTTATTTAGGGTCGGTACAGTAACACAACATAAACAAAAACTCAAACCCTGCAGGTTTTTTTTTTCTATCTTATTAAATCTGACTAATCTTTATTCAGGCTTGACTCTTTCAATTTGTGTGGACGTAACCCCAAATGATAATTATTACTTGAGACCCTACTAAGTTCCAGCCCTGTGTCAAGTGATGGAGATACAAAGGTGAACAAGATATCAATTTCAAGGAATTAATAATCTACTGAAGAAGAAAAAAATATGTAAACAAATGATTACGGTTAAGTGAAAAAATGTAATGACCAAAACATATGTAAACTAGTGAAGAAAGACCAATGGTGCCCCAGAAGAGGGAAAGAAAACTTCAGGAAGCGAGAACCACTGGAGCTGGGCTTTGCAGGATAAGTAGAAGCTTAGCAGGTAAGTAAGAAAGGAAAAGCACGCTGGGTAGAAGGAATTTTAGACGTAGGAAAAGGAGCGCAGATGCGCAATTTCATAATCTGTTACCAGACCCACGCGAAACTCAGTGTTGCTAATGTGTAAAGGAGTAAAGACAGGACTAGAGACGTAAGAGGCAGGGCCATTTCACCCCAAACCAGTGGTTCCAAACAGAACCCACCGATGCACATATGAGTAACACATGAAAAGGAACCAGCATATCTCCACGAAAATGCCCGAAGACTGAAGCAGGACAAGGATGCGCCAGCAAACGCAGGCTGGGAACATACTGAAAAGATACAGCAGGGAAAAAACCGCTAACAGATTCCCGTGAAATTTAGAACTGCAAACAGGGAAGGAAGGGGTGAAGGAAGACAGGCAGGGAGGCAAGAATAAAGGATGGAAACGGAGTCCTCGGTGAACAGAAACTTAAAGAAGAACCTAGAGCGGAGAACGAACGCGGGTTCACCCGCAGCCTTTCAACTAGGAAGCTGCAGACGGAGCTGGACAGCCCTTCCCCACCCCCCGCCCCCGCTGCACTGGGAAGCAAGACGAAGAGGAGAGGAATAGCAAGGAAAAATAGATTAAGAAATGATCCACTGCTTCATTCATCCATTCGAGCTTTGTGGAAGTGTTTTGCTTTTGTTTACTTTAATTTACTTTTCTCTATATATTTTGACTCAAAGATTTTGCTGGTAAAAACCCGTTTCCAAATGTAACCCTGCTTGGTAGAATATTCATGTTTTTCTCTCCTTTTAAAGGAAAGCAACGCCTCTCAAACCAGGGTGCACACGGGAACTTGAAAATGAGGGAGGCTCCAGGAAAACAGCACACTATTTTTACATGGGAAATTATATAATTTAACTGGTAAAATTATAAGATTATTTTTATATTGAAACTAGCAGCAAAAGTTGCTTGAATTCTTAAAATAAAGCAATAAACTTTAAAAAGATAGTCTGCATGCAGAGCAGAGAGCTTCAGGTAACGTCTCCATGGTGCCCAGGAGGGTGTTTGCTCTCTGCTAGAATAGGGACGTTTCCATGGAAAAGTCTGAAAATATGAGTTGATACACCTAAACAAATTTGTAACGTCTTGGAATGAATCACGTTATGAGATTAACGTAGGATGATACCTAGAATCTGAGGGAATGAGACATAAATGCTACATTGGCCAGTGGCTTCTGTACTGGACAGACCGGTCATTACTTAAAACAAGAGGAATCTCCATGACACTCAAAGATGCTCACTTGGGTTGCCTTCGATCAGCACGTGGCCCTTCCAACCTTCTAATCTTTCGAGTAGATCAATTACAAGGCTTAAGGACATTGAAATACGTGCCCTGTTTTCTACCAGCAAAGTAGTAATGCAGAAGAGCGAAAGAGTGTTACATTTATGAAGGCAAAAGAGTCTTTTAGAAGCACTGTACTTCTTGCGATGTTTTATTGTTTTTAACCAACCAACCTGGAACTGGGAAGGTGAGCATCATGACGAGTTCAGCCTTACGATGTGCTGCAATGCTCTGCAATATGTTTTAGGGGCATGCATTTCTTGGCGAGCTGGATGAAATTCTCCAAACCTACAAGCTCATCCTAACACAGTATCTTTTTAATTTGAATAATGCTGTCTTGACTCTACATTTTTTTAGCCCTAAATAATATTTTGTCTTCTGTTTTCATTCCTTGCCTTTAATTCAATAGCATCCATGTTGTTCCTACTTGGCCCTCCGTGGTATGTCTGCACCATTTCTTTCCTTGGGGAGAGACAGGAGGTCAACAGACTATCCATCTTAGATAACCTTTCCTAAAAAATGAAGGATAAATTAGGTGAATGCTGGGGACCCATCTACATGGGTCTGTCAGTTTCTGGAGAGAAACCAGACCCCACAAGTGAATGTCTATCTCCCTTCCCAGTGTCTCCAACACACATGCTCACTACTGACCATGTGTAAACCATCCCCTCGAGGGGAGCTGGCCAAGGAACGGAGCCGCATGGAGGCGAGCTTAGAACAAACACACAGGACAGGCTGCGCTCCGAGTCTGAACTGGCACAAGAACAGAGATCCGTGTTCCAAAAACAGTCAGCAATGGAGTGTTGCCCTAAAACTGCGGCTGGGTGGGGGGCAGATACAGTCCCACCAACTCACAGGCCTGGCTGGAGGAGCCGGGGCCCCTTTGCTTCCTGGCTACCCCCACGGAATTACAGAGAAAACAAAGGAGGGATGCTTTCCCAACAGCTAGAGGCTGTGCTATCTCTCCACTCGCTTGGCACACCACAGATCCACTGCTCCTTGGCTGTGAGGTCCTCACTGGGGAACAAAGGAACATGCACACGGACAGCGACTCTCTCTCATGTTAATTTTCTCCTCAGGCCCACCTGTCCTCTTTGTCGGCCAGCTTCAGCGTGAGGACTACCGCAGAAGCACTGCTTCCTGCAAGCACAGGGTGCTCATCCGTCCTCCTCAGGCAGAGAAAGAGAAGCCTCCGGTCTCTAATTTTATATCAGCTCAAAATGTACCTGCCTTCTCTCTTGCCATTTTTCTTCTATTTCTTTCTCCCTGTCCTGACCATGGCCCCGAGAGATCCCTGGACTTATCTCATCCACCTTCCTCACACCGTGGTGGAATCCAGTCTCTCTGTAAAATAGCCCCTCACCAGGAACATTCAGACCTGGGCAAAACCACCCCCGGTTGGATTGTGTCTCCTGCCTGAACCATTATTGCTGGCTCTCGGTTGACAAACTCCTGAGAAACGGCCCAAAGGAAACTGCTTTCCCAGCTGGGCACCCCTTCCAGGCAGGGTTTGAGTCTACACCCCTGCTGCAGAAACACCATCTTTATCGTTCTTCTGTTTTACCTTGAAGCAATGATACCACACACATTCAGCTTATTTCCTGTCGATGGACAAAGAATTTTCACTGAAGTGGAGGAAGCCCAAGAACAATTTAATGTGACTTGCAAGCCTGGCTGTAGGTGAGCCTCTCTGGACAATAGCTTTTTCTCCCTTCATTTACCCCCAAGGATCTTCACTGCCTGGAGGGCTGCCATGTCCAGACGATGACATCATTTTGAGGGCTCCCACCAGAAACAGCGACATCACAGTCTAGGTGACACCTGACATCTTTACCACCATTTCTCTATCCCCAAAGCATCTCTAACTAGGAAGATAGAACCCAAACCCCTGAGCACTGAGATTCCCCATCAAGCCTACAATCCTCTCTTTGTTTGCCCCTCCCACTAATTATGAATATTGCTATTAAGACAATGCACAAAGCGCATACAGTAAAAGACAGGGCAGGCGAGAACGAGAGCGAGCGAGATGAAAGTGACAGCAGCCACACAAAGTGGCATTGAAAGGAGAGAAAGACAAACACATTCTCTGTTCAAGTGGCCACAAACCCATGCAGGGACAGCTAGGCAGCCTCAAAGGTAACATTCACCACCAATAGTGGGGAAAGAGCAAACTCCAAGGAAGGAGAGAGAGACGGGCATTTGTGTGGAGGTAGGGAAATGTGTCCCAGAACTCAGATAATAAAGTTTGCTTGTGATTCCTTCATTTGATGTAAATTCCACTGATTCCCTTCCTTCTTGTAAGTTTCTGTTCGTTAAGACTCTCCTACCCAAATATATACCTTGATAATCTCCCCATGAGCTATATCTGAAATTTCTTGTGTCTTTAAATGAGTTCCTGCATCAAGTGGTATTTGGCGTTTCGAAAATACCTCTGTTTTGCCACTGATTTGTACAATTCAATTTCTCCAAGACAACAAGCTCCTTGGTTTGCTGAGAAAGCCCCTAAATGCCCTTTGAGCTTGAAATTTTACTGCCATCTACTGTTCATCCCTAAGAACTGCAACAAAATGAGGAGAAAGGAGTTTGAATTCTGTGGGTAAAGAGATGGGCATAAATGGGCAAAATTGGGCAGTAGACCTAGGAAAAAAGAGATAAAAGAAAGAGATGGCTTTGAAGAAACTAATGTTTAACAAGGTCATTCAATATGAAAACTTTACCATCACATTTTCTATTACCTAAAACATGCACACTGTTGGAAAACACTTTAGCATTTAGAAGACATGGAAAAAATTGTATATTAGACACAGTACAGCCACGCAGATATAAAGGATGTGATACTTCACATTATAAATCAGCATTTTCAATATAACTGCCTGCCTATTTTCTAAAATGGGAGCAAAAAAATAGCAAAGGCATGTTACTTTGAAATCTGCTCAGCCAGTAGGGAGCACCCTTTTAAAACACCCAAGCTGTGAAATTAAGAACAATCTAGCAATAGCCAGAGGTCAGGGGGGAGGGGACAGTGGGGAGAAGGGTTTTCAGGAACTACTATGAAGGACACATGGACAAAACCAAGGGGGAGGGTGGAGGCAAGGGAGGGAAGGGGGTTTGGCTGAGGTGGGGGGGAGTGGTGGGGGGAAAATGCAGACAATGGTAATTGAACAACAATAAAGTAATTAAAAAACAAACAAAACGAACCTGCGGGCTTTGTTCTGGTGACCCTCAGGCCCAGGCCTACAGTGCCTGCTAAGACACAATCCCTCTGGAGTTTTGTGAGTGTGGATTTTTTTCTTAAGTTTGTCAAGGAACATGTATAAAGGACACATGGACAAAGGCAAAGAGGGGGTAGGATCGATGGTGGGAGGTGGGGGTGGCTGGGATGGGGGGGAGTAGAAGGGATGAAGACAACTGTACTTGAACAACAATAAAAAAAAATTACAGCTCGAAACGCAAAGCTCTGGATCATGGAGGCAAATCATGTGAGCACCATATTTAGGGTTAAGAAAGAAACTTAACACTAAACAATGTCTCACTGTCAGCCTTCGGGCCCATGGTAACTGAGCGAGGGCTTACCCACAGCTCACCATTTTTGTGAAATCAAGTCAGAGCTTCTGAATCCAGCTTCAGAATACTGAAGAAAAGAAAGGAAAAAAAAACAAAAACAAAAAACTGGTGCAGTTGGAAGCTGCTTTGGCGTCTCATCTGAAGATAACTGTAATACATTACAGAAGTTTTCTTTCAACCCTCTCCCACCTCGCCCACTTCTTGGAAGAGGGAGTTCATGCTTAAGACACCGGCCTGGGAAACAGAATCCAAAGTGTCTGTCTCTTCCCAATTCTACGTCTAGAGACAGGACAGCTTTCAAGTAATATTAGCATAAACAATCAAAACCAGAAAAGGAGCAAAGAGCAAAACAATAAATCTCATCATCTCATAAATATGATAAACTAATGTAAGTAGATCACAGTGATATTGAGAACAAAAAGTGAAAATGAGCTCCACAGACTCCAGCTTTGAGAATAACACAGTTAATTCAATGTTTCCATAATTACGCGCTGCCCTGTGCTGTCCAGGAGTCATGAGCAATACTGAATGTGGAACATTTCATCCCACGTGCGAGGAGACCCTAAGGGACTCGTGGAGGGAGACAAATCACACAGGGTACTGCAGAAAACTGCAGGGCAGTATTGGCAGTGGTAGTTGCTCCGATGCTTGGCAATTAGCAGAAGAGCCAGAAAAGTGAGAAAAAGGGAAAATGTGGCTCTGTCTCCCTGGATTCCAAATAAGTAGTCTCTTCATGTTGCAGGCTTATTTCGTGTCCGCTTTCATTAGTGTTGTGGGTTTGGGGCTCGGCGGAGGTTCCTGAGGGAAGTTCTACAAGCTTCACATTCCCGTCCCCCCCCCCCATCTTCCACTTGTAATGGCAGCAAAGGCGCCCCCTTCACACCTGACTCCACACCTGAGCACACCCAACGATTACTGGTCAGTGCCCTACAGCCTGAGATGCACAGGCAAATAGTTTTGGAAGGATTTCAAAATTATCATTCATCCCGTCAATCAATGTAATCAAATGACTCATCAAAGGCAGATACACTAAAATAAACAAATAAAAATAAAAACACAAGAGTCCTGGTAGGAGTTTGAGAAAGAAGCCAAAGGACTGGCAGGTTGTGTTGGAGGTGAGTGGTCCGAGAGGAGAGGGGGCTGTCAGGAGGTCCTGGACACCTTGAGGCGACCTTCAAGTATGGCAAGCGCCAGACTCTGGAGGAGGAGGAGGGCAGGACACAGGGCCCACTGGGACCACCTTGCCCTCCTGGCCATCCTCACCTGCGTTCCCTGAGGTTTCTGTCCCTTCTCTGGGGAGGTGGGGAGGGAAAGGGATGAGGCAGCAGTGAGCCAACTCCCAGGTGACCTTTGGAGGGTGCGTGGGGACAAAGGCCACCTTGGATAGGTGAGCCTCAGGACCAGTGGTCAGGAGAGAGGACTTACTGCAGAAATATGTCACAGGTAGATGCACCAAAGTCACGGTCAGGATAAAGTGGGGCTGCTTCTCTCTTTCTTGATCGCTAACATTGAAAACACACATTTCGCTTACATCCTGACAGGAAACTGACCTGAGCAAACGAGAGGTTGCCTCACTGCTTCCCTCCTGTTGCTGAAACCTGCTGAGGAAGCCCTGTGGTGTGTCCAAAGAATATGTCCCCAGGTACATGGACTCCACACGACAGTGGGCTTAGCTTTGAATATTTGTCCCCTTTCAAAAAGGAAGGAAAAAACCATTGTTTGAGCCTTCAGAAACTATGCCCCTTTCCTGACAGCATGGCCATTTTTCCCAACATGCTCTGGGAGATGATGCTCACGATTCTTGACTAAATTTTAACCCCAGTGCTTGGAAAAGCTGGGCCCCCAAGGAGAGACATGCCTTCACGTTGTAGGACTAGTCCATCAACGCTGACGTGCATCAGCTCGGACCCCATCTAACTTACCTGACTGCATCCCCACTCTGACTGCCGAACTAATGAGGCTGCAATGTCGGACCGTCACCAAAAGGCCCCTAAGGAAGACCCAGTGACTGCTTCAGGGACGAGAGGACCAACCACACCAAAAAGAATGCATGGTGACCCTGCCACCAGCACATGGCTGCTCACAGGGGACACAGGACAGGCCGAGCACCCAAGACCCCACTGCCAGCACCGCCGCAGAAATACAGAAACATCCCGCTTCCTCTGTGGCTTGGCAATACTTGCTCTAAGTTCTGAATGGACAGGGAGATGAAGTTATCATTTTCCCAATTTTAGAATGGTGCTTAAATGGTTTTGTCACAAAAGACGCCATCACCTTCCTGCTAGCTTCGCTTAATGCACTAGAGTAGTCAGTGTTGTGGGTAGGAAGGAGGTGTGCCCACTGTGTTTTTAAATAAGACTCCAATCAGCCCCTGAGAGGCCCTTTCTGCAGCCCCCGGCCTGGTAGGCAGCTCAGGGAAGGCGCTGTTCTGACATGTGGTCCCCATGCTTCCGAATGGTCTGGTTTTGCCTCTTCTCCTTCAGTTGGAAATCCCTGGGAAGCCCCAGGATCCAATATAAAATCTTGGTGGTTTATGGTTCCCCACATGCCACATTTCTTCCCCTCCATCCGAAGAACCTCTAAAACCTCTTCAAACACTGAACATTATTGACATAACTGAAATAACCCAGAGACAGGCCAGCACGGCCTCTAGTTGGATCCCTCCTGTGGGCCCCGCCCCGCCACTGCGCTCCACCGTGCGCGTGCACTGCTTCCTCCGCCCGCCAGAGTCCGCTTTCGCTGCCTGGTGAAACGGCAGCGTTTCAGGTCAGGGAGTCGGTGCATCTTCCTGGTTTAACTGTGTGAATGCCCCAGATCGAACAGAGCCTTGTTACCCCATGAAGTATGTCAGTGGTCCTACAGCCTAAGGAAAATGCGGGACACTTCGTATAGTGTTCTGTGATAACTGCCATGGATTAGCACCGGGTTCACGAAGGCGCCCCACGCAGACTTTCCATTTTGGTTTCTGGAGCCCCTTTTCTCTAACACCCACTCTTCAGCCATTCTCCCAACAGGCCAGCCCTACCAAGTGCGGGTTATCCAGGGTTCGTGCGAAGTGCTGCAGACACAGAATGAGCAATCCACAGTCTGTGCATCCCAGGAACGCACACGCTCTCGAGACAGATCCAAGCCACTTCCCTCGTGTTCGCACACTCCTCAGGTGTGAGTGGGTGAGGCCGCCAGGTTTTACAAATGAGAAAAGAGAGGGGCTCAACAGGAATAATATGGCCTCGTGTTATAATCACTGGCTAAACTTGGAACTCGGAAATGGAAGGGCAGAATTTCCTGTCATTTTAAATAGGATGGATGTTTAGTATTGGAGCACCTTGTTATTGGCTTACCTTAGCAAGTCTCCCCCTCCCGTCCCCCCCCCCATGTTGGTCAAAATAAGATCTAGTGCATAAAGAATTCTTTTCTGGCTCTGCCATTAACCTTGGAAATGAAAATGTAGCTCCCTATTAGGGGGAGAAAAGGGGTTAGAGCTCAAAACGTGTAACTGTTTGAGGGATAATTGTAAAAAGAACAGAACAATCTCTCATTAAGTGTTCTGCACATATAAAGAGCCAGAATATTATTATGTGCTTGGCTAAAAGGAGAGAGTAAGAACTTAAGGTAAGGCAGGGAGAAGAAGAAGAAAGACACACATCAGCTAAAAAGTAGCGTTTCCAGCCTGAGCGATTAGCCAGGGAGAACAAGATTCCGACCAGTCAAAGGTAAGTAGGGACGGGATGCAATTATCTCCATGAAACAGATGCAAGGGACTGCCTCTATCCTGACAGCCCCAATTTCATCTCCAAGACATCTTCCAGCGAAACCCGCACCCCACTAAGAAGATTAATTTTCTCTCTCTTATCTGTGATGTTGGAAGGATATTTCCACAACCCAAATCACTGCTCAACAGTCTGTCTTCCTGTTGTGAACCTGGAGCTCTGACAATATGTGCAATTATCTTTTTTATTAGGCAGGCCAACATCTAATGTTCCAAGACAAAACTGGGTAAAGGAAGTGGCGGAAGACATGGGGAAATGAAGCTATCGCTCCTACGCTCAGCCCAGAACTTCTGAGGTATTGAAAGGGGGGAAATTTCAGAACTATCTTCTTGATACGGTGGTTTAGAATTGTAGGTGACACTAAAAAAGGATGGGTATATATATCTTTCAGTTTAAAGTATTATTAGGTATTTGGATTTCTCTAAATGACTTGTCAGTTCTATGAACTTTCTTAAGCACACATCAGCTGGAGTGATACTAAACTATCACTGAGTCCATTCACTTATTTGAAGTATATTCTGGTTATATAATGATGAAACGCAGAAACTTATCTCCTTCTGTGCAAAGGTTAAAAAAAAATAAGTACGGAACCCTTAAAAAGCCTTTTTTTAGGCTAGCATTTTTCATTAATCCTTTAAACGCTCCTCCTTTTTATATAAAAATGGAAATGTAGAGGAAGCAGACAATTCTATTTCCTCTTGTTTCCAGAACACATCTTATGGTAAAAGATGTTAGATCCTGTGAACTTCATTCATTTTAGCTGGTGCTGAGCGGTGCTGTATAAACAAGTGAGTGTATGGTTTGATTTCTACGCCACCACAGGGCATGTTTAACTGTGTTTTCAAATGCCTGTTAATGCAAAGCAGGCTACTCCACAATGTTAAAAACAGATTCTGCTAACAATGTGATATAAAGGTTTTTGAAAAATAACACATTATGTGGAACCCTATCTTCACAGAAGTTTCCTACTACTAAGCGCTTTTATTTTTCCGTTTCGTTTTCATTGGATAGAGTTCAACACCATCAGAGAAGCCTAAGGTCACTGCTTCACAGCTCACACCCCTACGTGCACCTGAGCATGTCTCAAACCGTTGCGCTCTTCAAAGTAAGGCCATGAAATCATCTGCAGACGTAACAGTGACTTCAGTGTCGACGGCACTGTGACAGCCCTGTGAGGACATTGACTTTGCTGTCACCATCAAGTTCAGATTGTTTTTATGTTTCAGTGGCCTTAAAAAAAAAAGACAAAGCAAAACCAAGTGCATAATGACAAATAGCTTTTATATTTTTATTAAACTGTGCAAAAAATATTATATCTCCCTGGCACATAACTGTGTCCTTCATCACTGAACAGTTCAGCCATTTGAATGAACTGTACATTGTAAAGCTGACAGTGGTTGATGGTGTTACTGACTGTATTGTATTGTACACTATACTATACTATACTATACTATCTGTGAATTCCTACCCCTTCATTTAAAAGTCATTGCGTTCTACTGCCTATGCTAGATTACTCTGAGATATATACATTTATTTTTAAAACTACATTAGTTTTTAAAAGCCAATGCAATCTTAAGGAGGATGAAAAAAGCTGGTGGGATCGCTTCCTGATTTTGAACTATATTACAAAGCTACAGTAATTAAATTAAATAATTTTTAAAGCTATAGTAATTAAAACAATGTTGAATTGGAATAAGCATATACCATATATATAAATGGATCGTAATAGATAGCCCAGAGATAAATCTATGCATATATGGTCAATTAACTTATGACAAAGGACCCAAGAATATACAATGGGGAAAAGACAGTCTCTTTAATAAATGATGCTGGGAAAATTGGACAGCCACATTCAAAAGAATTAGTCTAGGCCACTATCTCACAATGTACACACAGATTAACTCAAAGTGGATTAAAGACTTGAATGTAAGACCTGAAACCATAAAACTACTAGAAAAAATCATAGCCCGTAAACTCCCTGACATAGATCTGGATAATGATTTTTTGAATCTGACACCAAAAGCTAAAGCAAAAGCTAAAGCAAAAATAAGCAAATGGGACTACATCAAACCAAAAAGCTTCCTCACAGCAAAGGGAGTCATCAATAAGATGGAAAGGTAACCCACCAAGGGGGAGAAGATATTGCAATTCATATATCTGATAAGGGGCTAATATCCAAAATATATAAAGAACTCATATAACTCATTAAAAAAAGGAAAAACAGCCCTGGCTGGTGTAGCTCAGTGGATTGAGCACGGGCCTGTGAACCAAAGGATCGAGGTTCGATTCCCAGTCAGGGAACATGTCTGGGTTGCAGGACCAATGGGGGATACATGAGAGGCAACCATACAGTGATGTTTCTCTCCCTCTCTCCTTCCCTTCCTCTCTAAAGATAAATAAAATATTGAAAAAAGGAAAAATGGGCAGATCTGAATAAACATTTTTCCAAAGAGAACATTGAGATGGCCAACAAGCACATGGAAAGATGCTCCACGTCATTAATCATCAGGGAAATGCAAACCGCAAAACCACAAAATCACAAAAAACACAATGAGGTATCACCTCACATCCGTTAGAATGGCTGTTATCAAAACAAGAAATCACAAGTGTTGTTCAGAATGGGGAGACAGGGGAGCCCTTCTACACTGTTTGCAAAATGTAAATTGGTGCAGCCACTATGGAAAACAGTATGGAGGTTCCCCCCAAAAATTGTACATAGAACTAGACCCAGCAATCCTACTTCTAAGTATTTACCTAAAGGAACCAAAAGCACTAATTCAAAAAACATCTGTATCCCTACGTTCACTGCAGGATTATTTACAATAACCAAGATATGGAAACAGCCTAAGGGTCCATAGATGGATGTTCAGATAAAGAACTTGTGGTTAGGAATGTTATTTAGTCATAAAAAATTAAATCTTGCCATTTGCAACAACATGGATGGACTTCAAGGGCATTATGCTAAGTAAGTCAGGAAAAAAAGAGAAAGACAAATACCATATGATCTCTCTTACATGTGGAATCCGATATAGAGGGGTGAGCAAATGTAGGCAAGAACCCCGTGCCCAAGTGTGCTTGAGTGCAGCAGGCAGACTACAGGAATGTGCAAACAGTGAAGGCCGGCAACGTGCGGACTCGAGATTGGACCTAGGTGCACTGTGCCATCGTTCCTGGGGTTAATAAAGCTACTGTAATAATCACGCATATCTTTTTCCATATGAATGACTGTAAACCTGCTTCTGTCAAGCCTTGTATGTAAAGAAAATGAGCTCATACATACAGAGAACAGGTGGGTGGTCGCCAGAGGTTGGGGGCAAGGGGTGGGAGAGGTGGGTGAATTGTTTTATCTTTTTTTTTTTTAGTTTAAATGAATTGACTAAAATCCACAACAAAAGCCTCGATGTAATATTTTAAAAGTGACACCACTCATTGATAGCATTGTTTAATGATCATACCCGAAGAGATGTTTCCAAGAAATGCAATAAAATTTAAGAAAGCGAAATCTGGAGCAGTTAGTATCTGTTTCCTCTTGCTTCCAGAACACTCTATGCACATATCCATCATAGCGTCGCACTTATCAGAAGCAGCTAGAATAAATGGTTTCAGTAAAGGGCCTTGAAGAGCCTTTTAGAAAGTACGCTCTTCAAGGACAATGATAATTTATGCAGTTTTGTATCTTCAGTACTGCTCCTACCTAGAAGGTGTTCAATATGTATTTGCTTAATAAATGAATTGGTTGAATAAATGGCTCAACCTGTTTCTTAGAATCTCAATGAGATGACAAGTCAGAGCAGACACATTAGAGTTCAATTTTTGATAATATTATCTCTGGTTAGAGACAGACACAGCCTGCCTATCACAAAAATTCCATTAGCCATGCTTAGCTGATCAGGTAACAGATACCTGCCTAGACACAGATTCTGGATGGAATATCTGCCTTGGGTGGTTTACTCCCAGGGTCTTAGTCTGGTGGCAAGGTGTTCTATTTTTACGCATCTCACCTTGACCTTAGCCCTTTCAGGCTTCGGACCTGGAGATACTAAGAAAAAGTACATCTCCTTCAGTCAGTTTTGAGGGTTTCGCATAAACCACAACATATGAGAACTGGAGCCCTGACTGGCGTGGCTCAGTGGGCTGGGCGTTGCCCCGTAGATCAAAGGGTCACTGGTCTGATTCCCGGGCAGAGCATGCGCCTGGGTTGTGAACCAGGTCCCCCAATGGGGGCGTGTGAGAGGCAACTGACCAATGTTTCTCTTGCACATTGATGTTTCTCTCCCTCTCTTTCTCCCTTCCCCTCTCTCTAAAAATAAATAAAAATTTTTAAAATAACTGGAAAAGATTATTCTTATTTAGAAATTAAAAAATACTTCCTAGTCCCCTTACCTGCTTTCTCTTAACACAACCGAGTCACAGTTAAGACTGTCCTTTTCTTGAAAATAACTTGAAAAGAATATATCAGACTTTTCAGTGAGTGCCTTTAAAAACCATAATCTCATAGATCCTAAAGTTGAAAAAAGTTTTCCTTAGGACTCAGATCGATTCTCTGCTAAAATTCTAGTTAGCTCCTTCCTTGTTAATCTTCTGCCAAAATGAAATATACTCTTCAAATTAATCGTGGTGGTGCAATTAATGGTAAAAGCAAACATCTTTCCAGAATCATATTACTTTAAGTAGAACTTTCTTAGACACTGAAAATGTTTTTTGAACTCAAAGACAAACTGATTATGGTCATAGCAGTTATAACATGCATTAACCACCTCTTACCAATTTATTTCAAAATTGATTCTTAAAGATTGGTTTTACTGTGTTCCTCAGTTTTGAAGACTCAGTGTGTTGGAAATCCTACATTGGAATTATATAGTCTCTCCTACAAGACCTGTGTTTAAGTGGCATCTCTATATTATATATAGACATAGATGCTTTTTTCCCTAAAACATCATGATGTTTCTGTATGGAATTATAACATGAATGCAACCAGTGCCAGTAATAATAGAGACCTAATTCACTCAGTTTGTTTATTCTGTCTCATTCTCCCTGAAGTAGGAGGAAGGTTGATGGATCTAAATGACTAGAGTTTAAAACTGCAAGAACACCCTGAGGACACCCAAAGGGACTGGGTCAACTCGAGTTCAGAGGGGAAAGGGTGTCTTGCGCAGACGCAGACTGGCTGCCACGGAGGAGGGGTGGATTGGGGAGAGCACTGTAGTTACAATTCTCTCTGTTCCCCACATTTATTTTTTAATGAGTTTTCTTATAATTCTGTCTCTCTTATTTACCTTTGTAACAAATCCATTTTTAAAGTTTATTCTTGGTCATCTATTTTTGTTGCTATTGTTGTTTTATTCTCCCTGCTATTGATTTCTGTCTTGATATTCATTATTTATCTCTTCTATCTTTTTTCTCTACTCCAAGATTCTTTTTTCTGGTTTATCAAATTGAATGTTTTATTTGTATGCCCTCATTTTTCTCTTGATAAATGAAGTTAGAGCCATAAATCATTCTGTGAATTCCACTTTAGTGGTTTCCTGCTAATTAATCTGGTAAATAGTATTTTCAATTCCAAAAATTGAAGATTTCCCTTTTGATTTTTTTAATATAGGGGGTTATTTAACACTGTGAGTAGGAACATCCTACTCACTTTTTTTTTAACACACAATTCTCCTTCTCCTATCTCCATGTTGGCTGGGACTTTTAAGCTGAAAATCACAGATGCCGGTCGTACCTAGAATATTGCACTAATTCTTCAGAACCTTTTCACATGCTGATTCCCAAATATTCCCAATGGGAAGGTAAATGTTGCAATACTGCATAAAGTTGAAATCTCACGTATACCTTCCAACACAGAAGGACACATGTAGCAGGATGTTCGCTGCATTTTGTAAATAATATTAGAAATCAATATCAAAATGGATAAATAAGTTATACCATATTTATGATATAACATTCTATACCAAATAAACTGGTTTAAAATTTATATATCCATATGAATAAACTTTAGAAATATGTTACATGAAATGGCAAGATCCAAAAGTGCATGCATTATGAGATACAGGTGATGCAAAGCAAAAAGATAAAATGAAACAGAAAATCCCATAAAACAACATGCATTTTGATACTGCCCTGTGTAGTTTATGAATTGAAAGGAAGACCTAATGTAAATAACAGAAAACTACAACTTGATAAACAGGATGGCTGGCCTATGAGCACCTTTCATATAATTTTTGTATGTATTTAGATTGAAGCATTTTACTATATATTTAATAACTTTAAATGAGTTTATCATTATTTTTGTTTCAATCTTTTTTTAAATTATATTTTCTTGATTATGCTGTTACAGTTGTCCCATTTTCCCCCCCTTCATTCCCCTCCACCCTGCACACCCCCTCCCACCCACATTCCCCCCTTTAGTTCATGCCCATGTGTCATAAGTTCTTTAGCTTCTACATTTCCCACACTATTCTTGCCCTCCCCTTGTCTACTTTCTACCCACCATCTGTGCTACTTGTTCTATGTACCTTGTGCCCCTCTCTCCTCTTCCCACTCCCCTATTGCTAACCCTCCATGTGATCTCCATTTCTGTGTTTCTGCTCCTGTTGTAGTGGTTTGCTTAGCTGGCTTTTGTTTTAGGCATGGTTGTTAATACCTGTGAGTTTGGTGTCTTTTAACTGTTCATATTTTTTATCTTCTTTTTCTTAAATAAGTCCCTTTAACATTTCATATAATAAGGGCTTGGTGATGATGAATTCCTTTAACTTGACCTTATCTGAGAAGCACTTTATCTTCCCTTCCATTCTAAATGACAGCTTTGCTGGATAGAGCAATCTTGGATGTAGGCTTTTGATTTTCATGACTTGGAATACCTCTTTCCAGCCCCTTCTTGCCTGTAAGGTCTCTTTTGAGAAATCAGCTGACAGTCTAATGGGAACTCCTTTGTAGGTGACTGTCCCCTTATCCCTTGCTGCTTCTAGAGTTCTCTCCTTCATTTTAATCTTGGGTAATGTAATTATAATGTGCCTTGGTATGTTCCTCCTCAGGTCCAACTTCTTTGGGACTCTCTGAGCTTCCTGGACTTCCTGGAAGTCTATTTCCTTTGCCAGATTGGGGAAGTTCTCCTTTATTATTTGTTTAAGTTTTCCACTGGTTGCTCTTCTTCTTCCCCTTCTGGCACCCCTATAATTCGGATGTTGGGATGTTTAAAGATGTCCTGGAGGTTCCTAAGCCTCTCCTCATTTTTTTGAATTCTTGTTTCTTCTTTGTTTTTTTGTTTGGTTGTTTCTTTCTTCCTTCTGGTCCACTTCATTGATTTGAGTCCCAGTTTTCCTCCCATTTCTGTTGGTTCCCCATGCATCTTTCTTCATTTCACTTATTGTAGCCTTCATTTTTTCATCTAATTTGTGAGCAAAATCAACCAATTCTGTGAGCATCCTGATCACCAGGGTTTTGAACTGCACATCTGATAGGTTGGCAATCTCTTCGTTGCTTAGATAAATTGGCTCTGGGGCTTTGATCTGTTCTCTGGTTTGAGCCATTTTCATTTCTGGGTGTTTTTTTTTTTTGGTCTAGTCGCAGCTGTTACGTAGTGAGGGGTGGAGCCTTAGGTGTTCCCCAGGGTGGGACAGCCCAGTTGCTGGGTAGTGACGCTGTATGTGGGGGTGGGGTCTAAGAGGAGACAATGGCGCTTGCTCTGCTCACTCTCAGATTCCAGTTTCTTCCACCACTTCCCCTTTGCCTGGATTCTCTGTGTGTGAATGTGGGACCACCCGGTCAGCCAGCTGCCTTGTGCGGCCTCACTGGTTCTGCACAGTTGCCACCCTGTGACCGGGTTCTGCTAGTCGCCGCCTGTGCACCTGGGGGCTGCCAGCCGCTGCTGCCTGCATGCCCAGGTCCGCACCTCCGCTTTTTCCTGCTTCGACTCCGCCCCTCTTATCAGTCTGGATGAATTGTTGTTGGACTTCCAAACAGTTTGATTTTCTGAGTTCTGGTTGTTTTCTTGTTTCTAAATCTTTGTTGTCCTTAATTTTGGTTGTGAGAGGAGGCACAGTGTGTCTGCCTATGCCTCCATCTTGGCCAGAAGTCCTCAGTCTCTTTTTTAAGAGCAAAAATAATTGCTTTAAAATTAATTCTCAACCTATTTACTTTTGGTTTAATCTTTAGTCATACATACATATTGCACGTATGTCATCTCCCTAGATTTTTCACTTAGCAAATGCCCAAAAGAAACATAGGAACCAAAATAAAGGTTTCTCGGGTCCTGGGACTCTGGGCCCCAGGCCTTGTTCAGGCCTTTTGGGAAGGTCATCGGCACAGTGCAAACAGCCTGGAGCTGGAAGGCAAGGCAACCTCATTAGAGCCACCACTCTCGCCCTTGTTGTCCTGGGGGGCCCAACATGAACATGTTAATTCTCGTGAGCCTCAGTTTATTTGGTTGCTAAGCAATGGTGAAATATAAATGCTGTTGAAAGAAGATTATTTAACCATGGTACAAAGCAAGTAGGAGGTATTCTGTCAATACTCACTGTTGACATTAATCATATATGATTATATATTTATATATATGTAATTGCATTAGTCCATAACTTCAATTATACTCATTTATATCTGAGGTGATCTCTGGAGGAAACGAGGTGTTCTTCCTAAGGAATTAATAAACACAATAAAAGTTTTTAAAAAGAATTCATAGACAAATTGGGGTAGGGAATGGTATTTACATTTTTAAAGAAGTAATTTTAGAGAAAACTATAGATGCCAGGCGTACCTAGAATATTGCGCTAATTCTTCGGGCCCTTTTCACATGCTGATTCTCAAATATTCCCACTGGGAAGGTAAATTTTCTATGCACATGTATGATGTGAGTCAAGGGTTCAGACACACACAGTGGGGATTGCTTGTCTCTGCTCCATCATGTCCGGATGTTCAGCTGGGGAGACTCAAAGGCCAGGGGTGAATGTTTGCATGTTACTTTGTTTATCAAGTGATTTCGCAGAAAAAAAGTTTAAACAAGTTCAGCTGCTCTAGTGTATTTAAGAGCTAAGGTAATATAATGGCCAGGAAAACTGATAGCTGCCAATTGACAATCAATAAAATATTAAGAGAAATCCCTGAAAACATAATATAACCCAGATAAAAAATAAGAGTTGATTTTTATATAGTGTTTTTAGAACTTAGCTGTTATATAAAGTGGTGCATTTACTTGTGATTCATGGGAAGAATGTTTATTCTTTTTTTTTTTAGATTTTATTTATTTATTTTTAGAGAGGGGAAAGGGAGGGAGAAAGAGAGAGAGAAAAACATCAATGTGTGGTTGCCTCTCACGTGGCCCCCACTGCGGACCTGGCCCACAACCCAGGCATGTGCTCTGACTGGGAATCGAACTGGCTACCCTTTGGTTCGCAGTCTGCACTCAATCCACTGAGCTACACCAGCCAGGGCTTGAATGTTTATTCTTTTAGAAACAATAACTTCACATATCATGATGCGCACATTAATTAGTATATGTAGAAAAATTAGAGCATGGGAAAGTAGATTGAGATCACACTCTACATTTTTGATATAGCCAGTACATAAGAACAACTAAAACACTCATTGGGTTTGTCTAGGCTTAATTCCTATTTCTGTAGCTAATTAAAACTCTGATTTTCAAACAAATCTGCCTGCAGCTAGATGGCCACTTTTTAAAACCATTAATGGGTATCTGATTCATCCAGGTTCACAAGCCTTAGTTCTGTACAAAAAATAAATAGAAAAACACCCTAAATTGTAAGCAATCAAAACACCATCAGAAACTAACAACATGGTTTAATTACAGAGGAAAATCCATAGTCATTCACTTTTTCCTTTCCACTCTTTACATAACAAAACAGGACACAAAAGGGAGTATAGAAAAGCAATTAAAATGAAGTCTAAATACAATGAAACATTAGCTTCAGATTTCTCATTTTTCTCTCCTTTGCCATGCAGAAATTGCTTCCTCTCTCCCTATTAAAACAATGTATTGCCTTGCCTATTCAGTTAACCCTAGGTTTCTAAGGAATCTTAGTAATCTTATATCATAAAAATAGTAAGATTGCGTGGTTAACAGGCCACCGCCCCTATTCGATGAGGACCTCGGATCAGGCTGGAAACCAGCCTCATTTCACGAATTGTAATGAACTTGCATAACCTCTAAAACAGGGTGATAGGCTTGAAGTCAAACATCGCGTGTGACTGAGTGTGGCCGTGACCACAGACCGCATCCAGCACCTGCTCCTGCAAAGAGGACTAATAGGAGGGAGGATGCGCTGGGCACAAACCCACCAATTCCGTTGCGAACTCCAACAGATCTCTGATTGGACCCTGACCACACCTCAGAAGAAAGCACTCCGACTACTCTGATCTGTGAACAAATGCTGAATCTACCACGTGAGTAGCACTCCAGCCACCAAAGCCTGCTGGTGGCCTTCCACGGAGCACACACCTTCAGGCTCAGGACTGGACACAAAGGAAACAGCTGTAACAGCATGTCGACACGTTCACACGCATGACAACTATACGTCACTTCTAAACTATTCATGGTCACTCGCATGCACGTCTGCATGATGTGGTCAGCACAGAAATGCCTGGCTTCCAGTGAACCAAATCCTGCTGGGGGTGAAAATGTTTACAGATCCACATGAAAGGTCTCCGTGTGGCTCATGAGCAAGAGAAATGGAAAGTGAAGCTCCCTGGGGAGCTTGGGTGAAGAAAAGCGAGCCAAGTGAATAAAATGTCAAATCACAGGGTGAGACAGTCACGAGATGGCATGCACACCACTGAAAAGAGAAGCTTTCCCACGGGTGAAGACCCCACGCGATGCTCTCCCAGGAATCACAGTGGCACACAGGAGAAGAAGAGAGAAAGAACTCTTACTGGAGCCCGCGGGAGTGGCTGAGATCTTTCATATCCGCGTCCTCATAATACGGAGTGATCATGCCCACTCCACTATCACTCAGCATGCGTTTCCGTAGCGCAGGGTTCCACCAGTCTGACATTCTGGGAGAGAGAAGGACACCAGACTTGTAAGCAAAGTCAGCCACGGGACCCACCCTGTGCTTTCTCAAGATGATTCATGTCTCTAAATGTGAGACAGGAGATTCCTCTTTGGTGAGTATTTATTTACTAGGTACTTCACATTTACTATTGCATTTAGTTTTCTCAACTGTCATGAACTTTTGTATGATTCTGCCCTCTTTACAGATGAGAATTCACATGAATTTCAAGACGAAGTCATGTGAAACGTTAACAGAACAGAAGGAATGGAGCCTGATACAGGAATGCGGAGTAGACGACAACAAAGCCCGTCTTCAGTCGCTGCTGCGCTGCTCCCGGTTTTGTCCGGTCTGGGCCGCTGATGGGAAGTAAGGAAGGATTGACTCAAGCACTTGTGGAGTTCCAGGCTACTTTATTTGTGGAGCTAGAGTTAATAGAGGTCTAACCCAGGACAAAGCCATTTCTTTTGGCCAGGATTTGACCAGGGTGAGCTTGGGTTCCCTCTTATCAGATCAACAACAGATCAGGTCAAAGGGACGTGAATCATGCCTTTGGCCAGATCAGGTGGGGCGGGAGGCCATCTAGACTCTGGCGCCTACTGCCTCTGCAGTAGGACTTAGCATCTCTCTTGTTTTCCCCATGACTAACAGGCTTGATGTATGGTATGTGGATCGTGAAGGTGGCCTTCTCCGTTGCCTTCTGGAACATCCATAGTTAGTTTAGACCAGCCTTTGAACCTGTTGGCTTTCCCTTCATGCCAAGACAGCTCCGAAATCACTAGCTCTGGCTTCTAATGCAGCTATGTATCTGTTCCATCCCACGACTCCTGTCTTCTCTTGATGCTGCACAGACTCAGTTTATACCACAGACATCAGCGGGCCCTGGCAGGGTGGGAGCTCTCTCACATAGCAGCAAGGGTCAAACAGACTAGAGAAGAGGGTTAAACAGGCACAGGGGTTACTCAAGTGAGTAGCTCTGTTTATACCGAATAGATAATATGTGCACGCTTTGCGTACACTATTTGAGTGCATGTGTGTGCTTTCCAGGAAAATCCTTATTTCAGCTATTTAGCCTCTCTGTACCAGTCCATGGCTGAAGTTCATTAGACTTCAGAGGGCAGAGACTTTGGTCTGTTTTGATCCTGGTGCTCTTGTTCCCCAAGGGCTTACTCTACTATCTGACACATAAAAAGCTCTAAATAAATACTTTTGAATTCTTGAAATAACCTAGAAATGCCAATACCATTCCACTCATTCAGCGTAAAGGTTAAATTCATGGACCCAGGCATCAGAAAACCTGGAACTACATCTCAGTTTTTCCATTTATTTTCTGTGCAATCCTGGGCAAGTTACAAACCTTCTAGGCACCAATTTTCTTATCTATTTTCACAGGGTCATTGTGAAATGATGCTAAAGATGATTTTAATAACCTAGTATTTAATGAGTATCTATCAAGTGCCAGGAACTATTCTAAATGCTTCACATGCAACAATTCATTTAGTCCGCGAACAATTCTATATGTAGGTATTATTATTCTCATTTTACAGATGACACCAGCATAGATCACTTAAGATGATTAAGTCATTACGGAGTGGTGCTAGGGATATAAGAAAGGCATTCAGCACAGTATGTGGCTCATAGTAAGTGTTGGCATGTGATAGTTATTATTACACAATCTATATGCCTCAGGCTGCCTGGATATAGCAAAAAATGAGGGGGAAAAGGAGGAGGAGGAAAAGGAAGAGGAGAAAAAAAATTGTCAAATCACCCATGTCAATTTTTATTTGGCTAATACAGGCATTGAAGATATATACACACAAATGCGAACAGTAGCGCTTTCTAGTTTGGCAGACAGTGTGGGTGCAGGGGGTAAAGTGGGCTCAGACACGACACCAACCTGGGTGGGAAAGAGCATCTCTACAGAACCATTCACAAGGCAGACTGATGATGAAACCCACTACGCAGCTCTGATGAAACACGACCAGCACACTGTGCAGTAGCCCCAACTTGTCCGCGGTTTCCCTTTCTTTGGTTTCAGTTACCTGTGGTCACTCACGCTTTGTTTGAAAATATTAAATGAAATTTCCAGAAATAAACAGCTCATAAGTTTTAAATTTCCTGCCATTCTGAGTAGCCTGATGAAATTTTATGCCATCCCCCTCTGTCTAGCCAGGATGTGAATCATCCCTCCATCCAGGGTCTCCATGCTGTGTTCCCTGTTGCCCATTAGTCATTTAGTGGCTGCCTGTCTCAGTTGTAAGATTGGCTATCACAGAGGGAGGGAGGGAGAGAGGGAGGGAGGGATGGAGGGAGGGAGGGACAGAGAACATTCTCATAACTTTTATCATAGCATGTTGTTATAACTGTTCTGTTTTACTATTAGGTATTGTTTTCTATCTTTTATTGTGCCTAGTTTATAAATTAAACTTTATCATAAGTATGTATATATAGGAAAAAACATAGTATGTGTGGTTTGATACCATCCACAGTTTCAGAAATCTGAGTGTGTTTTGGGGGGGTGTTGAATCATATCCCCCACGGATAAGGAGGGCACTACTGTATTTTCACACGGTTTGATGTCATTAGAAGGTCTGTTCCGAGGCCAAACAAGACACAGACAGCACCCCGTGGCCAGTCTCACCACCACACTGCCAACGGAGACACATACTCACCCTGAAGCTTGCTCCACAACCAAGTCGGGCATTCCTGGTGGTGTCCCCGCCTGCTGTGACAACACCATATCCGGGTCCAGAATAAAAACCTCATCTTGGGAAATCTCCATCACAAAGTGCAAATGTTCCTAAGGAAGAGAAAGAAGTCTGTCAGATGATAGACAGGACGTTCAAATCCGTCACCTGCAGCCAAACAACACAAAGCATCTTGGTCTTGAAGAATAATGAAATTCTGTGACGTATAAAAGGACCACAGTGACTTCTCAGAGGCCTGACCTGTGGACGTCCCTCCCTGAAGCAACATCCTAGCAAGAGGCTGGGGAGGGAGATACGTGAATCCCGCTTGGCTTGAGTTCCTAGTTGGCCAGGATCCCAGTAGGTATAACCAGGTCTTGCCTCTTCTTCCCTAAAACTATCAAAGAAGTGACACCCACATGGAACTTGGTCCAGCATGAGTGGACAATTACCTGGACTTCCACCCCCAGGACCTGGTCAAGGCTAAACGGCACAGTTAACAGCTGGTTTTATCACTGGATTCCACACTGCACTTTCCTTTTTCAGGGGAATTTGGACAGGGAGAACACGCATTGTCATTAGGCATGAGCATTTCATTTTCTTATTACTGAACTCTGGGAGGTGGTGAGTTGAAACTAAGTAGCCTAGATATATACTTGAGGTCTCAAACTGTAAGAGGCATACAGTTTGACTAGGAAGTGGTATTTAAAAGTAGCACTGTGAATAAAAATCTGAAGTGTGGCCTGGTGATAGTATTTACCAGTCTCATTATCTTTCGTACTCATTTAAAAGGTCAAGTCATATCATCTTCAGTCCACAAGTCATAAATCACAAGAAGACAAATAAAAAGGTACAGCTTAGTTGAAGAATACCATTCTAAAATGTATAAATGTTTCTGTTTTCTGTTAGAAAAATCTGTGAGATTAGCTATCAATAAAGCGCAGTTACTAGGGAATTTTTTACTTTCCCAAGCAGGTGCAAGACAACTTACCTGAGATCTGTCTATTCGATAAAAGCGATCAGCAGAAGTTGCTAGGGAAAGAAAGAAGTACATGGCATTCAGAGTGTTCTGTGACCTTCTGTCCTACCACGTCAATTGGAAAGCTTCTGTTCCAGGCATGCGGACCACTGCAGTCCCCAAATCTGCTACAAAAACCTCAGTACTCCCACACCTCAGCTGCTAGTATCTCACTGCTTAGAAAGCCCTGCCTCCCCATCTAACCTAAACCTTACTTGCCCTTGGAGGACCAACTGAAACGTTCCCTCCTCTGGGAAACCTCCCTCAGTCCCGTGCCCCCTACCCCGGAAGGAACTCACTGCTTCCACCTCTCTGCATCGTGTTTGCTCTCCCTTCACAGGTAACTACAAGGTTAAGGCATCTGTCTCTTTAAAGGTCTGTGTTTCCCTTATTCTTCTGTCTCCCGATATTAGGACCTGAAACAGAGCTGGAACTCCATGTGTATTTATTAAGTAAATAAAGCTAGGAAAAAAATGAAAACAAAAATGTCTAAGTAGCCAGACTTCCCAAGAAAGTGATTCTCATTTTGGAAAAGATCTTGAAGAGGCAGAGCCAGGGACCATATCTGGTATCTAGGAATCATTTCTCCTTTAAAGTCAGTCCCTAAGCTATGTCTGGAGAAAGTCAAAATAGCAATAAATAAACAAATTATATATCAATATAAAAATATTATTACAAATATTATATATATAGTTTAAGCATTTGTAAAAGGGACTGGGTTGTAGCTCTGGCTTGCAGGAAAAACATCTTACAAACTTGGCTTTCTAGAACTTACTCTCTTTATTCTTCATATTCAAAAAATTATGTTTCTCCTTGCTTAAATCTATCTATCAGAGTCCAAATACCATAAATAGATCTTCCACATAGTACTAACTAAAGGGAAAAACTCAAAGTGCAAATAATCATTCAAAAATCATAAATGTTGAATGAGTAGCTTTTCTCCAAAGGAGAGGAGCTAAGAAACCAAACAGTCGTGGCCCCGCCTCTTACAGCAAAGGGAGGGAAAACCTGCCTGAGAAGGCCTTGCTCTTTGTTCTTTTTAACTGTGGTTACAACCACCTTGTAAAGGTTTCTAATAAAACTATTTGTAGAGTAAAACTAATATGTGTATTAAGATCATTACCCACCCTTGTAATTTTATCAAAGACCGTATATAGAAGACATTGTATGTAGAACAATTCATATACATTTTTATAACTTTCCTAAATATAAGCCACTCCTCTGTGGATACAGGAAAAACATGACTTTGTTCCTCATCACCGGGGAATCAAAGAGCTGGAGGAAAAGCAGTGTGATTTACCTTCAGAGGGAGTTGATAAGCCTTTAATGAAAACCTATGTCATGATTTATGTAGGTTAAATTTCAGATAGAAAGTCATGCTCATCTTCATAAAACTGCTCACACATCATACATCCTGTCATGCTCTTACCCACATTTCTATCCTCTCGGATGTGTACAAAGTTAAACAACGAGAGCTCTATGATGAAAACTGCGTGGACAAGAGACCTACTGGGTGGTAGGTACACTAGGTAGCATACAAGCAGGAATGGACTTCAATGTAGGTAATTGGATAGAAAAGTAGAACTGAGCAGCATCTAAGGGTGTGAGAGATGCTGGCGATGAAAAATGGACTCATTAACCAATCGGAAAATAATTGACCTATTGTGCATTCAATGTCATGCTCAGCAGGGCAGATATGAATGCAACTGAAATTGTCTACGCTTTGGTAAATATGTACCCACATTGAAATGATGGTTTAATGAAGATAATATGGAAGTTCCCAAACATGCAAGTAACATACATGTTGGTACCCATGCCATGGTTAGTAAGCTATCTAGTGGCCTCAAGAGAGGTACTCAACATGTTTTAGGAGGTGAGGGGTTGGGAAGAGGAAGCAATGACAGGAAATGTCAGCTTGAGCAATCTGATGCTGCCGATGAGCCGGAGGAGTTGACCACTTGCTTCAAGGGAAATGACTTCTAAAAAGTGTGCTCTAACACCAGCAAGTCCACACCATTGAGATGCAAATACCAACCATGTGGAGCCACGTGCAGGGTTTCTGAGGAGTGTTTTGGGAAACTCGAGTCCACGCCAACACGGCTGCCTTGCCCCGCTGCTTCCAAACGCCCCACCCCTCACTGAAATACAGAAACACTCACCATCTAGAAAGCACCAGCGTGGGGAGAGTCTCTGAGCTGAGAGTGCCCTGGGGAAGGAGGTTTCTTGGTCCTGGAAAGAGACACACACATCCTGTGGCTCCATCTGGAGAAGCCGAGGGGCCTCCCTCACTCTACATTCTGCTGTGCCGCCCATTCCTAGGAGTGAGCATCCTTTCCTAAATGAAGTTTTGGTGAGAGACCAAATCATATTTTTTTCTGCTAGAAACTAGAAACAGGGGCCCTGCTTCGAAGTGAATCTTTGCATATGGAACTTTTAAAAATGACTCCCACATAAAATTTCTAAGAGGTTTTCAATTATCCCGTTAAGTACTCATAAATGATAGAATGGATGGGGCATTTACTTCCTTTAAGGAATTTCCTTCTTTCCCTTTGTGATGCCGAAGAATTAGTGGCAGCTGGCTGTCATTTACATTTGCGTTCTCCACATAGGTATGAACACTTCCCCTACTAAGAGAATCTCTGGAGGTAGAAATGGAGCATTCTGATAGGTATGAAAATTTCCCCTACTAAAAGAAATCCCTGGAGATAGAAACCAGCAATGTTTTTTTAACAAGGTGAGCCTAATGTATGCTAAAGTTTTAGAACCGCAGAACCATGTGCCAAAAGTTACCAGAACAACAGGGATACATTTTATTATTAAAAACTTGGAGTATATAGCTTTTTCATGAGTGGCTTCTGTAAATTACATAACTGATTAAAAAAAGAAGAAATTTGGTATTGGTGAAGACTGGTACCAAAATTTATATTTATAGATATAGAATTGCTATGACTATGGATACAGAGATAAATATATATTCCTCTTTTTGGGCTGACTTTGCTATCCTGCTGGTTAAGCTAAATGAAATTTTGACATGCGCTGAGCACCTATTTACATGAGAATTATGTTCAACATTTTTAAAGTTATATTTTGACACATGGGCTACCTTGTTTTTCAGAAATGTAAGGTTCCTACTATACTTTTACAAAACATAGAGCTACCAACACATCTCAGTTTGGTACGAAATACAATTATAAATTGAGAAATTTGGAAGATATTTGAAATATTTAGTGGCAACTATGAAAGCTAATACATAAATGTATTAAATAGACATGGCTGTCTTCTCTAGAAGTAAAAGAACTTAAACACCAAGGATACTTTCTCAATTTTGATGTCCAATATGCTACAGAGGCCACTGTGAAAAAGAAAGTCCTAATTTTCCCAGGTTAAAATCAACCCTAAGAGAATAAACAAATACTTGATTTATCATTTTTAAAATCTAAAAATTAATAATGTATTGCTAGAATATTCAAATGAGAAAATACTAGGTACTACTTAGTATAATTTAATAAAATGCAGATTGATATAGTGCCTCAGCCACATGAATGCCTACCCTCAGGCTGGTAAAACAATACTAATATAATTATAGACCTTTGTATGTGAGAACATCTATGTCTGGAGAATTTTATGCATGTGCCTAACTTCTATTTGTTTATTTTGCCTATTTTCTGTTCAGTTATTTATTCTCACTTTGATCCACAAAGCATTTGACATCCACGAACTTCTGCAAGAGGTTTTGTTCAAAGAGAACTTCATCAGTTTGCTCTGTGAAAATACATCGGTTGCCCCTGAGCTCCCTGAACCACTTCAAATGGGTTCAAATAGATCCAGAAATAGGCCAACAATCCTTGAACTCCCTGACATTTTATGCTAAATTTGGGGTGTCTACATGTACGTGTGTTTTCCTGGCTAGAGGAACTACTGTTTTCTGTAGATTAACAAAGGTTAAAAAGCTACTAATTCAAATAATCAAACATTTAGGTCAGAGACAATTCAATAAAAATAAGATTCTAATCAGTAAAATGCCTTAACAATACTGACACACACACAAATAGGAATTACTATTTCCAAGTTACTGGTGATTATAGTTTCCAACAACAGGAGCTCTCTGGGCTTTGTAGCAATTCTATTGGTAGTGGGCTGAATTCGGGCCCAATGGCACACAGAAGGATGCAACGAACGTTGCACTCATTTCCATCCGTGATCCCTGCCAGATGTTTTCCAGCCCTTTAAATAAGGAGCTGCAAGTTTTCCTAACGTTTATTTACTTAACAAAAACAGACAAGAGGAGGACCTATTTACATGGAGCACCGGATTGCCTTAAGATTAGTGAAGTTAAACAATACTTTATTAATTAAAGGCACGGGAATTTCACAAAAATGTTTTTTATTGAAAAATAGTTGGACCCTTTCCCGGTCACCTGAAGATTAAACTGCAATCTTAGAAAACGGTTAGAGAAGCCCAGGCAGCACCCCAACTTCTCGGAACTGGCTTCCCCAAACTAGGCTTGTATCTTCTCCCACCTTTTTGGAAGACTCCAACCTTGTTATAAACATCGATAAAAACCTCTTAAGGGGACAGTTACTAACACAATGAGGTCCTCTGTTAAAAGTCATTTGAATTCCAAAGGAAAAATGTACTATCTACCCAATCTAGTGAATATTTATAATGCAGTGCAATTAAATTAGTTACTTATAAAATGTTTACATGTTAAAAAGATATATAAAAGCAGTGAAGCCTTGATACAACCTCCCCTTGGATCTAGCACAGTCCACACCTATACATGCAGGTGGAAGGGTCTCACCTGCGTTAGGACCCTAATGTTGCAGGTTTTCCTGAAATTGGTGTTAAAATGATGCTTCGCTGTAGGAGACTGACAAATGATGAAACATACCCACACACTGAAAGAAACAGACAAACCCAGCTACGAAGCAGGAGCAGATGCTGGGACACCATCTACGAGAGCTGAGGGAGAACAGCGGACTAGACACCCGAAATCTGGTGGTGCCAAGGTTCTTGCATCCCACCTGAGTTGAAAAATGGAGCAAAAAAGTACATCTGGAAAACTTAACAATTTTGTAGAATGAGGGCAGAAGACTAAGAACTGAGATGATAAAGATGTTCCTGTCCACAAAGCAGTAGTGGAATATCATAGGAAAGACAGCTGGATAAACGGGAATTAAAAACAATGCGATGGTAGGTGACCCAGCCCCACATGACTAGCAAGCCCAGAGGCATGGAACCCTGAAGACCAAGTCCAACAGCTTTGAGCACCTGCCGATGGTGAGATTTTAGGCAAGTTTCTCACCTCCTCTGTGCCTTGGATGCTCATTTGGAAAATGGCAACCATAGTATCTACTGCAAAGGGTTCGTTTGCAGTATGCTGGACCCCCAGACAGTTATGCTGGACAAGTGATACTGGGACAGCTGGGACAACATTATTTTACCTAAAGTAACACTGACCTTGAACCACAGGACACTGGCCACATTTCAGACCAGATGATTCAGATGAGGCTATCAACGCAATACATCTGCTATCAGAGTCTGGGTCTCAGGGGAAAGCAATGGGACAGATTCATACAAGCGGGCACGAAAAAGAATGACATCAAACAGAGGCTGAGATCGTGCGGCTGTCGGTTTGGTGTTTGCAGGGTTTGTCTGAGTCGGAAATTCCATGCCCCTTTCACAGTACTAGAAGCTACAAAATTGTCTTAAACCCAGGGCATTGGGTTCGAGGCTGAACATCTTCTATCACCAACAGCAGTGTTTTTCAGAACAGTTTATCGTGCTGATCTCTTCTCTTTCAATAATATTCCCCCTTCAGCAGCAACCGTGCTCACTAGCTGTTTCCTTAGTTTCACCAAAATCGTTATCTTTTTACTTGCTAATTTAGTTGCCAGTTGCCCCCAAACTATCCATTGTTTTTATTCCAGTGACACACTATGACTGGTCTCTTCAGTGTGTATTTATTAAAGCTAATGAAGTGCCAGGCGTGTGATCTGAAAGGCATGAAGAAGAGCAGAGCATCGGCTTGTCTTCAGAGGGGCATGATGCTCTGTAAGCTCTGTCCGCGTGCTCCCAAATTCCCTTATTGCTCCAGCTTCCGGAGTTGCTCCATGTCTGATTTATCAGAGTTGTCCTTCTTTTCCCATGGGATGGTTATTGTGATTTTAATTTATTTCCTGCCTGTGGTCAAAAGTCACCGATTTCAAGGAAAGGATTTTGAGCCAGCTGCCCAGAGAATTGGAGTCTGGTCATAGAAAGAGCGGAAGACAGTAGCTGTTGGGAAAGCTAAGGGAAGGCGCAACTCACATTTAAGAAAGTCCTTCCCTTTCAAGTCTATACGGTTCGGGGCTAACAGCTTTTGATGGGGGCAGACATTTTCAAATAGTCCTGACGCCGAGGTATAGCTAAGATGTGCCAAGAGGTACAATCTTAAATCATACAATCCACTCACACAGAGTGCGGTTGTCATGATGTCACGTAGAGCTGCAGGCTGCTGATTCCTGCTTCTCCTTTAAGGCCTCCACCAACAGCTTCTGCCCTGACTCATTTCCATTGTCTGGCATTAAAGGGTAATCTCAACAGGCTGTCAACTGCTCAGTGAATAACGTTTTGGGGACTGGTATCATTCTTTCCTTTTCCTGCACTTACAGTATGCCACCCTTTTTAAACAATTCTGGTAATTTTCCATAAACATTGCTCTTTTGAATTCCTTGATGGTTCTGTATTAAATAAACTTTAGACTTATCAGTCTTTTTCTGTTAATTCATCTATGGAGTATGTTCATATTTGGGAAATGCCCCCCAGCAGAATGCGTATAAAAGAAATTACTAGAATTCACTCGGTTTTCAGGCTGCCTGGCTACTGCTGGAGTTCATTTAGAAACATTAGGTTAGAGTCTCTTTTAGTAGGTTGATTTTAATCCATATTCCTAGGCTTATTTTTAAGCCACATTCATTCTGTCATTAAGAAGGCGTATAATCTAGCCCCTATACAGTATCTACCCTACCCTCCATCCCACTATTCCTCCTGAACTTCTTTTCCAGCACCTAAAAGCAAGCCCTGAATGACAAACCAGTGTTGAGAATTCAAGTAGACTCTCAGAAGTATCCAAGTATTAGGTGGTGGAGTTGGAGTTCAAATGCAGACCTCTTTTGCTCCTCTGTGCCTTGGATGCTCATTTGGAAAATGGCAACCATAGTATCTACTGCAAAGTATTCATTTGAGGAGCAAAGGAAACGGCACGTGAAATGCTCAACCCATTGGCTAGTACATGTCGACACGCAGGCACAGTTATGCTGGACAAGTGATACTGGGGCAGCTGAGGCAACATTATTTTACCTAAAGTAACGCTGACCTTGAACCACAGGACACTGGCCACATTTCAGACCAGATGATTCAGATGGGGCTATCAATGCAATACATCTGTTATCAGAGTCTGGGTCTCAGGGGAAAGCAATGGGCTTATACACCAGGTTTTACGGCTTCTAAAGGAATTCGAATTATTTGGGGTTTTGAAGAATTGGTGGGGGCGGCCTTTGTATAAGTTTAAGAAAAGTTTTTTGACTCAGCTTAAGCAAAAACATAAAGAAAACAAAAGCTGGGATAAACTTAATGGCTATGACCTCCTTCCTGTCAACTCCGGTTCAAGAGTTTTTCCACAGTTTCAGCTTTTGTTAACTGTCAAACTAATCTTGCACATTTCTCATCAGACAGCTCCCTGCCGCTAACTCAGAAGGCTTCCTCCCTCAGATTCTGCAGGCACGTTGCCTGTGCGCTTTCCCCTCCCTTGGAACTGTCTGCTTAAGAATCTCACAGAAATGTGGTCATCGGTGAGAACAATAGTGAGTGAACAATCCAGAGGCAGGGAACTAACAATCAAGTCAGGAAAATTCTGATTGTAGAGTCTAGGTGACTCTGCCACGTGTGTATTATGTGATTGTAGTTCTAACCTCCATACCAAAATAGCCAATATTAGTGGGTTGTTTGGCATGTGAGGTGGTTATCATTTCTGTTACAACTTTATTTTCAAATCTGCACCACGATGCTTATTGCAATACTGCTTACAAAAGCAACGTATAACAGCAGAAACCACAGATAACCTGAATTTCCACCCACAGAGGTAAGGATAAATATATACCATGGAATAGAGCAGCAGTTTCTAAGAACTGGGTTAGAGCTTCATTTATCAGCAAGACATATGTCCACAGTATATTATTGTTAAAAATAAATTGTGGTATGATGTGTATAGCTAGTGTGCAAAGAATATGCTTTTATAAAAAGCAAACAAAATATATGTATCTCTCTATATATGTCTATATGTGCAACTGAGCACAGATGTGGGGAAAGGTACAGAAGGAGGCACAGCGGGAGGGTGCTAGGCCAGTGTCTACTTTGGGTGGGGAGTTAAAAGCCAAGCAGATGCCTAGAATTGTGTACAATCAGAAAACTAAGATAACCCAAAACTATAAAACCTGGCAGACTACATGACATAAGCAGTTAATTAAAGTCAAGAAAAATGCCTTAAGGACCTTCATATCAAAAAGACAAATGCATCTTTGGGTGCACTAACAATGGAGCAGCGATTCAGTTCACAGTAACTTAAAGCCACGCCCATGAACTTCTTTCTGATGTTCTGAACTCATGATGACCACAGAGGTGCCGAAGTTCTTATACACTCGAGATACCTGTGATTCCTACGTCTCGCCTGTCTACACCCCTTTCTCTCCTACTCAGATAAGAGAATCAGAATGCGGGTGAGTGAGGGCCATGTTCGTACAGAGGTAGCACCGAGCTTGCTGCAACTCTGTTTGTGGGTGAGACACCGCCCATCAGGTGGACAGCTCACTGGGTTCGCACAGAAGGCTTGACACAGAGCCAGAGTGGGTTGCCCTGGCATTAAGAAGTCCTGGGTTCAGGGGCAGCAGAATGGTGACCAGCAGTGTAGTGTGGACCAAGAATTAGCCTTGAAAAGGAAACGGGAAGTGAGGAAAAAACAAAGCCCCTCCCCAGAGGGCAAAGTTTGGCCCCCAGGGGCCAGGCTCAGCTTCCTGGACCTTCTTAAGAGCAGACATGGCGGTATCTACGTCACCAAGTAAGAATGGCAGGAAGGACGTTTGCTTTGTGACTGCCGAACACTAAAATAAACGTACAGGCCTAATTTCTGAGAGAGCCCCAAATAAACAAGCTTAGAAAGAGGCACCTTTCAGAAGCATCTGACTGTAGACACTTAAGAAATGCGATTGTGTGAACATCACTCCATTTCAGGAGGTACTCAGGTAACTACGCAAGCTGCGCCCCTACCACATCGGTAGCTTTTGGAGCTAATTTAGGGCTTCCAGTCTCCTCAGCCCTCTCAAATTACATAATCACATCAATGACTCATCAGAGAGGGAAGGTACTCGCCTCGCTCATTTCTTGATTTGTTATTTTTCTGCATGTAAATGGTGTGATTGAGATGAATGCAACCGCCATTGCCCTGGAATGCAGGCAAATGATAAAACCTTGGACACATCATGCTCCTTTCTGTTGCAAATGTATCAGACTTCGAAAACTGCATGCTTGTTAAGTGGGTAATATTAAGAAATACTGCTTGTTTCAAAAATCCCTGATATGTGAATTTTCTCTTTTGAAATATGCTAATAGAAAATCCATTTCTCATGCAAAAAATATAGCCCTATGCACAAAAGCAAACTTAGTTCATATATATACTATATATTTATATTTATATATTTATATTTATATATATTTAAGCCAAGTGGCATGAATTATATGTAATTGATAAGGAAATTATCTGAGCCACTATTCGGCACGCGCATGCCAAATTTGCCCTTAATTGAGACTCAATTGCTCAGAGCAGATGCACACACAATTTAATGAAGGCACAGCAGCCCCATTACACACTCTAGGAGATTATCCAATTAAGCAATATTCACCTAGCATTGAACTATACCTTCGCTGTGAATAAAATATTCATTTTCTTTCATAAAATGCAGGGAAGATGTAAGCAAAGGCAGAAAAGAAGTCCCTTTGGGTTGGAAATCCTTGCTTTGTTTAATGATGTCTGGTCGACAATGAGTTTACCCTGAAATTTCTCTCTTGCTTACCTATCCAACTTTTTCTTCTGCCTTGACATCTCCCATGCCCAATCCACCTCTTCACTCAAGTTTTCTCTAGTTTCATCACCAAGCTGTCCACCAATGCCTCTTCACCTTTGGTGAGTGGATCCACCAGGGATGGTTAGAGATAACCGTTTACGTGACTGTAACCCTCATGAATAGCCTTGCTGTTGTCATGGTCTTTCAAAACTCTTTACCACCCACAAGTCCTGCAGCAGAGTACAGAAATGGGATGCCCGCTTCCAAAGCCAGTTTTGAAAGATGAGTAGTTACAGTGTGGGGGGAGATGGAAATGACAGATGTTCTAACATTTTCAAGAGCACTTTTTCATGTGTGTGAGGAAGTCCTCCGTTAATGACAAAAGCTGTGTGTATGTGTGAGTGTGTGAGTGTGTGTGTGTGTTAGCAGAAGCACTGCCTGCACTAGCAAACAGACCTGGCCCCAAGCAAGATTTATTTTCATTCCTTCTTCAATCCATTTCTGACAGCTTTGATCTAGCCCAAAGGAACATTCTACACAATTCCTAGCTAAATCCTTTTCTTCTCTAAGACAAAATAAATTAATTCCCAGAATGACTCCCTTAACCTGTTTCAACCCCTCCATTGAAAGACTCTTCTAAAACCCAGAAAACGAATTAAGGAGCAACACATTTCAAAGAATGAAGAGAGACAAGTAAGGACAGTCCATGCAAACAGAAGATAACTAAGTCAAATGTTTGTAGCCGAATACTGTTTGCCTAGGACTACACAAAACTCTGGTGAAATACAACACAAATCTGTTCCCCAGAGGAAGCTCAGATAAAAGTGTAGAATAAATCAATAAAAAGAGGGTCAAAGGACAAGCAAATAGATACAGACTCAGATCTGACCAAGAGTTTTCTCTTATGGAAGAAGAAGACATTGCTAAAGGATGAAAATTCTTTTCAAAAATGTTATATTTATTTTGAAATACTCCAACCATTCTGGTGTTAGTTTTACGTGAATTAATTCTTAAAGAAATCACCTGGATGGATCCCTTTTTGAACCTACTATGAAATCCTATCATACTCATTGATATCTCAAATTATCAGCTCATAATATTCTGGGAAGCACACCTCTGTGTGCCAGCTACATCAGTTTCTTGTGGAGCCCTATGCTGGGGAAACAGGGGAACTCTGAGTGTCTACGAAAAACCCGTAAGTGTGGCTGGTGCCACTGCTCCTGCTTCTCTGCTTAGCTTGCCTTACCATCTCTGCAGATGCCTTTCTCCTGCGTTACTTTTTCTCTTCCTGCTCCTCCTTCCTTGCCTTTCCGCGTCTAGCACTTACATCTGCCTGCGGTCCCCAGTCAGGTCCTGTGGGCCATCAGAATGACTTGGGGTTTCTTAAGTTCCTCACTATTGACGTTTGGGGCTGGATGATCCTTTGTTGTAGGGGACCGTTCAGTGCATGGTAAGATGTTTAGCAGCATTCCTGGCCTCTGCTCACCAGATTTCGGCAGCACCTCCTCTCCTCATGGTAATACACAAAACCATCCAAATTGCTAAACCCCCCAAGTGAAGGGCAAAATCTCCCCCAGTTGAGAATTGCTAGAACTGCTGAATCTGCTTCACTCCTTGGTCACTTACGACTTGGTATTAACAAGAAACAGAATGAAGTCCGAGGAGGAAGCAGAGAAACTAGCTCCAAAAGCACCTCTATTGAATAGGCAGGCAGAATCCAATTTCTCTATAAATACTAGTTTATCTGCCAAGTTCAAAAACATCCTGAGTCTGCAAGCACAGTGCATTTTGCTTGTCTAAATTAGCGGTTACAGGTTACAGGAGATACCATTAGGAGGGAAGGGCTTGTGTATTTTGACCTCAGAGATGGTGTCGGCAGGCATTTCAGCAGCCTATAAATACCCAACACGCACTTGTATAACCTGTTATGCCTTGTTAGGTTAATCCAAGGTGTCATTTTTGAGCCTCAGCGCTTTGCTGGCAACTCGCTCTGAATTTGGGAAAGGACGCAACCGCAGCAATGGAATGAATGCTCAGGGGGCTAGGAGCTGCCGCGTGGCTCACCAATAAGGTGCCGTGGGCCTTCCTTCACCTTCTGAACGCCGGCTTTCTCGTGATTTCTCTCTGGCCTTAGATGATGGTCAGCTAAATTCCCAACTGCGAGTTAGACAGGAATCTCTCAAGCTTTTTAAGTTACCAGCATTTATTCACGCTATTACTGTTAGTTCTCCAAGCAAGCATTCAGCGCCACCTCATATACAAGCAAGTTCATTGACAAGCACTTAAGGCATTTTGTGGTTCATGTTTCCGACGGGTTTCTCCTACGTTACCCCCTAACTCCCGCCGGGACAGCCTAGAGATTCCGATGTTACAGGTTTCTGCATTAGGAAACAAAAGACTTAGTATTAAATTTCCTGCCAGTTGGTTTTGGCACTTTCTATATAAAACTAATAGCACCTCTAACCCATGTATGTTCTATGCGTCCTCAGGAAAAGAGAGAAATCAATCTGCATCAGCTCCGCCTCTCAGCAGTATTTGACATATTTCATTACTTCTTCCTTCTTGGAAACACATTTCCCTCTTGCCTTTCATGATACCACCTTCTCCTTGATGGGCAGCTTCCTGCTGCCCGCCAGTTGCCATGACTGTTCTTGACTGACTGTTCTCTTACACTTGTGCTCTTCTTCATGAAACTCTCCCTGGGGGAATCTCCCCCTGCCTCGGAGTTCTGAGCACCATCCAGTTCCTAGTAACTCTCACATTTCTCTCTCTGGTCCTGAATGTATCGGTGAGCTTTAACACTCATACACCCGGCTCTCTACACACGGGCCTAACAGGCACATCAAACCGAGTGCAGCTAAAACAGCGCTCTGCTCGCCATCCCTCCAACTCCTTCCTCCTCCTGTCCCCCCGAGATCCCAGCCAGATGCTCATGGTTATATCCCCCAACTCCTTCCTTCCCTCAGTTCTCCTTTGCTCTGCTCAGGAAATTTCCTCACCACCCTCCTTTTCCTCTGGCCACATTAATTGAAATACAGTCCCTCTTAGTCAAGCTTCTTCTGTGATGAGCAGATTCAGGGCTACCCTAGATCTCTTTTACTCCAGCCTTCCCTTTACACCCAAGGGTCGTGCTTTTTATGACTCTGCAAGAAGGCATGTGAGGCAAAGCCTGACACTCATCACTGATCAGGCATTGGTGATGCTATGGGGTCAGTGCACAAAACCTTTGGAAGTGACATTGATGATGCAACAGTCTTGACACCAGAGTTTGACTTGACTGCAAGCAAACAAAAGAGACTGCAAAATTTCATACGGTCAGACAAATACCATTCATCCTTCTGCATGTCTGTATGATCGAATCATGAATGAAACAGATACCCTCGTCACATTGTAGAGTCTCAGAAATCCCTGATCTCTGTGGATATGTACAAACATGGCAGGAAGAAAGCATGGCACGAAAGAGCCACTGATCCAAACTCTCACACCAAGATGACATCAAAGAAGCCAGGATAACAAAGAGATGCATTAGTTTCATAAGACAAATTAGGATAAATGTCTGAAATATGTACGTTGATAAAACTGCAAAGGTTCAAAACATTCATGAGTAAAAAAAATGCAGTCTTTAAAAAAAAAAAAAAGCACCAGACTTGAAATCTCAGAGCTACCACAGTGCCAGTTTTTACAAAGTGGAGATCAGCTCCAGCCTTTAAAAGCACTGTAGTTTTAAAAATAAAATTACCCCTCGATGGTGACTCTGGGTTAAGTAGGCAAATAATGGATGTGAGGAATCTCGTTCTCTATCTGAAAAAATAAAGCGGAAACTTGCCTTTTAATGGCTGGTTTTAAAAAAAAAAAAACAGTCTCAGAAATAGAATTTATTTTCCCAATAAAAACACACCCTGAGCGAATCCTCCTTCTTTCTGTTGCAGCCCGATGGAAGCAAGGACTCTGGAAGAGTGAGGTGCGTTGAGAAACAAACTCACAAACAAACAAGAATGCCATGGCCATTCCTGTCATTCGGCCTCAGGATAGTTAGGCTGCTGTGGCTGAGGGTACAAGGTATCTATTTCCAGGGGAAGAAAGTTTCCTAGAAGCTATAGGTATAGGGCAACAAAAATGGTTGTTTTTGTTGTTTATGCAAAAGGATGCTACAATGAAAAAGTTTCAGCAATAGCAAAACGGGCACCAAAACCTAAAGCAAGGCGCTAAATCCAGGATTTACAAATTTACAAATGTAGACATCTTTACACCCCTCATCCACGTTGGGGTAGAAAATTCTCTATGAGAGGATATGTTTGGGGGAGTCACCGGCATGTTCAGACACCTCCCAGCAGGCAAGGAGACTGCTGGGCTTCTCGGAGAGCTACGCATGTGCCTTAGCAGTTTGGGGTGACACTGTGTGCTGGTATCTGAATCGTGCCTGAGAAGTCTAACGGGGCATGGCAGGTCGGGCCTGTGCAGCACGGTAGAGGTGGGAAAGAGGGGAATAAGCTGCATCCCCAAAGACTATTGGAGCAAAGGATATCTGAGCATTCCACTGTGAACTGGACATAGCTCACTTGAGAGAGGCAGACTAGGTTGATTGAATCCTGCCTGAAAGACCAAAATGGGCTAATCAGACTGCATTTCAGAATGTTGTGTGGTGGTTGTAGGAAGCAGAGAATTTACTTTCCTGGAGGTGGGGGAGAAACAGACAGCCCTGGTTGCTAACGGTGGTCATTTGGACCAGGGAAACATCTAGTCCAGAGGTGAAATTGGCAGGAAAGGAGAACAGAGCAGAAAGACCAGCAGAGACGGAGCAGGAAGCATGGCCACGTGGTGAGCAGAACCCACCCTTGATCTGAGCTTTTTGCTGAAGTGAACCAAGAGACCTGCCCTGTCGAGTTAGATTGAGTTGAGTTTTCTAGCATTGGGCACTGAAACCACTTCACTATATATATAGGCTTTTCTGGATGATCTGGGGGAAAATCCGCAGTCAAAATTTGTGCCAGACTAGGGCTGTCCAAAACCACAAAAAAAATGCAAAAGAATCAGAATTTGCCAACTCCACTAGGTTCTTAGAGTAAACTCTCTCTCTCTCTCTCTCTCTCTCTCTCTCGCTCTCGCTCTCGCTCTCGCTCTCGCTCTCGCTCTCTCTCTCTAGGGAAAATGTGGACTCTAATCCAACTGCGAAATTAATTGAAAGATGAACCTTTTTTTGGCTGGAAGGTAAGAAACAGGGAGAGTCAATTATGTGTTACCTGGTAATGAACTCGGTGGAAGCCAGAAGAAACTGACTGCAGGTCCTGATGAGAAAACGGAAAAACGTTATATATATATATTGCTACATCCATACCTTAAGATTAGTCTGAACAAACTCCATCCCCTGAACTCTCAATTTATTAGTGAAGGCATCTGGAAAGTATCTAGCTCACCCAAATTCATCAAGGTTAAACAAAGAAGATAATGCCAGAAATCACAACAGCGCACCAAGTTGAAATGAAAGAAGAAAGGCCATTTAGCTATTGAAACTTATAAATTTTAAATAGTGTTTAGAGGTGAATGATATAGTACAATTTCAAGGATAAAGAAGACAAAAATAAAAGATGAGCAATTTTGTTCTAATAAATGGGGGTCACGTTTAATTTGTGCCTGATCTTTCAGCTTGTGAGGAAAGCTTCCAATGTCCCTTTAAGCACTCAGAAAGAATTTATTTATCTAGGAGCAAATGCATACTCTCCTGGTAATTGTGTTGATACTGGTGAGTTGCTTGGCAAACGCAGGTTTTCACAGACTGCAGAGAGAAAATCACCAGGTCCCTGTGCGTTATCATGATGGGCAAATTACCAGGGTTGACGTTAATGAGGTCTTACTGGCAGATTCTGAGAGCGGGCCCCTTTTACAAAGTTTTATAACTAAGTGGTCAGCATTGTCATGCCCCGCAGGCTTCCTTGTTAATGAGTGCAGGACTTCCATTGACAAATGTCAGCGATCCTGGGCAACTTTGTCCTCACACCTGCTTCCCACAAGGATTTCTCAACTTCCTCTCCGAGCTCAAGTTAATTTTAAAATTTCATCTCACTTGAATTCGCTATTTCCTTTTTTTTTTTTGACTCCCACTTCTAGTCGCATATTGGTGTGATAAGCATGCCAATAAGTTGGTTTTCATCAGTTATATATTTTGCTACTATGAAATCCTAAGTTACTCAAATGCTAAGGGAAAAAAAATTGGTAGCATTATGATTAATTTTCCATTACAGATTGAGTGAGATTCCACAATAAAATACAAATATTATTTTGAAAAGTCAATACTATGCCCTAGAAATATTGATTTAGACCTGAGTCACATGCTAAAAAGTTCACAAATTTTAGCATAATATAGTTATTCTTGGCAAAAATAGCCAAATGAAGCCCCAAGGATAAAATTTGTTGATTTTTCTTCTCTCACCCATACTAATATTCAAAATTTAGCATTTATCCCAAAATATTTTGCATTCATAATTTATCCATCATTAGCAATGCTGAAGAGAAGAGTTAATAATTTTCACTTTACACCTCCTACCTGAATATATTCCAAGAGAAATAAAAATCTAATGTTCTAAGCTAAGCTACAACTCACAAGGATTTTAAACACTACATATCTGCTTTATTTGTGACATTTATTGATGTATATATAATGTGTCATCTAGAAAAGAGTCGCTCATTTTGGGGTACCTATCAAAATCACCCAATAGCTCCAAAAATACAAATGTCTAGACCACAAACAAAGAAAAGTGACTCTAGTGTACATTTTTTATCAAATAAACAATGATAAAGAACTGGTTATTTATGCTGTTGCCATTTGTAAAATAAAGAGAGGGACTCCCCTCCTCAAAACTTTGTCAAAGCAACCAATGACTCCTGCAATGAGGGGGCTGGGTCTCCTGGCTTGGCTGGTGCAGTTCAAATGCACGGGCAGATCCTGTATGAGATCCCTTCCCCTCTCTTTTCTCTATGGTAAAATCAGATTGAGAAAAAAAACAGATTATTCCTTTGTGCTCTGACACAAGTTCCAATGAAGTATAGAAGGTTTCTCTTTCCTGTGCAATCTACATTTTTTAAAAAAGAATCTAGCTGTCTGACAGAAACATGTGCAAATACAAAACATTAGATAACACCACACCTGTTTTCTTTTGTTATTTATTAGTGCCTTTTGAAATTCTGTAGCTCAAAAGCTACAGATAGGTAGTCTGGCAAGAAGACAAGAAGCTCCAAGCTGCAGTTACGGTTCAAACTAGACCACCACCACGCTGTATTTAACTCAAAGGATCTTTACTCATTGCGACCACCTGAGCAGGGAAACCAGTGGGGGGTGTCGGAGAGTGATGTGGTGTGTGACTGAAAGACAAGGCCACCGCCTTTCATTTCCTCCCGAAATGCATCATTTTCGAAGCAGATAAAGATGGCTGGTAATCGCTTACAAAAATGGAAAAACGAGCAAAAGATGCAATTGGCTGTAGACACTCACCTCCTGTAAGCGATCTATGTACATACGGCAAGTTTCCAAATCACAGTCTCCACGCACGACTAGAATACCCAGGGGTATGGCTGCAGGGGAAGAAAAGAGAAAAGTCTAAAATAAAATATTGGATTTGTCTAAATAGGCATAAATGTATTTCCAGGGGTTTAAAAAATATCAAAAAATATTTTTCTTTTGGATAGTTCAATCCAAAATTCTCCCAACACCTCCCTTCTGATCTCAGTCTCTGCGTTTCTGAAGTTGTCACTCTTGTACTCCACGCTGCCCCTTGCCACCCGGCCAGCCTTCATTTCCTTCTCTCTCTGGCTCTGCATGGGCAGGATCAGCAGGTCGCTCACAGCACTGATAATTTACGCCTGCATTTGCAGGAGCCAATGCACCGGAGAGGAATGAAAAAATATTGATTCCGGACACTTAGCCCTTTGCATTCAGTATGGGGTTTTTATCTTTCCGCCAGTTTGCAACAGCTGCCTATCTGAGAGACCCAACCGCTCAAGGGACCATTGCTACCTGGTGGCCAACAGCGGAACTAGATAAGCACAAAACATTGAAGGAAAGAAGGAGCTAGAAGGTAGGGGGCGGGGGAAGGAAAAGGCTTCTAGAAGGTTCACAGCTTCAAAATCCAACTGACTCGAAAGATGGTTGGCGTACATGTGGTAGCAGCGAGGCTGCAGGAAACAATTAAGATGAAGCTATTAAGTGCCTTAAACACTCTGTGTAGGTGATGACAAATGCCACACAACAGTTTTATTGGACAGAATCTCTTATTTCAGAAATAACCACAAGATTCCTGATATACTACAAAAGTTGCTTCTTCCCAAAACTTCAAAATATGTACGTGCACATTTCTGATTTTAAAACTACAATTACACTATTAAATCCATGATCTAATGAAAACATTCTCAAAATCTTGGATTAACCAGCTAAAGACCAGCAAGCAGGTGATACGACAGTGGTTATTCACCAAAGGTTTTTTAAAACCTTTCACTCAGTGAATTTATTTTTAAAACCTGATAATCAGTAAATGAGTCTGAAAACGCTCTAAAGTTAATAATGCAGAGAATAAGATACATTTAAAGTGCATGGAAATATCTCAGGGAACTCACCAGGTAGTAGAGAAAGCATACATGTGAACAGCAAAATAGTAATAATGTCGTGCAGGCTACAGTAAATGTATGAGCTTGGTCATCTGAAAGCTATAGGAGAGAGGGACTGATTCTTGCCTGAAAGTCAGATTTTAGGCTTTTTGAAGATATAAAACCACATCGGCTCTTTCGGTTAGAGAAACAAGAGTGATCTAGAGAAAAAGAAATAGTTTGTTTCTCAATATTACCTCCTAGATTGGTTTCCACTAAAGAGATCAATATCTCCTCCCCATTGTGTTAAGTCCCCAAAGTCTTACATACAGAAGGTTCAAAAGCATCCATCAGCTTCACAACCATGTGTGAGCCTGTGATTGAGTATGGGCTTACTTCACCAGGAATAAGACTTGTCTGGTGGAGAAATGGTAGATATTCAGTCTAAGCTTTTTTTGTTTTTTTTTTAAGGGAGGAAGAGAGGCTTAGGACCTGTGCCGGTGTGAAAGACAAAGTGTATCTTCAAGGGCTGAGAAAACTTTGCAGGGTAGGAAAAAAGCAAGGGTCTGGACTGGGCTTGCCTTTGCCCATCTTCTCCCTGCTAAGCAAGAGAGCCAGCAAGAAAAAAGGTGCAGGACCCTGTAACTGTCACGCGTTTGAGCAATAGCAATCTGAAAATACTTTTTCTTTTTTAAAATATAAACAGAAATACTGAAAAAAGTCTTCAGGATGGTAATTATCACGCATCTTCGAAAGACATGGAAAGCAAATTCTATAAGGAGATCCCTTATAGTAAGTACCATTTGAAGTAATCTTCTTCAGCTAGACAACTAAAGAGTCCCAAATAAGGTGATCCACTGAGGTAAGAGAAGGATACGGATTCCAGTATTTGAGGAGTGAAGGGGAAAGGCTAGAATTCTGACCTGGAACGTGAGCCAAGGGTTGCGGGAATAGGATAGAGAGACAATAACGTGAGAGCCCATGTTAGAACGTTGCTTAGTAATATTTCCTCGTAATTTCCAATGTGAAAATGGAAATAATAAAATACAATCAATATTTAACTATTTACTTAAATCAAGAGACGTTTTATAGAACTACTGGACTCCTGTCAACACCTCTGATTTCCTCCCATTACCAATGCTTGGACTTAGTGTGGGCATAAATTCAATGCACTAGGGAGCAGATACTTTAAACTACGATTATAGAATGGATATTCTAGATGTGGAATCAAGAAGGAATAGCTGCGAGAAAGTTTTCAAAGATGTGCCATTTATTTCTAGTATGTGGATAAAATCAGCAACTTTGCCTGTTCTGCAAGAACAGATTATTAAGAGCAGTGCTTTTATGAGCTATTAATTGGAATTTTTAAAAAAGAAAAACACATCTTCTACCACAATGTCATAGCTTGGTTACAGACAATTGTTAAATTTGTCCAGTGTGTGGTACAAAGGGCTTACAGTCATTCTCTCTTGGATTCAAATTCCAACACTGATTTGGTCTTTCGAATTACCCACAACAGGTATTTAGTCTTGCAAATTACTTGGTTCCTCTGATCCTTCAGTTGAAGACTATGGTATTCAGAATAGGCATTTTCTAAGATTTTGTGAATATTAAATGCAACACTGTATTTAAAAATGAATAACCCAAACATAGAAGTTACTTCTCCTTCACTCCTTTGGCTCTCTTTGAGCATCTTCAGCAAGAAAAGGATTCATCGGTTCATCCATCTTTTAATTTATCATAATATTATAAGGATTAGCTGATAATACTTCCAGAAGTTATATTTCTGAATACTTAAAAGTAACTTCTACTTTTCTGCGATGGGAAAAACAACTGTGTTATAAAAACACCATAATCTGACACTTCCACTTGGGGCTTTACATGGTTAGGAGAAAACAGAAACTTGTGGAAAATTGCTGCCTTCCTCTTACATGATTGACAACCAACTGCCAAACTTCGCAGAAGTTTCCTTCATCTGAACCGGAGGTGGTGAGAGTGCTTATGACCTGAGCATCAGCATTACTATCCCTGATCTTTTTTTATTGTATTTTTTATTAGCATTTATCCCCCTTCTTCCACCTCCACCTACCCCCCGTGTCCCCCGGCAATCACTGCACTGTTGTCCGTGTCCGTGATGAGTTCTTATTATTTTTGCTTGATCCCTCCACCCCCTAACGCCATGCCCCAGAGCTGTCAGCCTGTTCTCTCTGAGTCTCTCTCTCTATTTCGCTTGTTCAGTTTGTTCATTAGATTCCACATATGAGTGACTCTTGATGATTCATCTTATTTTGGCTTTAGAGGTTTTACTTGACTCCAATAAGCATCAGCTAATGCTCAACCTACATAATGAAACTCTTAAAACCGAGATCAAATGGAATTTACAAGTTCTAACAAGCAATAAAGAACAAGCTGGTTTCTAGATTAAGATGACAGATTTAACACATACTTCTCTCTCATCAGAAATGCTACTAAATTATAGTCAATGGGTTTTAAAAGAGATAAATCGATAAAAAAAAAAGAGGAGAAACTAGTAACAAATGAAGTAGATGAAAACTTGACCTAGTGTCCCCATAGATGGAGTCAAATTCTAAACTATAGAAGGAAATGGTTGAGAACCAACACAATTTACACCATAAAATCCTCAGAAGAGCCCTGGCTGGTGTGGCTCAATGGATTGAGCATGGGCCTGTGAACCAAAGGATCATGGTTTGATTCCCAGTCAGGGCACATGCCTGGGTTGCAGGCCTGTTCTCGGCAAGGGATGCATGAGAGGCAACCCATACATTGATATTTCTCTCCCTCTCTCCTTCCCTTCCCCTCTAAAGATAAATAAATAAAATGTTTTTTAAAAGTCCTCAGAAGACTTGCAAAATGGAAGCATCGGATGCCTCAGGAACCCTCAGGAACTGAAGATAAAGGGGCAGCCAAAATCAGGACCACTGGATGTTGGACCACTGGGTACCACTACCCAGCCATGCAGGTGCAGTTACTTTATAGAAAATGGGGATTAACTGACCTCCTGCCAAACATAGCTATCCTCAGCTTTCTTCCATCACTAGGCTCTCCGAAAGCTGGCAGCCAGAGAAAATGTTATTCCATTAAATATAAACATTGCTATATTTTTAAAATATGAAAAATGTGAAGTAGAAGAAGGAGGAGCACCATTTAGAGACCAAAAAAAATCCTTGGAAAAAATTGATAGCATAGAGTTTAATAGAAAGGTTAGAAAATGAAGTTCAGGCAGCCTTCACACAAGTAGAGGAAAAATGGAGAGAGGCATAAAACAGGAAAGAAAAGCTAAGTAAAATGTACTGGTCCAGGTGATCCAACATTTAAATAATAGGTATTCTAAAAAACAAAGAAAATACAGAAAAGCAATTATCAGAAACCAACAAAAATGAAAGAATAAAAATTATTTCTTAGAAATGAAGAATATTAGTTTCCAAGTTGAAATGGCCCAACAAGTGCCCAGGGCAACAACAAGATGTTTTATTTTGAAATTTAAGAACGCTAAAGACAGCGCACAAAGGATCAGGGCTTCCCAAAGGCAACCGAACTGCCAGGGAGGCAATGGAACACCTCCTTCAGAAACCTAGGACTCTCACAAACAATCCAAAGTATCAAACAAGTTCAAGGACTGACTGAAGGACACACCCTTTCTCAATAAGCTACTGCAGTGCTTGTGCCAACAAAAGTTGAGTTTGGAACACGAATGAGGAATGCATGGGATATAACAAATGAGAATCAATGACAAAGTGCTGCAGGAAAAGTGACAAAGTGACAAAGGAAACCTCCAAGGGGATGGAGCTAGAAGATCCTAGGATGGAGATGTATTGGGCTACCAAACAATACATATTGGAGCACTGTGACTCAAGAGACAGATGTTAGATTTTCATAATCCTTGGAGAGTTATTTTTTAGCCCAAGGATAGAATGCCCAGGCAAATCTGAACAAGTTTCTTATACATATGACAACACTGTATCACCCAGAGATGTGCTCTGCCTTAACCTGTTCTTGAGAGCAAGAGTTAGGTGAGGGTGAAGCAGAAGAAATCAAAGTCCATTCTCTCTAACAATATTTCCACTTGGTAGTTAGAACATACCCTTACACCTTCCTAATGCTTCCCAGAATTCAATCATTACATTGCCCGCTAAATCCTCTTAGAATGGACTCACATGCGCTCTCAGGGAAGCTGAAGCCAGGTAAGGATCAAGATTCTTCTCAGTTCCCTAGAGGGCCTTCATCTAAAAGCAAAAGCATCATCTTTTCCCTACACAGGGAAGAACTGCTAAACCTCTTTCAAAACCACTCGCTATCTGGTGTAGAGATTCTTACACTGATGGCAAATATGTATCTACCAAGAGAATGGCAAACACAAAAATAAGTATACTGGTTGTCTTGGTAGGAGAGGGGTAGGGGGGAAGTACTTGTGCTGTTTCTTAATACGGGTGGCTAGTATACATATACACGTACGTATGTATACGTGTGTGTATATGAATAAACAATAAAATGAGCCAAACGAGTATGTGTATATGTGGGTACATGGGTAGATGGATGGCTGGATAAATGGATGGACAGATAGATAGATAGACAGACAGACAGACAGATAAGAGGTATTTCAGAATTGAAAACAGGTAATACAAACTATCTGAGACAACTGATTCTAATGGCAGTGGTGCCAAAGTTCACTGCACAAGTGCTCACATTTTCAAGAGAGTTTAAAAAAAAAGTATAAACCAGTTTCAAATAGGGAAAGGGAGAAGGGAAGCAGAGACGTAATCAAAACCCTCCAAATGATACCCACTGCTTCCATCCATTCCCAACCGTGGGCACAAGGCATGTTGATCAGTCACATCCTCGCGGCTTGGCGTGTCCTTGAGTAACAAGCAGCAGGATGATCGTCCTGATTTGGGCCTCAGAGGTCTCCAGAACAGCGCTGTCTAATGCAGGGGCCGCTCGCCACACGTCACACTGAGTAACTGAAGTGTAGCCAGGATGACTCAGGGAGAAAAGATTGTATCTTCTCTAATTTTACTTAATTTAAAGTTTAAATAACCATACGTGGCTAGTGAGCATTACAGTTTTGGTCTCTAGGGAAGGAACCAAGAACTTGAATTTCTTTAGAACCAGATTCTACGTATGTCAACATCACCACCAGTTTTAACATTTCCATAGTAGAACACAGATCTAGCAAATAAAAACTGCTTTTCTCTTTGCTCCTACCTAGTTGAATGAAACGGGCTTCCTAATTTCTAGCAATTGTATTCCTTGGCTGATTGAGGACAAATTTCTTTCCCCTACTCTATGCCCTGCCTTTCTTATCCTAGCTTTCTTATTCACTTCTCTGTCCTTTATTCTATCAAAACATACTCCCTGATGCTTCTTGACTCTTGAGTATAAATAACTAACAATTGATTAATCCTACAGGGAGCACTTGAGTTTTAACATGTTTGACATTTGGGCTAACATAATTGTCACAGACAGAATATTTTTGTGCCTTCAAAATCATATGTAGATGCTCTAACCCCAAAGTAATGGTATTTGCACCTTTGGGAGGTACTATGGGTTAGATGCGATCATGAGGGTGGGGCCCTCTCGATGAGATTAGTGCCCTTAATGGAAGAGAGACCACAGAGTTTGCGCTTGTAGGCACTCTTTCTGTCTGCCCCTCCCTCCACTATTTGGGGCATAGCATGAAGGCTGCCATCTACAAGCAAAAAGAAAGTTCTCACCCGAAACCAAATCAGCCAGCACCTTAGTTAGGGACATTCCAGCCTGCAGAACTGTGAGAAAATAAATTTTCGTTGTTTGAGCCACCCAGGCAATGATATTTTGTTATGGCAGCCCAATCTGACTAAGACAATGATGAAACTTTGATAAATTTAGGTACAGAAATATGAAAGACATTGTAGAATTAACTGGTGATCCTCAGCCTTAATAAAATCATACTACCAATTAATTCTTCCCAGCCAAAACATGAGCTGTGCCCTGCCTCCCTTCTCAGCTTGACCTTGTCCTCCATTAACCCCCTTTCCCTGTTTCTGTTTGTATAAATGCCTCATAATCAGAATGTGATTAAGTTAATTGTTTAAAAATGCATTATATATTTCACATGTGCATGCTCTGGCTTTTATGTGTGAAATAAAATACCAAGAGGTCATACTAATTAATTTTGTCTTTTATACTTGAAGTTAGGACTACCTGAACTCATTATGCAAACTTATGCCAAATAGTGCATAAATTAACACTGTTTATTTCAACAAATGCAAAATCTTCTAGCAACCAGTCCACAAGTATATACTTTTATCTGTAAAAACTTCTAAAGTACATATGCACTAAATTAAAATATGTTTTTTAAAATATATATTCCACCACAATGATAAGTAGAGTCAGGGAAGCTCAGGTACCCTATATATGGGTTTCAATTGCTCAAGACTTTAAAAACCAAAGCTTTCAAAAGCTATTAAATTGAAATTGGCTAGAGTTTTAACGGAAAACTTGAACAATGTTTTTACAGAGTTGGAGGTATGATGCAAAAGACAATCAAATAATTTCCTCAGGTGACTGAACTGTCTGATTGAAGAAAAACAAGAGGCCCCTGTGGACCAGCTCGATGTGAGGCCCCTCCCAGGGGTCTCTGCAGCAGACCCCACTCTGGGACAGCAGCTGTGAGGGCATGCGGAGTGGGGGCGAGGCCGGTGCCTCCACAATGGGAGGGACTCCCAGGTTAACCCAAACTCTAGATACTGCGACTCTCCAGATGCAAAACTCTGTGCTGCTGGCACTCACCCTGGCTCTGAGCCTGAGCCCGGTGGTCCAGAGAAGGGGCAGTGAGAGGTGAAGCAGGGTGGCTGGAACTGCTGGGGTCCTTCTATCAGTGAATATGCCCCCCTCTGAAAAAGCAGCTGAGGCAGACAGGACAGATCTTTTCTATGCACATACTCAGGGGGCAGGATCCAACCCATTTTATAGTTAAGGACACACAATCTTCAGTCATGTTATACAGGTTTCCACTGTAGACATATGAAACAATAGGACACATTTAGGCCTGAGTGAAATAAATCTGGTTGAACAGGAACATGATTATAAGGACTATATGATCTGAAGAAAGAAAAACGGAAAAGGGAAGAGGAGGAAGAAGAAGAAGAGAAGGGAGAAGGAAAGAGGCCAAGCTGGAGAGGAAAGAGGAGGTAAAAATAATTTACATTAACATAAATGACCCAGTTTATTGTCTTATTTCATGTTCCCCAATCCTATGAGGTACCATTCTTCCTATTTTTAAAACAAGGAAATGGAGCCTCAGAAAGATTAGGTAACACGGCCTCATGCTCTCACTCCAGGTCTCTTTTACTCGAGACCCCAAATTCTAAACCATTCCTACTTCCCATCAAATGTGGGCCACCCAGAGGAAGCGTCTCTCCTCGCTTGCAACACTGGGCTCAGGGAAGTGAAACCACAAACCAGACAGGCTGAGCAAAGGGTGTGGGTGGAATCCCAAGTCCCATAGCTAAAGCTACACAAAAAACTGGGGAAAGACGTGATCAGCGGGACACAGAGCAAAGGTGAAGAATTCCAGGCAATGGAGCAGGACCCTGGGACTCAGAAACTATGAGGCAGGGCAAACATATTTTCATAAACACACTTGGCGGAAGTGGAAGCACATTTAAAGAAATGCAATAGGCCAACTTCAAGAGTTTGATAGACTGAATCAAGCGCATCAAAACTGTTGAGAGGCTCGTCATAACCTTGCCTTTAATTTAGGGGTCATAGAAGTAAACTGACTGTTGCCCCACTTTATAAAGAAATGCAACTATAAAGTTGTGAGCAGGACGTTAATCATTAGAGGAATAGCAGAAATAACAGGAGCACATCAAACTTCAATCAGAATTGTTTTTGGAAAAATCACATGACTTCTTTTCCTATTAAAATCTTTGCATTAGAAATTCCAGTACTGAACTGAAGAGCTGATTAACAAGTTAACATGAACTAAATAGAAAAGCTGTACTCTCACCAGAGGTGGGAAAAGTTCATTACAATAGATGTATAAAATATTCAAAGGGTTTCCCATGGATTTTTTTATAGTGTTATTAAACATTAATTTCAAATATGGTTAACATTTGACATTATGAATTTAGTAGTTTTGCTATAATAGGTATTTTCATAGCTCATTTTAATGTTTAATTATCCTTGGTTAACATCTACATTCAGGAAAATCAGAATTACAGATACTTTTGATTACTCAATGAGCTTATCTTGCCCTTGATTCTTTTGCAATATAGTATGTGAAGAGTTTATGTAAAGAGAATAATCATGGTACCAGTAAAAGAAAGAAAGAAACAATGGAAGGAAGGAAGGAAGGAAGGAAGGAAGGAAGGGAGGGAGGGAGGGAGGGAGGGAGGGAGGGAGGGAGGAAAAACAGGTCCAAAATGGAGTCACTTGTGCTAAGCCCCACATTGGCAAACCAAGACCAAATACTTAACCTAATTACAGTTTCAGTCTCTCCCAGGAATGTAACCTTTAACCAGTCAATCTGAAATTATCTGGTCAACACTAGTGAGGTAATCTGCTAGACAGATCCCTGCCCAAATTTCCCTAAAGGAAGGTGATCTTGCCTGAGACAATTTGCTCGTGGGCAGTAACTTCCTTGCCTCACCCTCTTTCTGACTATAAAAAGCCTTCCATTCCATACAGCTCCTCAGAGTTTCTATTTACTACACAGGACGCTGCTTAATTCAAGAATTGTTAAATAAAGCCACTCAGATCTTCAAATTTACTCAGCTGAATTTTGTTTTTTGAACAGTACCTACCCGTCTGGGTTCTAGTAAAGATTAAATAAGTCAGCCAGTAAAGCACACGATATCTGCAAATCCATCCTACATTCATCCCTCTAAGCCTTGTTAAATGAATCCATTTTCCCTAATTCTATTATAAACATGTACTGGTCATTCATAACGCCTCAAACCAATTTCAGTAGACCAAATGTGGAGACTTTTACAGCAGATAATGTATCGCACCCATTTCTAAAGGCTGGAACTGAACCAAAGCATGTGAATAAAAGACTCAACCACACCTACAAGGAGAGAGGAATCACAGCTGACTGCTTTATGACACAGCAAAGACTAAGAGGCAAGGAAAGGAAGAGCCACCTTTGACACCAAATCCACATGGAACTGTTAACGGGATTTAGGAAAAGAGAGAAAACTCGCAGTAGCTAATTCATTCCCTGCAAGATACTGTGATGTGTGTTCAGCAAGGTGTTACTATGCAAAGAAAGGGCTGAAAGCTCAGCATTGAAAAAAGAAGAAGAAAGGATTTAATTTGTGACACATGAGCAATTACAGTGCAATTTCTGTTAAAACAGAATTGCAGCTAAATGGGGCTATTTACCTGTTCAAATCACAAACAAAACTGTCTTCAATGGGATCATTAAAAGGAGGCATGAGACCTTAAAGAAAAGCTCCACAGAACTGCAGGGTTTGCAAAGGTTGGGTTTTAAGCTCTAATATAAATGTAAAATTATTAGAATTGCAGAGACTCTGTTGAGGCTAAATAAAAAGGCTGTCACTTTCTGAAAAGAACAATAAATATAATCACAGAGTTAGAATTCATGAAAGAGGAAAGTATCTGAATCAATATGGTAAACCATCAAAAATATAGATAATTTCAGCATGAATGCATTTATGCTAATATTCAGAGATATATTTTTAAAAACTTGACATTTCCTTCAGCATTAATTTTAGATTTTATTGACATAATCAATTCAGTTTATGTCAAGTACTGATTTTTTTTCCCTCAATCTACACGCAGTCTTATGAAACCAATAATCTGAAAAAGAAATTGTTGCCTAGAAAATAACATAGAGGAAAGCTAGGTAATCTCTGGTTTGGCGATGACATTTTAGATACAACACCAAAAGTATGGTCCATGAAAGAAAAAAATTAGTAAGTTAGACTGCATTAAATTTAAATTTCTGCTCTGTGAATAACACTGTTAAGAAAATGAAAAGACAACAGCAGACTGGGGAAAAAAATCTTTGTAAAACACATGTGACATAAGACTGGTATTCAAAATCTACAAAGAAGTCTTAAAACTGAAAAATGAGAGTCAATTAAAAAGTGGGCAAAAGATCTGGACATCTCACCGAAGGAGAGGTACGGACAGCAGGTAACACAGTATGTCATTAGGGAATTGCAAATTAAACCAACAGGCCAGCACCACCCATTAGAACAGCTCAAACTGAAACACCCAACAACATCAAGGGCTGGTGGAAATGTCGGGGAGCAGGAACTCTTATTCATTGCTGGTGGAAATGCAAAAGGGTATTTCCTCTTTGAAAAATAGCTTGTCAGTCTCTTCCAAAAGTAAAACAAAACAAAAAGAAACAAACAAAAAACCTCTTACCACATGATCCAGCAATTTCACTCTTGGTATGGACCCAGAGTTGAAACCTATGCCTCCACAAAAATTTGCACATGAAAGTTCACAGCATGTTTACTCATAATTGTCAACACTTGAAAGTAATCAAGCTGTCCTTCAATAGGTGAGCGGGTAAACAAACCGGTCCTCCTGCAAGGAAATATTAGTCAGCAACGAAGAGAACCAGGTTTTCAAGCCACGGAAGACCATGGAAGGGCCTTCAATGCATATTGCTAAGTGAAAGAAGCCAGTCTGATGTGGCCACATCCCGCTTGATTCCAACTATAAGGCATTCTGGAAAAGGCAGAATTATGGAGACAGTAAAAAGCTCAGTGGTTGCCAGGGGTTACAGAAAAGGGATGAATTAACAGGTGGAGCCCAAGGAGTTACTTAGGGTAGAAAGCTATTCTGTGTGATTCTGTCATAGTGGATGCTGGGCTAGGTCTTCGAAAACCCATACAATGGTACAATACAATCATAAATCCAAATGCAAAGTATGGCTTTAGTTGATAATAACGTGTTGTGTTGGCTCATGGTGTGTCACAAATGTACAACACTGATGCCATGTTAGTATCGGTGGCACTAGTCACAGGGGACAGTGTGTTTGAGGTGCTGCAGCAGCTTGAACTTTCCACTTCATTTTTCTGTAAACCTAAAACTGCTCTAAAAATGAAATTTATTAACTAAAAACTAAAAAAGCAAGAGAAACGAAACTGTTCTGATTTTCCTATAGACACTGCTGAGAATATGGACAAACACAAAGATAAACGTTACCTATTTTCTTACCCACCGTGTTAGCACTGTAAGGAACTCAACAGGCTGATGGAACAAGGGGACAAAAATCAAGCCCAGAGGGGGAGGCAGGGGACCAGAGGAGGGAAGGCCCTAAAGGAAAACGGCAGGGGACCAGCAGAATTTTTTTTCACTTTAACTCATCATTCGTCCCGAAGGTGTCAGAGTCTCAAAGAACTAAAATTCTAACCCGATAGCTGATGATGATTGAACAGAATGAGCTGGCCATATTTCAATCCTACGTTTCCCTTCTGTGTGCCATGACCCATTTTATAACAGGCTGTCATCAGTAACTGCCCACTGCTCACCTGGGAAACCGACAGGGGAAACCGAGGGGCACACTAGCATTCAAAAGAAATCATGAACACCCTAAGAACTTTGTCCCTCCCCCCTCGCCATGTCACGCCTGGGGTCTGCCAGAGGTTTCACAGCCTCTGGTTCTCGTCATTCAAAATGATCCCAGAGCTCTAACTCCATGGCCTGAGGTGAACCTAGTGCTTTCTGAAGTTAACTCAAAATGTCACCCCTAAGATAAAAGTAACTGTGTAGTGTTCCTTGTGCTTTGTGGGAAGACAATACTTTGAAGGCATGCTTTCCAGAAACTAGAAGGTTCTTTACAAATCTTGGTTTCAAGCTACACATCAAATTCTCCTTTTTATCTTGATAATATACTACCTGAGAAAGCAACCTAAGGGACATGCAACTCACTTTTTTTTTTTTAAATCCTCTTAAATGCTTCAGCACTTGCAATCTTAAATAACAACTCCTGATGTTCATTTTCACTTAATTGTGCAAATGTGTATCATATATACAGGGAATTGAGCCAAACTATTTTTCAGGCATACGAGTCACCCACTTAATCATTCAGCACAAGTTTAAGGATCTTTTGGTCATCTAGGAGTTGGGCATGTGACGCTGAGTAAGACACAGTACCTGCCTTCAAGGTGTCACAGACTGAGAAGCGGGGAGTGACACAAAATCGCCCTACTGATTATGTGCCCTGTGACAGGAATTCTGATAGACAAGAACCAGTGTTCAGAAGCCAGGGGAGCAGCCCCTTTCCCAGGACAGGGCAGACTTCCACGAGGGGTTATGTCACAAGTGAAGAAAAGAAGGTAGTTTGACAAGAGATACAAGAGTTTTTCAGACACAGGAAATTCTCTGTCTTACACCATCCTCAGAAGCTAAGAAATCAAGGCATGAAAAGAAGCAAAGGTTGAGAACTTAGGAGATAGGGAGTTCCAGGTTTAAAGGGAGTGAGCCAGGCCAGAGGGTTTTTTTTTTGTTTTTGTTTTTGTTTTTAAGGCTAAAGAGCTGAGATGCTAAAGAGTTTTCAACAGAAAATAAAGGTTTCAGATTTACACTGACCAAGGAGGCCTCTATGTCGCCCTCGGCTTCACTAAACTTTAGATAGGTTTTCCCCCCTTACTATAGGCCCCTTCTTGACAAAGAAGATTTTTATTTATTTTTTTGATAACACGGCAACTTTTATTTTTTTTATTTTTCTCAGCGTTCTTGACATATAGTTAACCAATAGGAATTGCATATGTTTAAGGTATATAACCTGATGTTTTGATGTAGGTGTACATTGTGAAAAGTTTACCAAAATATAGCTGATCACCTCGCTGTTATGCTTTTGAACCTATTTCTGCTACCACCTCCCCCCAGTGGAATGCCATGCCTTCAAAGAGAACAAAATGGTGGCTGCCAGAGGCAGGACAGAGGGAGAAATGGGGAGGTGTTGGCTAAAGGGTCCAAAGTTTCACTTATGCAAGATGAGTGAGCTCTGGAGATGTAACATACAGCATGATGAGTATAGTTAACACGGTTGCGTTGGATATTGAAATGTGCTAAGAAGGTAGATCTTAAGCGTTCTCATCACAAATAAAGAATGGTAATCATGTGAGATGATGGATATGTTAAGAAGACTTTTAATTATAAGTCATTTCTCTGCCCTCTTTGAGATGTAACTCTTCTCTTGCCAGTTTTCCCACCCTGGAAAATCTCTCTCAAGCACCTGGGAGCCGTCCCTTTGAAATGTAATCATTTGAGGAAGGTGGCGCTCCTAGCTTCTGGTCCCGAGGGGTGGCTAGGAACCTGTCACTGATAGGTGACAGCTAGCAAACACTGATAACCTGCCTGCACTGACTAACCTCCCCACTAATGTCCTTTACACCTTTTTCTATTAGCTCATCCCAGTGCTTAAAAAAAATCTCCCACCTATTTTTATAACACAGTTGAGATCACTTTCTCCTTCCTATTGCAACAGTCTTGAAAGTTTTCCTTGACTGTTAAATTGCCAGTGTAATTCTTCTATGATAACATTTTAGGCAAATTGCTGGCAGAGATGTGGACGACAAATTGATAAAAGACAAGCTGAGTGGCAGGAAGGTTGGTAAATAACATGAATAATGGTGAAGTCTGGAATAAAGAAGTGAGAGCAAAGCTAAGGAAGGAGAGACTTCTCCGAGAGATATGACGTCAAAGAATCAGCTCTATGATCAGTTGGACAGTGAGAAGGAAGAGGTACAAGGGTGACTCAAAGTCTTTTAGAGTTACAACCTTTTTCTAACTTGCTGAATACCACCGGGAACTGAGGCCAGGTGAGCTAGAGAGAGTACAGAAAAAAACAAGGAACAGGAGGAGGAGGAGAAGGAAGGAGGAAGAGAGAGCGAGAGAGATCAAGCGAGGGAGGGAGAGGGAGAGACAGGTTATGAAAATAACGTAGAAGTAGGTGGCCCTTGTAACAATGGATGGCAAAGACCACTTACACATGTCTCAAAGACAGTTGATAACCCCTAAAATATCTGAAAGGGGTTTCTGCGTGGGAACGTTGGGACGCTGCTGCGGGCAGAGTTGGGAAGGACTGTTGTCAGGCCTGGAGAACCAAGAGGAGCAGGGGGATGCTCCCCGGACAGCCACGCAGCAGGAACTGAGAATTAGTTCCGGAGCCTTTTGCCTTTCTCTTTCCATTCATCGGCATCCAGACAGGAGAAGCAGAAAAGCAGAAGTGAGGAAGGAAAGTCCAGGGGAAAAAAACGTTAGCGCAGGCTTCTGAACAAAGATAAAAGGAGTTGGATGGAGAATGCAACACAATTATGGCTGATGTGGTTAAAATGTGTGAGTTTTTTTCCTACTTCTAATGAATTCATGCATTACTGGTGATAAACCAGAGGCAAGTATGGGCAAAGCCCCAATACTCTCTTGTAATAAATGACAGAAACCAAAGGTCCAGGTCAAACATTCGATGATACGTCAACATGTTCCAAGTTAATATGAAAGGTTACTAACAATGAAGCAAATTTTTTTTTACATTTTATTCTCACCTGAGGATATGTTTACTGATTTGAGAGAGTGGGGAGGGGGTGGGGTGGGACAGAGAAGTAGAGAGAGAGAGAAACATGAATCAGTTGCCACCTCTTCATGCCTTGACCAGGGTTAGAACCCCTAACCTAGCAATGTGCCCTGACCAGAAATCAAACTTGCAACCTTTTGGTGTATGGGATGATGCTTCAATCAACTGAGCCACCCGGCCAGGGCCAAATTTCGATTTCTGATGCACAGTTTCAATGTCAATGTGGATTCCTAATGTGACGTGTAATGAAATTCTAATATAACAAAATGACTTATAAAATTCCTTGGAGTTCATTCCCAGTGTTAAATGTGACAGAAGCTTTTGACTGTGAGGTTCTGGAGTGTACTTGACAATGGTTGTCGGAAAACAGTATCATTTTTTCCAAGCACATCCATCAGGAAGGTAATTTTTGCATAATCCTGGACACAGGGCAGAACCACCGCTGACAACTTACTGCCATTTGTCTAGTATTCGGGGGAGATAGCAAGGAATACATGTCCGTGACATTGGACTCTCGGCTACACGGCCTGGCCAGCCAAACACTCAGTGAAGGTGAAAGTCAAATGAAACATTAAGCGACTAGAAGCAAAGATTTCTGACTGTACCCAAAGCTTAGCTGATGCTCAGAAGGGTGGTTAGAGGCACCGGTTCAAAGCTCTTGCCTGCATTTAAAACTGCGCTCTCTACCACATTCACGGTGGTGGGCAAGGTCACCACGAGTGAGATGCTGGGGACACATTAGTCATGCAGCTCTGAACTTCTGAGTCGACTGGATACACGTTGAGAATTAATGACAGAAAGATTTCCTAAAATCTGCTGGAGGAGCCTAAGTCTCTTTCTGGAAGCAAAAGGAGTAAACAAATTACGCAGACGGCTGCCCTAGAGAGACGGAAGCAGGGCAGGTTTCAGCAAACGCCTCCCCAGCCTCTGACAACCTAGCAAACACTCGAATTCTGCTTAACAGCGACTCCAGGAGAGAGGCGGCGAATCAGGGGCTCGGGAAACCCGCTGAGGGTTAAGAATGACTGCTCTCCACCAGGATCAACTATGAAAGGCCCGCAGCTTGTACCCAAGAAACTAGCACCTAAAACTGTGCATCTGAGTCAATCTGCAAAGGGGTGATTTTCTGTCCCTGGGTCTATTCAGTTTAATATCGTTACCGATAAATGGAGAGAATGTATAGAAATGCCCACCTTGCTGAAGATCTGTAGTATGTCTGACTCCAGTGCTGGATTAGAAAGATCCTGAAATTTAGATCACTGTGCATTTCCGGTTCCAACTGTGATTGCTCAGATTCTGGAGAGTGTTTGGCTTGACAATAGTCCATGCCAAAAAGAACTTTTCTGAAAAGGTCAGCGTTCACATTTTAGGTTTTATTCTACTTAGCTAATTCTGACACATCTGAAGAAAGTAATGAACTTATATTCCAATTCCCTGAATGTGGAATAATAGGGAGATCAGGCCAAAAGACACAGAAGGAAACTTGGAGGCTAGTGATCGCGGGAACCTAGAACAGTCCTGGGCACAGGGTAGGTGTTCAATAAATACTTAGGAATGAAGTGGATGACAGGACTCAAGGATTTTGGTGTGAGTGGGGCTCTTTCCTGGCCTTAAACTATCAGGTGCTGGTTGACACAGACAAGATGGTTTATGGCACCAAAGCGACCTGCCCAGATCCACGACGGCACTGAGACACTTGTCCCCTCAGCTGCTGGCTGTGCTGGCTCTGCTGATAGCTCGCAGCTTTCCTCTCTGGAAACGAAGCTTCCCCAGCCAGGGCGTTCACCTCCCAGGGGACAGCCCAGCCTGCATCGAACACGCCTTGCCTCACCTGGGACAACTCTAAATGGCCGTCCCAGATCCAGACGTCCCTGCGGGAGTCCCCTGTTGCGACTGCATCGCAGCTCAGCTTCTCCCTCTGCCCAGTCCTCGTCTCCTCCCTCTCCACAGCTGTTGCCTGCTTTTGGGGAACGCCCAGTAAACGTCCTACAGGTAAAACTCCAAAGTGCCAGAGTCCGTTTCCCAGGAAACTCAACCAATAACAAGAACTACGATCCCAAATTCTTTGGAAAAACACATCTCCACAGGTGCAGAGCTGTATCTTGACAGCAAATGAGGATGGGTACTAGAAAGTATTCTGGATTAGGAGAGAGAAGAGGTACATTCTTACTAAAACCCCATCACAGCTATAGGGCCCGTGTGGGACCATCTGAGTGTTCCTGTGATACAGCACACGGATGGTGCATACAAAAGCCTTCTGTGATCCGGAAGTACTATGCAAATACCCGGTTTAATTATTAAATATGACATCATGATACTGCGGTGGCTGACCCCACTCCTCCTGTGAACACGATGAAATCAAAATGTAACACTTTCACACAGGCTCCTAGGAGAAAGTCTTTAAAGAGAAACCTAACTACTCTGTGATTGATATACCAGGGTTGTCAGCCTGGGAAGGGCACAACAAAATGGACTAGGCTAGTATATCATCAATGAGAATTGGCCATTATTGTGTGTGTGTGTGTGTGTGTGTGTGTGTGTGTGTGTGTGTGTGTGTACATAGACTAAACCAATGAAAAGGAACAATTTTGGGAAGCAACTTAAGGATATCCCTATAACTGATTGTTCTCATTACCAAGGACACGTTTTAACAATCAAATGTTCGAATTTCATTATCAACACTTCAGGCTCATATCCCTGTCTGAGACCTGACATTAGCAGCTAACAGAGCAGAACTCTGAAAGCACCTCTTATTTTCTAATAAACAAAGCATGTCTTTGGATCAGAAACAGAATTAGATGACAATGAAATTTATATTAAATATAAGATCATCTTTCAGCCTACTATTCCCCTGGCATCTGAATCCTTGAAGTTAGAAGACAAAAAGTGTACTTGTTTATAAGTCAAGACCACCAGGAGCTGCGGACACGGTCTACATGCTTAGGAAAAGCTAACGAGTTCAGCGATTCCCATCTACGGTGCTACTTTGCAATTCTTTAGATATGGCCACTCACCGCCTGGCTCTTAAATTGACTTTCAAACATTCTCCTCTTTTCCTGAACACTGATACCTTCCCTTCCTAGTGTTTCTTCTTATTTCACTGAGTAATCAGAATAGAACCTCTGCTCCTTGCTAGTCCCAAATCCTCCCACCTACCACCTCTGTACCCACTCCTTCGCCTCCCCTCCCTGTACTCCAGAGCCCCTGCCCCACCCCCCGCTGGGCACAGACCCCCACCTCCACCTGCTCAAGGGCATCGCTCCTGTCTCCTGAACCAAGTTCTCCCTGCAAGTGGATTGGTCCCACAAGCATGTACACATCAGGACCATAGCTATAGCATCTTACAAATTAGAAAATACTCCCCCTTTGATTCCACTCTCCTTTCAGCCACCAGCCCATTTCCTTCTTCCCCTTCACAGGTTAACACCTTAAAGGAGCAATCTTCCTCTGCTTCCGTCTGCTCGTGCACCCGCTCTATTCACCCTCACCCTTTTCACTGTACAACCTCTGTGAGGTTCCTAATGACCACCCTCTACCCAGATCCAATTACGCATTCTTGGCGTGCATCTTACTTCACCTCTCTGGAGCATTTGACACAGCTGTCACCCCTTTTATAAAACATTTTTCCTCTCTTGGCTTCCAACCAACAAGCTCTCCTGTTTTATTTTTCTGTCTCGCTGTGCGCTTCCTCTTGGTCTCCCTTGGGCCCTACCTCTCCCCTCCCTCTGCTCACTGCATCGTTGAGGCCAAAACCTCAGAGGGAGGCATCCTCAGTTCACCTTTTCTCTTACAGAGTCCAACTAACCCATCATCTGATTCTGCCAGCATAATCTCCAAAATAGATCCAGAATCCATCTGTTTCTCCCCAACGCTATTACTCCTGCCAACTCCCTCAACTTCCCTCACTTAGAATATCTTATTAGCCTTATAACTGGTGCTCCTATTTCCAGCTTTGCGCCCCACCCACCAATTCTCCGCTCAGCATCTAGAATGCTTCAGAATAAATGAAAGCAGGTTATTCACACCTTTTCGAATAATTCCAGTACCTTCTCGTCATACTCAGAATAAAAATCCAAAGCCCTCTCCATGGTCTACAAGCCCCATCCATGTGATGGTCATTTCCTACAAGTTCAAAGTCATTTCCACCTCTGCTGCAACCAACCAGGTTCTAGCCACACGAACTTCCTTGTTGCCTCTATCTGGGGACTCTCTTCTCCCAGAAATCCACATGTGTATTCCTTCTTTACTGTGAGGGCTCCACTTACATGGCTTCTCTTCAGAAAGTCCCTCCCTGATGGCCTTATCAAAGCTAGAATCCTTTCTCACTCTTCTGCTTTATTTCCTTGATAACACTTACTGCTAGGGTGTATTATTTATTTGTCTGTCTATCCCACTGGCAAATAAACTCTGTGAGCATGGGCACTTTTCAGCGCCCCTATCACTTGAAATAGTAACAGAAATATGGTAAGTGGTCAATGAATATTTGTTCTATTTCTGAATTGATGACTTATTCGAGGGTGGAGGGAGAGCCAAAAACAGAAAGTTGTCCAAAATATCATAGTAAGTTAAGACAAAGTCAGTTTAATATAAAAAGGCATTTGAAATGGATAGTGAAAGATTTTAAAACAAATGTACTATTAAAGGTATTATATGTAAGAAAATAAGAACCACCACCTGGAGGAAACAGAGAATATAGTGATTCAATAAGTATGCAGAGGGCCAGGCCCTTGGACAGCTTCCTTAAGTTTTCTGTGCTTCCATTGCTCAATACATAAAAGGAGACAAGAACGCTACCTACCACAGAGAGATGGGAGAATTAAATTACATGACATGTATAGAAAGGTTAAAACATTTCCTAGCTCGCAGCAATAGTACAATATGTGTTAACTATTATTGTATTTATCACATTAAAAATAAATATAAGATATAGATATAGTTATATAGATATTGATATAGATATCAATATCGATATCGATGTAGATGTAGATATCAGACAAAAGATATACACACATACGCAGACCAAAGATAGAGGAGAACAGTACAGGAAACCAATCACAAAACTCCGGGTAAATGTCAGCTCATGATAACAGGAGTGAACATAAATTCACTCACACAGGGATGGACAGTGCCCTTCGGAGGACAGACTGACATCATCTGACTCAGATTTCAGAACAGCGGGACACCGACCTCTGCCACACGGAGGCCTCATCTCTGCTGAACGGCACGGTTGTCCACTTGTTAAATGAGGGGGAAAGATTCAATTTTAGATGAAGCAATTGATGGAAAAAAATCAGTGTCTCTAGCAAACTCACGAAGCAAAATGCACTCACACGATTTCCCGATGGTCGCGCTCACGACAGTGAGTGACGCTGCAGTTTTCAACACTTTACTAAGGAAACATGGCTTGAAAAAATTCTAAATCCTCTGCAATTTCTACAGGGCTAAGGGTCTGTTATAACATAGTATGTTCTTCAGAAAAGCCTAACTTAACCACTGCAGTAAGCAGATAAGGCAACTGAGGCCTGAAGAGGGCAAATGCATTGCTCAAGGTCGTACCACTCGCTGGAGGTTAGGTTAGCTTTTCTCATTCTGGCGTAGACATCCCGTCCCCTCCTTCTGTTACTTACAAGAGATACTCTTTGCTAGGAAAACAGGTACATAGTGTTTCTATAGCTCTAGCACAGTCCTTGTCACATGATAAAAATGTTCCAGCCAATCAGACTGTTTCTGTTTCCGGGTTTTTGGGTTTTGTTTACCACTGCTTGCTCAGAGTACGCAAATACTCAATAAATATGTACCGAGTAAGTGATACTGTTTCCAACCTTCAATGCCCAACATTGAGTGCGATGCAGATACATAGCTCTTGAAAGCATGGATGCATCAAAGAGTGAATAGTTCCAGCATGTTGACATATTTATAAAATTCAATTGAGGTCCCATACAAAACTGGAACCAGTGGAAAATTTGGTGATCCACCTCTCCCCAGAGTGAAGATGGGTTTGACATAGTGACTCACTCACAAAGAATAGCACAGGGAAATAAAAAAAATCATAATGTTGCAGTGGAGAAACCTAGCAAGTATAAACTCAACCTGGTGTTCAGGCTACTCAGGCTACCGCCATCCGGCTGCCCTGTGGCTGGTGGGTGACCCTCCCCTCTGCAGCGTTCTTCCCAAGGGCCCACAGCTCCAGTCTAACTAAGAGTAAAACAACAGAGAAAGCCAGATTAGGGGATAGTCTACAGGACATCTGGCCAGTATCCCGCAAGAGCATCAAGGTCATGGAAAAGAAAGCAGGGAAAAAGGAAAGACCGAGCGACTGTCACAGAGCGGAGAGGACTGGGGGACACATGCCAACCCAACACAATGTGATGTCCTGGATCGGACACTGGAATACGAAGTCCAGAGACTGGTTAACAGTAATAAAGCCATGTCAGTCTCATCGACAGAGATACTGTGGTAACACAAAATGCCGGATAGTGGGGGAAAGTGGCCGAGGGCCAGAGGAGAACTCCCAGGAGCACCTGTGCAGCCTTTTTGTAAATCTATAAATACCCCGAAACAAAAAGGCCTTCCTTTAAAAAAACTTGGTGATGGACACGAGATGAAGCAATTATGAGACTGCATTAAAACTTAAGAAAGGGAATTTGCAGCTATCTGGTCAAATCACCAGATAGGAGCATTCCATGTCTACGTGAACAGGTTTAAACATCTTGCATTAGAGCAGTCTCCTCTACTAGTAGACACAGTAAAAGTAAATTGAATCATTGATTATATTTTCTCCCCACAATCTTTCTGCGGTATCACCAGTGTTTCCAATTCGATTTGGGAATGTGAGAAAGTGATCTGGCAGGCGGCAGCGTGTGCACTCTGAAGCGAGAGATGTGTGTAGGGGAGGTCAGCTGCTCTGAGCCTGGGTTTCGGACCTGAGATGAAGGGCCAAGGGGACAGGAACGTGTCTTTAGCCATAGCAGCTACAACAATCCTAGCTACTATTTTTGGAAAGCATGCTAATGTGCCGGGTTTTGCACCAGGGGTTTCAGACACAAGATTACACGTAGCCCTCAGCGCTCCATGAGGCTGCAATTACATTCTCATTTGGGAGATGAGATTTTTGGTCATCAGAGAAGTTACTTCGTCAAGGTTGCAACTGAGATTCAAGCACAAACATTTCTGACTCTTCTACTAAGTCACTCAACAAAAGACAGGGAAATTCCATTACAGTATCATTAGTCTTTGCCAGAGAATAATATACGGAGATTATATATTATACATTATATATGCTACAAATATCCAGATAATATCCATTATACTGAGCCACGGTATACAAAAGGGCTGCTGAACATTATACTTGTTAGACAACAAATATCAGTCCCCTCCTACCTTTATAGCTACATCTGTTTTCAATTAGTTCTAAACTGGTCTTTGCTTTTGTGTTTTAAGCCCTAGACTTGCATGAATTATCACAGCAATTCACAAGTGCAGAGTAAGCTAACGCCAGATGTAAAGTTTAGACAGAATTATGGGACAGAGTTAAATCTTGGCCAGTAACAAGTTATTATTCTAGATACAAAAATATATGTCATGTAGCAATGAAACTCTTTTCAAGTGAGAAATATGACCAATTCTCAAAACTGACTATACTCGATCCAGACAATGTCAGGGAAAGGGAATAATTCCTACCCCTCTAAACTGGTTCAGTTCCTACAGCTAGACTAATAATAAAATAATAAAAGTGACCACAAGAGCTAGATTAACAAGAGAAAAAAACTAACTTCATCCGTACGCATGGGCGGTTACAATATGGTAGTCCAATCACAAAATGAGGCCCAAGGAAACACCTGAATCAGACACCTTTCTATACTTTTGGACAAAGAATACATTTGTGAAGAACTGGCAGAAAAACAAAGCCCGTGCGTGTCAGGGAGGAGTCTCAGCGGGTCGGGTACCGATTTGTGAGGGACCCAGGCAAAGTCTGGGCCCGGGTAGTAAATCTACGAGGAGGCACCTCGGTGTGTTTACGCAGACTCTTTGGCCCTGGGTTCTTTAAATTTAATGGTAAGAAAGTTGTCTCGCTCCGACTGCAAAGGGAGGTCCCCTCACATGGGCGATTTCTCTCCTACTTTTCGGGGGACAGAGGGGTCAGTGTTTTCCTTACACTGGCTATTTCTTAAGGAACTTTAATTCAAAATAATCAATATGCTACTGTTAGGATACTTCGAGGCAGCTGGTCTTGGGCCCCAACAACAAAATGATTCCATGCTTTATTACAGACCCCTTTATATACTTTATTCAGATTATTACAGTGAATCTCTGCTGTCATTATCATAAATTTACTTCAAGGTTTTTTTCTAACACAGCCACTTTCTATGTTCTACCTCTTAAGGTGAATAGAGTTTCCTCCCTTGGACTTCATAACCATTAACTTAAGGATTAATAATTCATTAATCCAGTGAATAAGAATAATTGTTCTAAGCGAGTCTGAAATTTACCAGCAAGAGACAAGGGAGGGACTGGCAAAGAATAACCTTTCTGTGCTATTATTTTAGGGCGAATGCCCCCTGGTGAGTTGGCGCTACATGAAAGGGGAAATGTATTGGAATAGAACAGTCATCTATTTATTGGCTAAAAGAAGGTAATTAAAGGGGCCGCCATCCTGTAATTACCATGAGGTCCTGCCACACAGACGGAAGCAGGGCTCTGTTAGCAACAAACACTCAATTTGTAATGTAATAAAAATAATGATGCAGACCCATGCACCAGATTTTATTAAACAGTGATGGCAAACAGCCCATGGTGGCTGGATGAATCACTCCGTGTCTACCAGCAAGAAAAGGAGGTAATTTTTTCAACCCAAGAATGTAGTACTGCTCTGGTTTCTTTCGACTTTGAATGTTGACAATAAATAAATGACCTAAGAGGGTTCACTCCTTTTTTCCGTCTGGGATGCAGGTCAGCACACTCCTAGAATCCCTTTTAGCCAGATGTGTCCTACGAATTTCACTTAATTAATGCTTCTAAAATAATAACTATTCTGTATGAATACCTTATTCACACAGAAGGTATGAAGAGTAAGATACACATACCTTCTGGCGTGGATATCACCTATGGACTTGAACTGGTTTTTGCCTTTACACCCAACTTGCCCTCTGCCAGCCCTCCCATGAATCTGCGCTGAGTTACAAGTTGAAGCTGAGCACAAAAGGAAGCTGAGCAAAAGGGGGTAAGAAACAAGTAGTAACCCCAAAGGACAAACTTTTCTGGGCAACCATAGGTGAAAGGCATCACCCCCATACATTAAAAGCAGGATGGCTGAGTTGGCCACCTTCACTTCTAATCAATAGAAATGTTCTTTAATCCCAAATCTTTAGAATGAGTTAATTCCTTGATTCCCTCTTTGGGTGTTTCTTTGTTCTTTTGGGTCTCAAAGACACTGCTGAACTTGTTGGATTTACCTCTGTTTTGCTGTGTATAACGCACACCCACATTTTAGTGCTACCCATGTACAATGCGTGTCATTATTTTACCTCAAAAATTTAGGCAAAGGGTGTGCATTAAACACAGCAAAATGGTATTTTTATACCAATTCACCTCTCCCTATTTGATATAGCAAGTTTCGTCACACAGAAGTTTTATCAGGTAAGATGTGATGAATAAAGCACCCGCCAAGAAATGTCCTCTTCTTGTAAAAACTCAAATCACAACTACCTCTGGCAATGACGGATAGATAATGCCTAGAAAAGATGGAACAGATCACTCAGGTCCACAGATAAGGCAAAAATGCCAACTGCTTCCCTACTCCCAAATGACTTTCTTTAGAGCTGATGGTAAGGTGCAGAGGAGTACTCACTTGAAAAGTACTCACTTCTCATTTTTAATTTTTCAAAAATTGTAATCTCTTTGTTTAGACGTTTGAGTCCATCGAGAACATAAAACACTCTTCTTTACCATCTGTAACTCTGAAAGTCTCATTTACATTGTAGCTACACCTCCTGCTGCAAACATATGTGTCCATCATGTTATGTGTTAAGTCAGAGTTTGTGCTCGTCTGTCACATACAATCTCATTTACATGAGAAAATATAACCTGTCACGTGTAGAAGAGAGGGATGCAGAAGTTGAGGGAATTCCTCCTCCTCCACCTCCAACTTCCCTGTGCAAGGAGATGGGAGGGAAGGACAGAGTGATGTGTCTGGGAAGAAACTAGCTGAGGAAGCTGACGCAGCGGAGAGAAGCGAGAAGGCAGTAATTCCACACAGAATTCCCTGGTCGGGGACTGGCCTACCACGGAAATGGGTCCTTGGGCATTGCCACCTCTGGACCCAAAAGTCCCTGCACCCACCCCCGAGAGTGTCCCTGGAATTCAGGATTTTCATGCACCAAACCTGACTCCAGGCCACAGGTTCAGGAGTCAGGGCTTGGAAGTCATTCTCTCCAGCAAGCTTCCCCTACTCCACCTTTGCCCGGTTCAGCTATGTGCATCTTCTACAACTCCAGGCAGGTTCACACTTGGAGGCAGCTTGGGGATGTGGCTCAGAGATCCCTGGTTCTGTGCTCGATTCCTTTCTTTCTGTCCGCCTCCCTGCCTGCGCCTCACACACTGGCCCTGGTCCTCTCTGACTTCACTGCCATTGACTGTTGGTGCCCATCCTTCTGGGGGAGCCTGGGTCCCTACATCGAATGCACCTGCGGTCTGATCTTCTGGCTTGCTTTACCCAGTTTTCCCATGACATAGACAGGGACTGAAAATAGCGACTGCAACCTAAAAAGTGCCCGATAAATGCTGAAGGGCAGATATGGTGAACAAAAATTTAGTTCTTTATGTAAAGAAGTATATAGAAATAGGGACGTGGAGAAACAGTTCATATGTTGATTCAATTTAAGATTTCAGAAACAATGGCACACCATCAGTGCACCACATTATCATGACACTGAGTGTCCAGGGGGCCTTTCTTTCACGCCATACATCACATAACAGCTAGAACCGTGGGACGTGTCTTCATGGGTAACTCTGTCGCACCTGCGTGGAGAATGGGGACACTATTTGGTAATGCCAGCTTCCAGGGAGACACTTGCGCTGTCACAAGAGTTTTCTGGATGTTACTCTACCATGGGGTGTGACCAATGTTCTGTGTTCTCATTTTAGGTAAAGCTGAGACTACAGTGGTTCCTAAACCCAGAGGTCCGAACGTGGCATCCTGAGCAGAATGATTTGATTCCACTTTCCAGTTCCATTTTCTTCAGCCTACGTATCACCACTTGGGGTTCATGTGTTAGTTCCCTTCCCTTCATTTCCCACCCCATGGTTTTCAGACACAAGACGACTCTACCCACCAAACCAAGGAGGATCAAGAAGCTGGAGACAGGCAGATCGCATGAAACGAATGAGGCGCTTCCCACTTACATGCTTCCCGGAGCTTCTCTTTGTCATAGTGGAACCCTTCGTAGTCTTGCAAGCTGATCTTGTTCACGCGGATCCTCAGGCGGTCTGGGACAGACTGGGGGCTGCAAAACAAGAACCGCGTGTCAGACAAAAAGGTCAGAGTGGAACCGGGAGTCACAGGCACCTGGAGGGACTCAGGGTGACATCCTTGAGAAGAAAAAGTTCACATTCAAACCAGCACTGTGGGGCCATTACCAGACTCCAGAAATTATCTGGAGAACATGCCTCCAGGAGCCACGGTCTTGAAATTTAGGTTAAGATCATGGAGAGCAGCAGGAAAAGCGTCTGGAGACCACTCATAGGATATTTGCTATTAACTTCGTCACAATCCTAATAAGATCACGTGTTTGGTTCCGTGACAAATTACATGCAGCAAACCTGAAACAGTGAGCAGTGGCATAGAGCGGCAAAGAAATGCCCTGGGCAATCACGCCGTAACAGCCGAACGTGGCAGCTGGACCCTCAGAAGAGACAGGGAAACTATGAACAGTCCCCCACGGGTCCCGAACGCGCAGGACTGACACAGAAATAGCTCTAGACCCCTGACTGGTCTCGGAGAGCCCCTCCCCGTCAAACGCACCTCGGTCAGCGCTGCCTGTGGCAGCAACACTGAGCACCGCAAAGTAAAGAAAAAGACTGGAAATATGGGCAGCGTGCTTTCTTTAGGAAGGGAATGAAGTATGTATTTCATTTTAAAAGAACCCAATCCATACCAGCTCAGAATATTAAACAATGAAAGACGCGGCACCGAGCTTTCTGAAGCAGCCTGTTTCTTGTCACAGTGTCTTTCCCTGGACTCCTTGGATGTTCTTACATGGTATTTTCCAAATAGTTTAATTAAGAGTATTAGTTGAGTGAAACAACTTATTTTTCATCATCATCGCTGTGGACCAATATATTATTAGTATAACACAATCTCCATGTATCCTTGAATATTATTTTATACTTAGATTTCATTGGTCAGAAAATGTTCTGAAATAGAGAATTGTTTCTCCTTTCTTATATTATGGGATAAAAGTCACCACTGACTAAAGTAGAAAGAATGACATTACTCTTAAGTTTATTCTAATGAAGGGAGGGAGGGAGAGGAAGAAAGGGAAGGAGGTAAGAAAAAAGAAGAAAAGAAGGAAGGGAGGATATAGAAGAAGAAGTGATACTTTAAAAACACTGTCAGGCCCTGGCTGGTGTAGCTCAGTGGATTGAGTGCGAGCCTGTGAACCAAGGGATTGTGGTTCGATTCCCAGTCAGGGCACATGCCTCGGTTGTGGGCCAGTTCCCAGCAGGGGATGCACAAGAGGCAACCATACATTGATGTTTCTGCCCCTCTCTCCTTCCCTTCCCCTCTAAAGATAAATAAATAAAATGTAAAAAAAAAAAAAACAAAAAACACTGTCAGAATACCGCCACGCCCACCTCATCACAGCCCCACTCATACACGTATTTCATTTCATTGCAACTCTGCAAAGGGGCACAGAAAAAAATAGTGTAATCTAATTCTCTTGTCTAAAGCCACATCTAGGGCAAAGTAGAGTTACCTCCCTCCATATAGACTTTCACTCTACTCAGACCCCCCCCCAAAAAAAACCACACAGACATCCTTGTAGAGATCTACGCGTACATCCATGCACAGTTCTCTCCGCCGAAACACACACACACAGGCTTAGATAGAAGTGCATACATTCTAAAGAGAGATGGCGGACTGATAAAAACGTCTGAGGTTTACTGAATTAAAAATTAAGCCAATACTAAACCACAAGAAGGGTGTTTCTGAGGGAGAGTCTAGAAGGCAGATTCAGCAGCTGCACTGGTCCGTCAGTCAAAGCCTGTTTGCTGGGTGTCCACTCTGTGCTGGGCACTGTGCTGGACACCGGCAGGCACTGACAAATGAAACTGACATGAGTACTTAAGTTGTGATGGGCGGAATGGTTTGACAGCAAGTTTCTAGATTAGGAGAACAGGCTTTAAATACCATGCATACCCACACCACCATTTACAGATAGAGAAACTGAGGTTCAGAGAGAGAGTGATTTTATGATCACATGGCTACTAAGTGGCAGAGCTGCAAGCAGAGCCTTGGACTCGCCCCTCAGTGGTTTTGTGTTCCTTACACGGTCTGATGCCAAGAACCCCATGGATTTGACAGCAAAGCCAGGAAGCCTGGACTAATAACAGTCAGGTGATCTCAACACGGTGCTCGGAGCCTTTTCTTCATCAATACACAGTAAACAGGGTGGTTGAGCGAACGGCGATGTGTTTGCACAGGAGAACGCTGGGCAAACGTGACACGTGAGTGTGCAGGTCGACGTTCATCAAGGGAAAGGTCGGAAAATAACATACTGTTAAGTGAAAAATGTGGAAAACTACACATGGCATCATCTTCACGTAAACTGTGGAACCTTGGAGTTTGTATATGTAGAGAAATGTCTGGAGAAAAATGGCCCCAAGTGGTTCTCTCCACATGATGGGGTTTGGGGATTATTTTTGCATTGAGTATCATCGTTTTTAGAAAAATAATATAATTAATTATTTTAAAAGTATGTGAATATGTAAATGAATGATGATATCTCAGGACAAGAGTAAAAATAAGAATTATAACAGTATTCAGTATTAAATGTAAGTAGGAAAGATTTTCAGTGATTAATCGAGTGATCATACAATGTTCATACCAAATGCTTATCCAGAAATAAACAGGGGTCTGACCTTTTCATTTCCAAGTTGACCCCAGTGACATGCATAGACTGTTAGGAACTATTTTCCTGCAAGCACAGCAGATTAGAGGGGAGCTGGAGCCACAGCATCATACTCTGCAGGGGGAGACGGGGGAGAGTGGAGGTGAAAGAGCTCTCCCTACACAGCATTGGAGATAACAGCAGATCTCAGGGCAGAGAGCTCCAGGCTTCTCCAGTGGGCTGGAGCGACCAAGACTAAGAGCTGGAACGGCAGTAGTGACAGGTGGGGAAACAGGATTTGGGGACTGACTGCAGAGCAGTCACTGCAACCCTCCTCCGGGGACTCCCCATGGGCTAACAAGTGTGCATCGCCTTTATCAAATCCATCAGCGCCTGCACCCTTCCACCTCCCCGCCTCTCATCTGGACCCACCAATTCCAACCACAGACTGCTGCCTCTTGAGCCAATCTCCCTGACTTACAGGGGAACACCAGGGACACACGGCAGGAACTTTCATTTGAATAGAATTTTCAGATCCCACATGAATTCACATATTATCTCACTTCATCTCCGGAATGGCCAGCTAAGCCAGACGGAAGAACACAGAGACTCTCCCTAGCTCTCTGTCACTCTCTCCCATCCCCCTTCCTACACATTCACAGTCTTGCCCTCAGCTCCCGCTTCTGCCAACAGCACATAGGCCTTTCCTACCAGCAGCAGCTCACTTCAACCCAGTCTTCTGATCAGGGTTCCTTGCATTTGCCCTGCTATCAAATGTCACCATAGATGAGGCCCATCAGTAAATTTCAGGGCACTCAGTCATAGAGTCTGTGATGGAAAACCCCAGTGTAAACAGCAGTGAATCAAGGCAGCTCAGACTCCGACTCAGATTGCCTGGATTTGGAGGGAAGTGCTCCCGCTTCTGCTTAATCAGGAAACTTTGTGGTTCCGTTCCCTCATGGGGAAAAAGACAATAACGGTATTCACCTCATAGGGATATTGTAAGAATCAAAGAGTCAATACAGTTGATGTGTCTAGAAAACTGTCTGGCACATTGTAAGTGCTCAGTAGGTCTGAGCTGTTACCAGTCTAATTATTATTCGGAAGATTCTGCTCTGAGAGAAGATTCTGCCTAATAAACTGCAGCATCTGTAACACCAGGTATTGGGAGAGGTTTAAGGCATATACAGGAGCCCCCAGGACGCTTGTGACGAGCTGTTAGGCCTCCCATGGCTGAATATTGCCTAGCCTGGCTGGTGTCACGATTCTTCCGGGTCTTCTCCCACCTGGTCTTTCACAGGGCAACTAATAACATGAAAATAAGTAGAACTTGGGGGAAAAGGTACACAGAGATGAAATGAAAGCCAAGTAATCCAATCGTGTCCCTTTACGTCAAAATATATTAGTGTCCCATTAATGGCTGACTGCCGTGGAAGATGATAAAGGTGCTCCTTGGAGTCTGGGGAACAGACTGCCATTAGCTTTCTAAAATTAAATTTGCCAAGAAAGTTGATGGAGCATAGAGGAGACTAATAACCTGGGTAAAAATGCACTTGCCTCCGTGCCAACATCTAGCACAAAGCTGCTCAAATCCTGACGGAAGCTCTGGGTTAGGGGTTCTGGACCTGACATCGGGGAACTTCTCAAGAGTCCCAAGGGAACTCAGCAATCTGTGAACTACCTTTGAAATTGGGCAGTGACCTTAAACTGTCACCATCTCACTTATTTCCTGTGAAACATCCAGATTGAGCCCGGGCACAGTGGAAGTTCATGGCTCTGGCCTTAAGTCCCTATTGTCCCCCATGGTGATTTTCTCAAGACCCGTAAGAATACCTCTCCCTATATCCACTCCCATGGGCCTCCCAAATCTCCAGACCATGACTTCCCTTCCACATTACGCACTCCTGTCCCCTGAGATGTTGAGGGCAGTGCAGTGCCGTGAAGACAAAACTGGAACTCTCTCTTCAGCTCATACCTGGCTCTTACTCTTCTCTCCTCTCCTGTAGGAGACTTTCCACTCATTAGGCTCAATTTCTCCCTTATGCCTTCAAGTCTCACCCTCCTTTCAACCAATTTCTTTACTAATACACATTGTCTCTCTCACACTGATAACAGACTCCTCCATTCCCATCTCCTCCACATGGACACCCTTGAGGGGCAGAGGGGACGAGCTGGGTGCTTTTGCTCCCCAGGGTCACTTGTAGACAACTGACGCCACATTATCCCCGCTGCTCACTGGAAACGTGAATCATCTCAAAGTAACACCCCGATGCTGGGACAGGATCACAGCACGTAAAGCAGGGTGCAGGGTCGGGAAAGTTTAGGTCCAATCTGAACTCTGACAATTAATAGGTTTGATGTTGTGAATGCTGACGATACCCGGTCTAAACCATTTTCTGATCTAAAAATGAGACTGATAATAATGTTGATAGTTGTATTCCAAATTTTTTTAAGAGGTACAAATTGCCCATCATAAAAACAGTCACAGGGATGGAAAGTACAGTGTAGGGAATATAGCCGATAATATTATAGTAAGTATGTATGGTGTCACATGGGTACCGGAAATATCAGGGTGATCGCTTCATAGGTTATATTAATGTCTAATCACTATGTTGTACATGTGAAACTAATAGAATATTGAAGGTCAACTGCAAATGAAAATTTCTTTAAATTGTTTAAAAAGGCACTTAGAGCTGCAAAGAAGCTGAAAGAAAAAAGATATAATGCAGGGAGTATTGAATGAGAAGACACATGTGAGGCGGTTAACCCATTCCTCCCCTTCCTGGTAAGTAGTGAGTGCTCAAAAATAATATATATATATATACTTTTACATTGAATTTATTGGGGTGACATTGGTTAATAACATTACATAGGTTCCAGGTGTACAATCTAACACATCATCTGTATGTTGTGTTGTGTGCTCACCACCCCAAATCAAGTCTCCTTCCATCACCATTTGTCCCCCCTTCCCCTCTTCAAAATAATCTATTGTTATTGTTATTACTATCACTAGCATCCTGATGCTTTTCCAATTTCCACAGGTCCCACATTTTTCTAATTTGGTCCTGGATAATTACATCATAGCAGGAACGAGAGCCTCAGCTCTAAACAGTAGCTGGTAGATCTCAAATCCGAGCATCAGGAGAGCGTGTGGACGGGGCTAGGGGGACAAGACGCAGAGTTACGCAGCATCCGTAGCCTGTCAGATGAGAATGGAAGTGGGGACCACCAGTGTTTGCAAGATACTCTGCAGAAAGATATTAAGAATATAAATCCTAATTCATGGTACAGAGGAGACCCTTAAAGTCACAGTATATAATTATTCTACATTTGTTACTTACGAATATATTATTTTCATTAGCGTTTCTTAAATGGTTCAGGGTAAGAGTTGTCACCTGAGACACTCACTACGTAGACTCATTGATTTTTATCATGGACTCTAATCTAACCAGACACTTGATACTCCTACGAATATAAAGGGTTTTCCTTCACAAGGCCGACAAGCATCGCCACTCTGCCCGCCTTTCTCCCTTGAGGCCTGATTTAATTAATCCTAACAGAAATAAGTTGCTTTAATTTCTTCCCAGCAACGTAAGTGTGAGTTTCTACCTGATCATAACCTACATATAATAAAGTATGGTTCTACTAATCTTGAGTAAAATTCTTTTGCACTGCCCCTTATTTTATGAACGGACTTGGATTAAAATTTTAATTTCTGGCAGGAATTCATGGCATGAAACACTATTTCTTCCTTCTCTTTGCAGCCCCAGCATTTAAAATAGAGCCTGACATTTGCTGTTTCCAATAACTGGTTTGGAACAATTAAATGAATGGAATACAGGAAGTCCACACGGCCCTGAGGCTGCGGCGCACTCTGCCATTGGAGTATCCTTCTCCTGCTCACCAGAGCCTTTCCCTTTGGGAGCCTCTGGGAAACCCTGACTTGGCTGCTCATTTCTGTCCTTTTTCCACTTAGATTCGGAGCCAAATCCATGCGGGGTTATGGTCTTGCACTCCTTTGCATCTTATGCAGTGGGATCTACACCAATACCAAAAAGAAAGAGGAAAGAACGTCCAAAGGGCAGATGCCCCATCCAGAACAGTATGCAAACCATTTCAGGACCGCCTGGTCTCCGATTAAATAACAGGGAAGCAGAAACATCTACCAATGCATCCTTTCATCAGCTAGCAAGCTGTGCCTTATTTAAAAATAATTATGCTCAATGGCTTCCTTCAGCAACTTCCTAGCAATTGCTACAATTTACCCTGGGACATTTTCAAACTGCCACTGACAATAAGCTATCCCAAAACGCACCCAGGTGAGCCTCTTTACATTGAACGCTAAAACCAAATTAGATCAAGCCTTCTGAACAGGGGTTTAAAGTGAATTTTAGATACCTGCCGCGCTCAGACAAAACTAATATTCGGTTGCCTTCTGCCCAGAGTGGAGACCTATGCCTCAGCAATGTGAAATGAGTTGAAAAGGAGTTTGTGAATTTGGAACCAAGGATATAAACCAAAATCATAGGAGCCGCAATCAATCATGGGCTTCCACTGCCCAATGTGGTTTTCTAAAGAAAGTACCTTTACAAAAGGTTAATTCATTTTTTATAGAAGTTGAATCTGTTCTTGGCCTCTTCAGAATCCATCTGTGAAGTGGCTGATATATCATAGCTTTTACAAATTATCTGAGACAGCCAGCCCCTCCGGATCTCCAACAAGATAATGGAGTTAAAGTGTTAGAGGGCTGGGAGAGATCTTAGATGTTATCTAATTCAATATTTGCTGTCCATCCGATTCTATATTCCTGTATGACCGCAGCTTCCAACAGCTGCTCAGTCGCTGCTTAATTCCCGACCAGGGGCGAGGTACCCTTGTTCTTTGTTCAAACTGCTCCAAGCATTTGCAAATTCTTCCTAACAAATCTAACTTGCTCTGTCTCCACAGTTTCCGTTTACTGGTCTTTCTTCTACTATTTGAGTTAAAATTGGGTTTAAACCACTGAGACAATTAGCCCACACAGGCACTGATGGCAAAAGAATGTCAACTTTAAGCGCCAGGAACTGTCACCTACCACAGAAACATTTGCAGGCTTTAATGGTGACCAGATCAAAAACAGGCTGTAGGTACCAAAGAGCCAAAGACGTGTGTGCCATTCGTCAGAACAAAACATAACTGTAAGATTTTTTGAAGATTTTCAAATACACATGGATATGTACACTTGCATGCGCTCATCAAAATATGTAATAAATATTATGCTTCTGAAATTGTAATGAATGAAGATGTAGAAGAGTGACATGGGCATGTGGTTATCAGAGATGGTCTCTTCTTCAGGGTGTCAGGGTCCCGGCCCTTAAAGGAGAGGGAAGGAAGAACGAGCAGTGGGTTCCCTGGGTGCCACCGGGAAGCAACTCCACAGGACGCGCAGCTTCACTGCCTCTGCTTTAAAGGGAAAGACACACAGGCCAATAGCCTTGGTCAGCACTGCAAATCCTCCTGACCACTCATCTGCGGGGGTCGGGGACAGTGACTTTCAAAGCACTTACCGACTCAGTCATCCAGTTCTGAGACTTTCACTCCACATACACTTACTGTGATGCCGGAATCACAGATTTATTTTTTTAAAGCCATACGTGGACACCCGATGTGTCTTCTCCATAAGACCATGCAGTCTCTTCACCTTCTCCTTTCCTTTTACTCATGCATGTTAAATTCACATCCCAGTTCTCACTTGAATTCCTCCTTCGCAGCAGCAGTCCACACTGGGGTTGTTGACGCCCTGCTCCTGGAAGCTCTTTTTTTCCTTGGACTTCAGCTCAAGACACTCTCCTGGTTTCACAACTAAATTTCCATCTGCTCCCTATTTCTCTCCCCTGCAGTTCATTCTCCTCTAAATAAATACCTTTCAAATATGAGTGCTTCTCTACCCCCTCCACTAAAACCCCCACAGACCAAGCTGCTACCCCCTCACACCTAACTGTGTTCCCCGCATCCATTCATGCCCCCATCACTCTGCAGACTGAGCAGTCAGTGTGACAGGTAAATGTCGTCCTGGCATAATTTTGTCCTCCCCCCCATTAAATCGTGAGCTCCTCAAGAAGAGGAACCAAGCTATTGTACATCCCTCTTTACATCTCCCATGGTGTATGCTAATTATGAGGCTGTAACATGTGATAAGCTATTCTGCTTCCCATACAGACTTACTAAACTTTCAATGAGAAAAAAAAAAAAATTCATGGCAACTGACTACATTATTCATCCTATCTAATTGTGTGTGGTAATAGGTAATTGGCCAGGATGGGGACCACTCAACAGACTCTGGTTCAAAGGAAAAATCAATTCCTATTACTAAAACCAACAACAAGGAACTCTCTCGATGTTCATGCATTATCACTGAAGATGCGTAATTATGTTGTTGCTGTGCTACCCTCGTGGATGGGGTTGATTCTCTGACTTCCTTCTGGTTCCTATGAATGGAGAAGAATTTCTAACTTGTCATTGGATACCATCTACAGATTTAAATCTCATGAAAGTAGAGTCTCCTATCCCGATATTTGCTAAATCAGTAACTAGGGATAAAAATATTTTAGAAAAGAAGTCTTTTAGAATAGCAGTTTTGGACCTTAAGTTCCCACTTACACTCTCTTTATGCATTTTTGACTTAAAGAGTATTAAAATTAGACAAATAGGATGGTGAAAGGCAAAGGAAGTAAACATCACAGGAAATAGGGATGGATGGAAATTAGAGGTGGAGGGAACATGCATTTTCATAGAATACTGCAAATTCAGATTGCCGAGATGAAGAACACTCTGGAACAGCTAGAACGGGGACAAGTAACCCAAGCCCTGTCTTTCATCACTCCAGGCCCAAATAATTGCCACTTTAGGGAGTAAGGCCATGTAATGGAGGTTTCCTGGTTATTACAAATGACCAAAGATGCCATCACAAAACACCAGCGTGAGCTACCTTTAGTACCATAATCTGCTAAGGCACAGAGATTCTTTTGCTGTTCTGATTGTAGAGAGGACCATGAGTCACCACCTCCAATGGAGGAAGGAACCACTGGGCTCGAACGAATGAGACACAATAGAATAATGTCATTCCCAGGCCACCTAAATGGCTTCCCATCTTATGTGCTCACAAAGAAAGACTTTATTCCAGGTTTCAATTTCTATGTATCAAAGAGAAAGCCTTACATCTATTTGCAATTTACAATGCTAAAACTCTTTACTTGGGTTTGTAATCAAAAGCTATTGTAATATCCTGTTCCTATTTACACCTGATAAGGAAATTGACTTTCTTTGCAGCAAAGGAGGCTAGAAAAAGTATTGGGATTTGCATAGTTTAAAAAGTGTCACTTTGCAGAAGGAAAAATTTGTGGCCTTTCATGTACATCAGCAAAGACACTGAAAGTAGGTTTAATACTGCTGGTATATTTGCTCTTCTAGTAACTCCAAAAACTGACAGATCAAACTATGGAATTTGAGCAGGTGTCTAGGTGTAACATTAATAAATATTTTCCAAAAAGATGAGATTGTAATTTAAAATATTTAACACTTATTTCACCTATAAACCTTCAGGGAAAAAAATCAAGAACTTAGAATTTTTTATAAGTAAAAATAATCAAACAGCAGCAGCCAAAATGCACGCAGTAATGATGGAGTGAAAATAAATACAGCCATTTATTTAGGCTGAGATATGTTATAACTCCAATTAGTGTTAGAAGGGATGGACGTATGGACGAAAAGTTGTGCTCCTATTGAAAAAGCTCCTGTGCACTTGTGCGGAAGCAGCTCTGCCTTCCTAGGACACAGGCTCGTGAGATAGAGTTCCGAGTTTTGTCTTACGTCAAGAAAATAAAAAGTAAGTGGTATTACATAAGAAACATCTCTTTAAATGGTTTTAGCTTTCTATACAAAACATTTTATAAAAGGACACTCTGCTTTCCTAAAATCTAAGTATTAGAGAAAGAATACCTGCAAAGTTATTTTTTCGTAGTCGGCAAGGAGTATTTTACTGTTCTGCTTTAACTCATATTTTCCCCTCCAGGTTGGCCATGGCTCGCCAAGGTCCGGACTGTTCGCTGCTGCTACTTTTGGCTCTGGAGAGAGACACGGCGTCACAGCTCCCCTGGAACTCTGCCACTCATCAGCCTACGGCTGGTGGGACGCTCAGCCCCCCACCTGTCACACAGATGTGTGCCCAGTACCCCATGTCTCCTGTCAGACATCCAAGGAGAATGAGTCAGAAACTCCTCCAAGCCCAATTCTCCTTTCCAACTCAGCAATTCGTCCAATTAGGTGGAGACTTCTCAGCACCCTTCTCCAATTCCTGATCCAGTGACTCCAGGAGTTTCTTTTGAACCATCCTTCTTATTGACATAAGAAGAGACAGAATAAAGACACATTGCTAGAACAGAACTTGTAAAATTCGTGACAATTCTACCACTACTGCAATTACTAATCAACAAAAATAACCTTGTAAAATTTGATAGCAAACGAGGAAAAAGTTCCTTAAAATATACTTTTAGTGGCAGACTAATAAATTACTTGGATGATGAAGAATAACCACGAGATAACTAGTAAAAACATCCACTAAGAGAGATTCGACGAAAGAGAGGAAATGAATGGTTGCTGTTGGGAATGTCATCACGGAACGTGAAAATAATCTGGGGTCCTTTCGCTTTTTCCATTTCTTTCTCTCCTTTCACTTACCACATTAAAGTACTCACATCTCTACCGAAAGCAATATTCTTCCATATTCATGAGCCAAGAACCTTTCTTCAAGGAAATATGTAATTATTTTACTTTGTCTGGGCAACAAAATACCATCAGACCAAAAGGTTTATTCACGTCCCAATTAGAAGACATGAATGACTTCTCTTGAGAGCAGTAGAGACTAAATAATTAATGAAGAAAAATAAAATAATTACAGTCATCTGTAACACAGAGTAAAAAGCTTTGGCTTTTTTGTTTCATTTGTAATTCTCTTAATGCCACTTTTATTTTAGTCAAATATTTTAGTGACAACTTTAGAACACGCTGAACTCATTTTCAGAGTTTCATTTTCTGACACGAAATACGATGATGATTTCTGAGGATTAATTAAATCTAACACCAAGTATTTTCTTTTCATGTCTTTAAAGATGTACTCTCTTTTCATTTCATAAAAGTGTGTTAGAGTATTAGGACAGATCAAGAAAACTCAATTGCATTGGCTTAATGAAATTGAAGTTCCCCTACAAATGAAATGCACATTGCAATTTATTACCACCTTACTGAAGCAATCCAAAATAAACACCCTCTTGGAACACTGAAAATGAGCGTCTAGATTTCTTTGTTATTGATATGTTCTTCTTATTCTGTGGCAGAATGTAATATCCATTATTATGGCAGTACTGGAGTCAAAACTGAAATATTTCTCTTTTTCTCTCTGAATGCAATAAAACCATTAATAACATTGCTGTTTTAATGTTATTATCAAGATCTAAATGACTGCTTTCTAAAAGTGTTTAGGAGTTATTTTTTTCTGGGTGAAGAGTCCATTTGTAAATAGATCTTTTATTTGCAAAGACTAGGAAAATTATTCCTTTTCTTTCCTTTTATAGTCTGCATTTCTATAGTTGCTTTATTATAATAATGTTTTCGGAATTCAAATTCAAACAGAGAAGAATCTAATTTTTTACTTTCCAAAATTCCAACCTGGCTTGGAAAACTCTAAAGGGCTTAATAACATTGTTCAGGGTATCTAAACCTTAATTTCAACTTCCCCTTCTAAAAGTCAGGTTATGCAGAATAATCTAAATGAAAAATTACTGTTGTGTCTATTGAACTAATGTCATTTCTAAGGTCATATTTTTAAATTACGTATTTTTTTATTTTTGTTGATTAAACAAACAAATAAGCACAAATTCATGGGTTTACTTCCCTCTTAGGTCCAGCCCAATAGACCGGATCATATCCCACACCCACACCTTCCCGCCAGCGCCTCTCCTTCCCCCTGAGGCTGACTTGCAGGAGAGACTTCTAGGCACCTCAAGCCAGAAACTCTTAAGTAAATATTCACGTCCCTTTTGCAGTGATGTGAGAAGTGCTGACTCATAAGACTGGTTCTCCACCTACGCAGACATGAATAATTCACCTCCAAAAATACATTTTAAAAGCAAAGACATCTTATTTTAAATGTTGAGGGAGCCCTAAGTGTATTATGCCTTTACATAACTGTACCCGATTCTGTGAGGTGTTTACCTTCGCCAAGGGAAGAGGGGGCGCCACATGACCCTTCACGTCAAGCCGCGCTCACTGGCCGAACACCGTGACTGACAATCTAAAAGACTCTCCACGTGCTTGAGCTGTGCTAGAATTAACTTTAGCTGGGGTCTGTGCTTCTGTCACCTTTCCTATAACACTTGAACTGCAACCTGTAAGACCAAAGATTCACACAACTGAAACATCCAAAACTGAACTCTAAGTTCTTATCCACTTCCAACATTTTCTTACCAAGGGGGAAAGTTTACATAGTATGATGATCTGATTAAAATACATAAATCATATATATGAAAATAAACATACGCACACAGGAAGGTGACCAAAGGTTATATTGATACAGTAGAGTTCAGTTTATTAAATGCTGCCTTCAGAGCAGATGGCCAAGTGCCAAGCTTACTTCTATGGTCTTAGGTGAGTTTTCTAACATTTCTTACACGCAGTCTTCTCATCTGTGGAATGGGAATAATAGCAGTTGTTTCCAGACTGTTATTAGGGTGTTAAATCTGATCAGAACTCAAGGTGTTTAGCATAATTCAGATACACATGACTTCTCTGGCTAAATGAAAAAATCCACTAGGGTTCTGGTAGGGGTGCCTAACCTTTTGGCATCTCTGAGACACACTAGAAGAAGAAGAGTTGTCTTGGGCTGCACGTCAAATACCTTGTGACATATAATCACAAAAACATCTCATAACATTTTAAGCAAATTTACGATTCTGTATGGGGCCTCATTCACTGCCATCCTGGGCTGCATGTGGCCCGTGGGCTGCAGGTTGCACACCCCTGGTTGGAGTAGGTGAGACGCTAACTGGAGCACGACAGTGCAGGGTGTGGCCTCCCTGACCAGAACTAGGGATAAAGGATGACCCTGTCATATACTTCATGCCTTAGATCCCTTTGGGGCGGATTGTCACAGTGGCTAGACTCATACTCTGAATTTGAGCGTAACAGTTCAGAGCTCACACACATCCCAGGGACTATTTTATTTATATATACATACATACATACACACACACACACACACACACACACACACACAGACACACACAAGAAAAACTGAAATACAAAAAGGTTAATACATAGTATCACAAAGACAAATGCAGGAACACAAAACAGAGGATGTGACCATGGGTATTGTGGGTGGGGCCGCAGAAGGAGGAGGTTAGGCACTCGGTCAGCTCCTGCTGCCACTCTGGCCGTCTGGGCCGGAGGGGCACAGGCACGCAGCAGAGTGAGAAGGCTCTTGGGGAAAACCCACAGAGCGTAGTGAGGAAATGACCATTACCCAAGATGCAGCCTGGACTCCAGTCTGGAAATTGGTATGAGATAAAGCCTAAGTAGCTCCTACTTACTTTTCTTTGGAGTTTTCAATTTGGCTTATCTGATTTATGGACCCAGCAGAGAGGGGTGGCATAAAAAGAAAGGAAAGCCGGACATTTTGGCCTGATGAAAGGTCAAGAAGCTGTGGAGAGTGGAGACTAGGAAGATAACCCAGAAAAGGTGTCAGTGGGAGGGGAGAGAAGAAAGAGAAGAGAAGACGGGCGAAGCTTAGCAGTTTCCTCTGCTCAGAGGTTCAGAGCAAATAGCTTTGCTTCTCAGCAATCCTGAAGCTAATTCTAGGCTTCACTACCTGACTCTGAGACTGAGCAAATGATGTATTTTTTTCTCAATTTCATGGACTTAGCCATTCTCTCCTGTGCTTTAAAAATATGAAATTTATTTTTTGCTTTTTTTCTTTATAGAAATAACGCATGTTCTCTGAAATCCATAAAAAATATAGGATAACAATTAAAAATTATCTATAACCCTACCACTCAGAGATAATCACTCAGGGATATAATAACAATAGCAAAAGCACTCACAACAAAGAAACCCACAACTTTTAAATGCTCAGGCCCTTTTGCTACCCTCCCCACTGAGTTTTGGATCCGGACACTCTGACACAAAACTGACAATCCATGAATCAGAATCTACACAGATTTCTGGCCCAGACATGAAGGACTCTTCTGGAAGCTTATCCTGATATTCTCATGAAGGTTTGTGTGTAGCCACCAAAATAGCTTATTCGTTCGGAGGCAAACTATGTCTGATGGATCCTCTTGGCTACTTTAGAGGTCAGAGTCGTAGTTTATAAAGGTATTCATGTACATTTCTACTTTGGCAATGTTTTTGCTACTTCCTGATAGAGTCCAGGTTGTGGTGGAATTTATTGAAAGAAGAAAGGAAAAGAGAAAGGGTTTTAAATAAAGCAGTTTTATTTTCCAATTAAAGGTCCAGTATTAAATAAACAAAATGAACTGGCCTCTTACAGCATATTCATAAATTCAAGAAAACATTAAAACAAAACCTTTCAGGTGACTAGTTGGAGAACAGAATTAGAGAATTTTTAGAAGCATTTCAGGATCTACTAATTTACTACCCTGGCCAGCCTGTAAATGCTAAACTACCTAAAACCAATTTATGTTCTCTTCCATCATGAAGATTGAAGATTCTTGGCTCTGTCTGGATAGTTTCTCAATAATCCCATTCTTAACCGTGACCCAAAGCAGAGCCATTAAAAAATAGACATATTAAAAATATTTCTCTTAGTGAGACTCCCTTTATTCTTAGAACAAAAAATAATTTATTTTCTCCCTGGACAGTATGGCTCAGCTGGTTGGAGCATTGTTCCGTACACCAAAAGGGTGGGGGTTTGATTCCTAGTCAGGGCACATACTTAGATTGTGGGTTCAATTCCTGGTCAGGGCACATACAGGAGGCAACCAATCAATGCTTCTCTCTCTCTCTCTCTCTCTCTCTGTTTCTCCCCCCTTCCCCTTTCTCTAAAATCAATAAACATACTTGAAAAGTGTTTAAAAAAAATAACTTACTTCCACCCTTTGCCAAGATGACTTCATTTATCAAAAGCAATAGAACGCTGAGTAAGAATCATCCTCAGCCCGTGGTCAAATATGATAATTCGCACGTTTTTTCCCATGAGCCTGTGCTTAGCTCTGCCTTCCCCCAGGTAACAAACAGACCCACACAATTCAGCATTGGGAAATGTCCTGTTTATGTTCAAACTGCACTGCTGCGCAAGCCACCGTTGAACAGGTGTTGGCTGTAGTTCAAATGTCGGTGTGTTCTCTGCAGAGCTGCGCGCTGAGTGCACTCTCAGAGCCACGGCGGTGGGGAGGACGGGGACACGCGTGGCGGCCCCTGCTGTAAAAGGCGGGAGAGAATCTCCAGTTCTAGGTACGGTGGGTAAGCCCACATCATTCTCTCCCCCCCAGGGAATGCAGCTATGAAAAACTAATAATAAATAGAAGCTAAATTAGTTACTGTGCGTAAAATGCTTACACCGCTGCCTGACATGCAGCCAGTGCTCTTACGCATCAGGGCAAAGATTTCTTCGGCCTTTTTCTTTACTGATTTTTTTGTACGCCATGTGTGCCTACATGAGTGCCTGGCACATAGCAGGCATTCAATAAATATCTGTTAAATGAGAGGGGGGAACAAACCCTGTGTAGAATTCATAAAGTAGCTCTTTCGGAACTCTGAAAAGAAAGTGACAGCAGCAGATTGGAGGAGACCAGAATTTAAAATACCATCAAACTGGTAGTGAGCTGTGCCCTCGCTTTTCCTCCAAAACCCTGGTGTGGACCCTGGCAACGCAGAACTGGCCACAGACCCTGGGTGCAGGCAGAGAAAGCCCTGGGAGAGCCTTGAGGAAAGCTCCCACTTGAGGAAAGAAAAGAGACTCTGAATGCTCAGAGAAATTCAGGAAGATCTCCCTTTGTTACTGGCCGCCCCCCTTTCCATTTCCTTATACCCCAGCACCCAGGCAATTCTGTCATGCTGGTGGCAGCCACGACAAAGGCTCCAGGTGCTTAAAATTATAAGAGAAGAAAGACTTCCTCTCTAACAGCAAAATCTGTGAACCTACGAGAAAGGGGTAAACCAGCGCTGCTTCCTCATCCCTTTTTCTGACTGTCTGGTCCTGACGTGAACACGGCTGCAAGAAGTATGAAGCAGGGCCAGATAACTAAATCCTCAGCTTTCTTGCTTAAAGATCAAAAAACGGGAAGCCCCAGGAAACTGGAAATTACTGGGGATCACAACAGAGAGGGAACACAACTTCACAAAGATGTTCGTGAGTGCTTGGATTCATCCCCAGGTTACAAAGGTGTGAATCTGACCCTAAACATCAGACCTCAGGAACGGAGCTACAGGGTAGACCCTCCACCCAGATCGCACACTGCACGGTGGTGGGACACAAGCCAGATGGGTGTGAATAGCATCGCAGGAACTTTGGAAGCGGAACCAACGTTGCAGCCACAGCCCTCTGGAGGTGTGTTGAAACATGTGGCCTGAACTCTGTGGAGTCAATCACTAAGCGTTTAATTTAAATAACTAGAAAAAGAAGAACACAATATATCTAAAGTGGGCAGAACTTAGAAAATAATAAAAAAGGGCAAATATCAAAGAAATCACAAACAGAAAATCACTGGAAAAAAATTAAACCAAAATCTGATTCTTCCAAAAAAATCAATAAAATTAATAGCACTCTACTAAGATGGGCTAAGAAGGAAAAAGAGAAGAAAAAAATACTAATACCAGAAATAAAAGGGGACTATCACTACAGACCCCACAGATATTAAAGGGATAAGAAAATTGTACCAATAACTCTACATATATTAATCAACTTACATGAAATGAATCAGAATAGATTCATAAAAACTTCCTCTAAAACTTCAAAAAACTTTTAAAAAACTACAAAAACCTGAAACTCACCCATGATAAAATAGATGACCGGTGTAGTCACTTAACTCCTAAAGGAACTGGACTTAAAAAGGGGTAAAATAAATCTTGAGACTCAGATGGTTTCATTGGCAAATTCTGACAAACATTTTTTATTGTTGTTTAAGTACAGTTTTCTGCCTTTTCCCCCCACCCCTCCCCACCACCCCAGTCCTCCCCACCTCCCTCCCCTGTTTCCACCCCACCTTGTTACTGTCCATGTGTCCTTTATAATTGTTCCTGCAAACCCTTCACCCTTTTCCCCCATTATTCCTTCCCCTCTGGTCACTGTCAGCCTGTTCTCAATTTCAATGTCTTTGGCTATACTTTGCTTGCCTGTTCATTTTGTTAATTAGGTTCCTGTTAAAGGTGAGACCATATAGTATTTGTCTTCCACTGCTTGGCTTATTTCACTTAGCATAATGCTCTCCAGTTCCATCCATGCTGTCTGACACTTTAAAAAATATTAATAACTCCATTCTCCCTGACCTTTTCCAGATCTCCTGATAAAAGTACTTAAACAAATAAATCTACAACTGACAACCATACTTAATGGTGAAAGATGGAATGATTTCCCCCTAATAACAGAAGCAAAGCAAGAATGTTTGTTCTTACCAGCATTATTCAACATCACACTAGAAATCCTAGCCAATGCAATAAGGCAAAAAGAAAGAAATAAAAGGCATACAAATTGAAAAGAAATAAATAAAATGATTTCTATTCCAAGACAACAAGCGTGACTCTATAGAAAATTCTGAGAATGTTACCAAATTCCTAGAACTGAAAAGTGCATTTAGGAAGGCCACAGGGTAGAAAGTCAACACAAAAAAACCCCAATGTACTAAAAAGTGAACAAACAAAGAAGAAGTATTATACTTCTATATACTAGCAACAAACAATTGGACACCAACATTGTAAAAATAGCATTTAAAGTAACTCCAAAATATGAAATACTTAGGTGCAAATCTAACAAAATATGTACAAGATCCATATGTTGAAAACAACAAAACAATGATATAAAAATAAGCAAACAGAGAGACATACGGTATTAATGGATTAGAAGTCTCAGCATAGTAAAGATATCTATAGTCCCCAAATCAATATACAGATTCAATACAATTCCAGTAAAAGTCCTAGAAACTTTTGGAGATATAGGCAAGCTGGTTCTAAAATTTATATGGAAAGACAAAAACAACTTGAATAAGCCAAGATAATTTTGAAAATAAAGAATAAAATTGGAAAAACATAACTAGATTTTAATATTTACTTCAAAGGTACAATAATCAGAAGAGCATGGTATCAAAAAAGGCACAAATATATAGGTCAACAGAACAGAACAGAGTCCAGAAGTTAATATATATCCATATTTTTATATATCCATATCTAGCTGTTGCCAATTAATTTTTGATAAGAACACAAAGGCAATTCAATGGAAAGAGTCTTTTCAACAAATGATGCTGAAACCGTTAAACATGTATATGCAAATAATATATAAAAACCACAACCAATCTCAACCTAAACCTCACATCTTATACAAAATTTAACTCAAAACAAATCATAAATTTAAATGCAAAATGTAAAACTATAAAACTTCCAGAAGAAAAGGAGGAAATCTCATGACCTGAGAATAAACAAAAAGTTCTTGAATGTAACACCAAAACATAGTTCTATAAAGAAAACAATAATTTTAGCTTTGACAAAAGTTGAGACTTTTGCTCTACAAAAGGTACTGGTAAGAGATTGAAAAGATAAGATATATTCTGTAAGAAACATGCTCACAAAGCACATACTTAACAAAGACTTGGATCCAGAAGACAGCATATGGCAAAAGTAGATTTATAGTATGGAAAATAATACAAAAATTAATAAATAATAATATGAGCAGAATAATATGAAACAGAATAAACTCTGTTTCATTATTTACAATTGTAAATCTACTTTTGCTCAGCCCTGTATATGATGAATTTTCAAAACTCAACAGGAAGTAAACAAACAGTCCCCCAACTGGCAAAAGATTTGAACAGCTGTTTCATCAAAGAGTATAAAATAGAAGACAAATAATCACATGAAAAGATACCTGTATTAGAAAGATCAAATGATTAAAATTTTTAAGTGCTGGAAAGGTCAAGCGTTAGCAGGGATGCGGAGCTACTGGGATTCTCAGACATTGGGGGTGGCAATGCAAACTGGGATGGCCACTCTGGAAAACAGTCAGTTTCTTATGAAGTTGAACACACTCTTACCATAGGACTCAGGAATCCCATTCCTAGGTGTATAACCTAGAAAAATGAAAGCTTATGTTTGCACAAAACCTTTTTTAAAAACTGATTTTAGAGAAAGAGAGTGGGGGGAAGAGAGAGAGAGGGAGCAGGAGAAAGTGAAACATAAATTCATTGTTCCACTTATTTATGCCTTCATTGGTTGACTCTACTATGTGTCCTGGCTGAGGAATCAAACCTGCAACCTTGGTGTATTGGGACAATGTTCTAACTAACTGAGCTACCTGGCCAGGGCCTTTTCATCAACGCTTACGGCAGGCCTATTAATAATTCCCCAACACTGGAAATGACCCAGCTCCAGAAGTCCTTCAGTGAGTAAATGAGTAAAAACCTGGAAACATCATACAATGGAATGATAGTCAACAGAAAATAGGGAAAAAAGGATTGACATATGCAACAACTTTGATAAACCCCAAATATGTCACGGTCCATTAAAGAAGCCACTTGCAAAGACTTATGTATTAGATGCATACTGAAGTCCTGAATTTCAAAGTGACATTAATATGATTTATAATCAATTGCTGAAAACAGCAAGTAGTAGGGAGGGAATGGGCAAAGCTAAGTCACCATTGCCATAATATACAAAGACAACACTCGCTGCTGCACTTAGATTTTCCTCCGTGTTCCTAGCCTATTAGTGTTGTGTTAATCTGATTTTAAAAATTATATTCAAATTTAGTGAATTTTTACTACATAAATACTTCATCAGTTACATATTATAGATATAAGTCTGTATTACTTAATATTGCATATAAATATAAACTATTTTAGATCAATATTTTAGTTTGAACATGGCCACACTCAGGGTCCCGCCTGTTATACCCTATTAAAACACAGACGACAATTTACTTCACTATAGCGTATGCACCGGAAATAAGAAACACATTTATGTACGACTGAAACCTAAACACAATCAAAACTTAAACACTGATAGAAATACAGCAAGTGTCACATGTACTTCTGTTGTTGATCCTCCCAACACTCCGAATTCTGTAAATAGAGTCCCCGAAAATGATGATCACTGAGGGCCATTGCTTGAGCCTCAGTTTACTGAACAGGCCTTCTGTAGAGTACAGACTATACCCCAGCAGCAACTTCCAAAGGGAAATCAAAAGTTACCTCCTTATCATTTCCGGGATCACTCAATGTTCAGGTCCATGAAGGTAGTACTCTGCGGTGCTTACCTCTAGGTGCCAAGCACAAAACAGTCTCTGATGCACAGCAAGTGCAAAATAAATACTTTGAGAAAAAAATTTAATAACTAAACATGCATTTATAAGAGTAGGGTTGAAACTAAGCTTCTATCACTTTGGCATAGCCCTGGATGTTAGACATTGCACAGTTCAATTTAGACCTGAATTCTTTCATTCATTCATTTAGTCTACCAAGCAACCAACAATTATGTTTGGTCTCAGAATACTTTGTGTTAAGAGCTGTGATCAGGGCCAGGAACACAAAATTCAGAAGAAGATGTGGTCAGTGACCTCGAGCAGCCTAGGTCTAGTGTCAAATACGCAGGGATCCAGAGCTCACGTAATGGCTCCCAATTCACTAAACCTCGAGAACTATAAGCACACCAACAGGGAACTGCATTGAAGATATAGCTGACTCTGACAGAAAGGAGCAAGGAGGAATCCTTTGGGAAGGCAATCATTCAACCAGGCCCTGAGAAATACAAAGGGCCTTGACAGATGGACGGCGGCACAACGTAAATTGTTAGGAGCGTGAACTCTGAAGTCAGGCTGCCTGAGTCTGCATCCCAGTCTGCCACTCAGCTGTGTGACCTGAGGCAAGCTACTGTACCTCGCTGTGCATCAGGTTCCTCGGGTATCGCATGGAGAAAGTAATACCTCATGCAATATGGGGTTGCTGGGGGAGTACATTAGTCCCTGCACCACAGCACTGGTACAGGACCTGAAGCATAACGAAAGCTAGATAAATATACGCAAGATGGGGAGAAGACAGAAAGGCAAAACAGAGGCAATGACATCGAGTCCCCAAGTGGAGTACTAAAGAAACATATTTTCTTTTTGTCTGTTTTCACCAGAAAAAAAAAAAATGAAAGCATAGAGTGTGTTAAGTACAAATTACAGTGTATAAAAGGCATTTTGCTAACTCAATGGCAGTTTGGGGCATTGCTCCTTTATTACGACTAGGCAACCTCAGCCCATAAAAATGCACAGGTGCAACTGCATATACTTGAAACTCCATGCCATATACAACTTTAGGGGGTTTGTCCATGAATCAAGGTCAGCAGGCACTTCTTCAACATCCTCCCAGGGCCATAGAGAATTAGACCATAGGAACGGTCTAATGATATTACCAACTTTCCATAAAAACTAGTGCTTAGTATGGAATTTTGTACAACCCTACACAATTACGGGCCCTAAAGTACCTCATCAGAAAAATTAAACTGTGAACTCATAGAGCAAGGAGACAAATAGAACACAGTGAACTTCACAGCTCCATCTCAAAGCAAAGAAAGGGTAATAAAGGCAGTTCTTTGTCTGAGAAGCAGACCTGTGAAGCAAAAGGACGCAGGTCACTTCATCCTGGGGAGGAGACGAGGGTGAGAGACAAAACGTAAAAACTGACCAGCGTGGTACTCACATGGTGAAGGAGCCAGGGGGGGCAGACACTCTCCGCAGGTCCGCAGCTTGCACCTGGTGGAGGCTACAGGCAGCAGGGAATGAGCAGCGAAGACAGTCAGCACAACAGCGTGGACAGACAGGGAACAAGCCAGGAGAGAGAAAGAGAGACACACAAAATTTAAACAGAAATTAAACGAGCGCATCACCAAACAGGGAACGGAAAGGAAAATCAAGCCAGCCACAGAAATAACCCAAAAAGCCGGTGACAGCAAGGAAGCCAGCAGTACACATGGCAGAGGCTGGCTCTAAGGCAAACCACAGACTGGAGCACGGGGCAGGGGGCAGGGTGCAGGGCAGATGCGAACAGGGCGCTGACGCTGGGCAGGGCAGGAGGGACTGTCACATTCCTCTAGTGCTCTGGGTCATTCGGGATGTCCAGGGAGGGAGCACAGCACACACGCACGCACGCGCACACACACACGAGGGGTAGGCTGGCACAGTGAACTCCTCTCTGAGGAGAGTCAAGGTATGTTTCATCCCCTAACGTAGTGCTCATGAGTCCAGAGCTTTGTAATATTCGGGTCCAGAATATTTGTGTCAAACGACCACCATCTTGAGAAAGATGGACTCAACAAAATCTTTAACTTCCTTTCCTTAAACACCACAGGTGGTTTAAGAACTTCACAGATAACACCTCAAAAGCCTAAGTTCAGCACAGTGAAGCTGTAATTCTACTCACTCTTAATAGACGAGTGAAACCATAGATGGTGCCTCCCTTTCATCCCTCCTCAGATAAAGGAGAGAGTCTTGAGTGGTTATTAGGGGGAAAAACCCACAAAATGTACAATTTGAGAAATTAACCCCAAATTTCCTGTCACTTTTACTTAATTACGCTCTTGGATTATTTGAACAGTTTCACTATATTTGCAACAGACAGAGCTCCCCCAACCCATCTTTTCTGCTGGGCATATAAATCCTCATGTAAAGTCCCCTAAGAAGTAATTCCTTGTTAATCCCATAGGACTACCAGTTATGACTAATAATATTTCTCAGCAGCCACGATGATGGATGCTGGTGCCCAATTCAAAACTGCCAACCGGAAATCCTGCCCTTGGACAATGCAGTCACCCTTCGCCATGCGGTCGCCCTTCGCAATGCAGTCCTGGTTGCTCATGAACTCAGGAGAACAGCTCGCTGAAGACCTCCCTCAACACCGAGTGATGGTAAGTTTCTGATCTTTTTCACAAGTGCTTTTCAAATAGAGAACACAAGTTTATCTGGCTACCACATTACTAATACATGAATATGAAACTAGATAAATCTCCTCTACTACTTTTTTGTGGGAAGGGATTTGCTAGAGTTCATATTTTGAGTAGATGTTTAAGCCACGATAAAATGAGATATGCTGCTGTACCAATGGAGGGTGGGCTACTGAACGCAAATGGGACCTGGCCTTTCAGTGTGTGTACAGTAATAACAAATGGGAATTATAAACCAAGAAATTGTTTCAATTTTTTTTTCTTTTTTGCATGAATGAAGCTCTAAGAGCATCATGCGGGCCTACTATGTAACTGTTTCTCATGGGACTTCCTCCAGCTAGCCAGGTGAACTAGATCTTGAAATTTTTCCAGTTAATATCAAACATATGATTAAGACACTTCCTCTATTGGTTTTCTATTCATGAGATTTTAGATCTGTTACCATAGAAATGATTTCGGAGAAACATTACAGATCTGACCCACGTGCGAGCCACTTGTTCAGCACGGGACCATGAGTCTCAGGCACACTGACAGGCACTGGAACCCCGCAAGGACAACCCCAGGGTGTCCCCACAGAGCAGGGAAGAGAGACAAGTAAACCAGGGTATTTAATGCCTAGAAGTAGACAGAAAAGGATTCTTAGGACAGTGATATTTCAACGCAGTCTTGAACTGGAGGGAGAGTTAGCAGATGAGAGGAGGTAAGGAAGGCGCCAGAAATGGAAAACCATGATGATGCACAAGACAGGTTGGTGCTCCAGGAACAGCGATTGTGTCTGGAGCATGGGAGGAGGAGGAGGAGGAGGATGAAGAAGGCAATGGTCACAAAGGTCTGGGAAGCTGAGGATGTAGTTGCTCCATGTTCAGAAAGGCTATTCTAACTAGTCTATTGGAAAAGATATTGAAGGGCAGCAATCTTGGAAAGAAGGAAATGAATTATGAGCATACTTCAGCGGTGCCTCTGAGAGGTAACTGGCAGGAAGGATGGCAGGGAGGCGGGAGATTAAAGACATGTGGATTTGATGGAAAGCAGATTTCAAAGAGGGCACTGGATGTGTAAAAGCGGAGGCGACAGAGGGGACTCCAGGGACCAAGCATGTAGTGAATGAGGGGATGGTGGTTCCACTCATTCACATGTGAATGAAAAAGGCTCATTGGGTGACGAGGAGAGAGAGCAAAAGGAAGAAGAGAGTTAATGAGTCCCTGGGTAGTCGTCCATGCAGTCTGAGGTTGTTACAGGACACCCAGGTAAAGATGTCAGCTAAGATATTTGAGGATGAGTCTTCAGTTTTTAGAAGAAACCCATGCTGAAAACAGAGATCTTAGACTCATCAGCTTATCAGTCAGCGATCAAACGGGGTGCTGACGTGATCTCCCAGAGAAAGGGCACATCCCCGAGGAGCACCAGTGTTCTAGCGGAAGAGGGAGCCGCACCACTTAAACGCGGAATACTCACAGTTAATTTCCTGTGTGAATGGAAGATAGTTCCTTGAAATGAATTAAACACCTTACCCTTTTCTCACTGAGAAACTCCCCCACCCCCAATGCACAGAGGATTTTTAACTAAAGTTCTTAAGACAGTTTCAACCACTTCTCTTCCACCTGAAAGAAGGCAGGCAGGTGAAACAGAAGGAACATATAGCCTTAGTAAAAAAATACAAAAGGGAGAAAGGAAGACAGAAAGGAAGAAAAGGGAAAGAAGGATGGAAGAAACGAAAAAAGGAGATAAAGAAATATGTTTGAATGATCTCTTTCTGACTTGGCTGCCATGGTGAACTTTATATAACCATGACCAAAAAGAGAAAATCTTGGCATGCTCAGAAGGTGGAAGAAACTTGTTTAAAAAGGCCTTCATGGCCAGGCTGTCCTTGTACTGAAAACTCCACTTAGAAATCAGTGCAAGAAGTTTGATTTCAAAACAAGAATTTCTAGCAAAATAGAAAAAAGCAATCTAATCTCAGAGGGTGAATAAGATCAGTGGGTAAGAGAGACTGAGGTCTAGTGAACAAGTATTTTACGGTAACTGGGCGTTTTGCTTTCCTTTGAAAATGTGCTACTTATATCAATTTTCTAAAAATAGAGTGGTGAACAGTTTTTCGCACAAGTAGCCCTATCTAATGTCACTTCTCATATGGTGTCTCAGAAAGACAGGTGGTCAAGTCTGGCAGTGAGCTGTGGCACCTGCATCACTGGTTCATTCTACGCACTCCTGTAGATTGTGGTACTGACTCAATAAATATATGGCAAAGCATGTCCTTGCTTCACAGGCATTAGAGGAAGCCAGCCATTCGGTACAAATAGGTAACCATGCATCACAGGCCACAAACAGGAGGAACACCTTGAGGGGCCCTCACAGTGACAGAAGAATGACCCAAAGGTGAGCCCCGAAATGGCCTTACCTTGAGTCGGGTTAGATATATGGGCATGATATATACTAAAAAAATAACCCAAATCTCCATCTTTTTCCATCTCCTTTGACAACGCCACATGGGCATTTAAATAAAAAATTACATTAAGGGGTATTAAAAAATAAATATCTAGTCATTATCAACTTATCTAAAATCAATTTATCCACACCCTAAGGAAAGGGCCAGGGGGAGAGTGGGTGGGGATACACTTTGTTTAAGCACCGTGTTGTGGGTCAGATTAAATCTGGACAATAGGATGCCACCCAGACCAGCAAACTGAGCTGAAGCATTAGAGTACATGGGCCCCAATTTGGGAGCATCAGGAAAAGGGCAATTCACCAACAGGTGGGAGGGGATACCACATGGAGATAGGTGAGCCAAAATCCAGCTCTGCCAGCCTCCTGCTGTTGGAGAAACCAACACTCTCCAAGCAACCTGGGTAAAGAGGAGGCAGACAGCCTGGCTTCTTAAAACAAAATAAAAACAGAACCCATTTACCTGGATGCATTTTATGGCCCTGAATCACTCTTAATGATTTCCCGCTGGTCCCAGTAAATGCATACCCAAGTGGTCCGTGAAGAAGCATCATCAATCTAACATATAATATGGTAATGGCTTCTAAAGGAAGAATGCGGTCAGTGTTTAATAAACAGGAAGACAAACTGTGAGAGAGACTCAGGAGCTGCTGAGCGCCCTGGACTGTCGCTCCTTTCTCAACACAGTGAGGCCCCACCCATGCACATGCTCCGCGTTCTCCTCTCCACGGTCTTCATGGTCACGAAGGTGGGCATGGGGCCGACTCACTCATTGAGTAAAGGCATGGACGTCCTCCTCTTGCTCTTCTGCACCATGTTGGCCTGATTCCTCAAGGAGATCCGGATCATGGCTGGCGCCAGCCTGCAGGGCTCGCCGTCCACTTGCATGGGGATAGATTTGTAAGTCAGCAGCATGACCTCGCGACACTGGTGCAGCCTTTCCCCGTGGCCGCCGACTTGCAGGGCGGCCTGTAAAAGTAAGAGTCAAAAGGAAGCAGGGAGTTAGTTCTTAAGAGTCACTCGGGAAAGCCAGAAACCCCAAGTCCACTATAAAGAAGTGAAAGACCTTTGATAGACACATGGAAAGTTGTTACCCAAGAGTAAAACAGGAAACCTTGGATAAATCATTAACACAAATAAAGTAAAAATTGTAAGTTTTTGATGAGCTTGACCCTAATTTCTCACTGATAGCCACTTTTCACTTTTATGTGTTGTTCAGCCTTAGTTCAATCATGCGAGGTTAATATAAAAGTTGTTTTTTCATTATCTATTCCTGTTAAATAAGCAATGTCAGTAGAACAAAAAGAATATAAAAGAGTTAAAGCACATAGTTTAAAATAGCTTCTAATCTGCAGTTGATCCTTCAACAACATGGATTTGAACTGTGGGAGTCCACTGACATGCACATTTTTAAATGAATATATTGGAAAAAATTTTAAACATTTTCTTACTACCTTGAGGCAATCGTATCAGTTACACTAGGCTACCACAAAAAGTCAAATTGCAGCTTATTTGTTATCGATGTACGAATCATTATACAAATTTATTTTTCACTTTATACTTCTATTTTTGATGTCTAGTATTAGTAATACACACAACATCTACAGTGTTTCGTATCATATAAGACAATATATTAATGTAGGTAGATATAAACCTACTGACAGAAAATGTAAACTTACAGTTGGATAAATACATATAGTACTGTGAATATATTTTCCTTACAATTTTATTAATATCATTTTCTTTTCCAGAACTTACTTTATTTTAAGAATACATTATATAATACATATAAGGTCTATCTAGAAAGTACCTGGCCATGTACTATGAAAAATAGAGACATTTATTGAAGAAGATACAAGAAACATTGTACATAGGACAATGACACCTCCATCTCCTTCAAAGTAGGCACCTTGGGACCTCACATAGTTCTCCCAATTGCTACCAGTTGCCCCATCATATTTTCCTGAATCTCATCAACAGTCTGAAATCTCTTCCCTTTCAAAAATGACTTTAGTTTCGGGAAAAGCCAGAAGTCCCAAGGTGCCAAACCTGGGCTGTAGGGGGCTGAGTCACCTGGGGGATTCGATGTTTTGTCAAAAAACTCTGCACGAGATGTGATGCACGAGCGGGGTTCACTGTCATGATGAAGCTGCCAGTCAGCAGTTGCCCACAGCTGCAGCCTTCTGAATCATCTGAATAGTTTCCGTGGAGGAATGTTCAAGCTTAATGTAAAATGTGATGCAGATTCATTGCTCTACCTGCTTAGTCATTTTGAATGCGACAGCCACACAGTACACATGCTCACTCAATGGCGTCTACTGCCCCCACTGACTAGTACAGTGAAGTCATCATTGTTCACACATGTGCGTTCCAGTCCACTCTCCTTGGCTGCCAGGTTACAATGATGTCGTGCAAACTGTTCTCATTATATCAACAATGGCTGGACTTTTTCCGGACAGACCTCATATAACATACAAAGTATGTGTTCACTGACTGTTAATATTATCATTAAATCTTCCAGTCAACAGTAGGCAATTAATAGTTAAGTTTGGGGGGAGTCAGCAGTAGGGACTGGTACCCCTAACCCCTGTATTGTTCAAGGATTAATGTAAATATATATTCTGATAAACATATAAACCATTATATATTAAGCATACTCATATTTATATATGTAGCCCATCTTTGGTTAATTTTCAAATTTCAGCAGGCTTTTCCTTTTTACCTAAAACCTCTTTACAAGCTACTTCTAATCTGAAATGCAAAAGAATATGAACTCAATTAAAAACACCCTGAAAAATAAAACAGTTTTGAGGATCAAACTCAAACTCAGTAAGAGCTCAGCGCTGGTATGTGTCTCTTGGTGGACACATATCCTCTCAGGTGCGTACAGTGAGTAGACCTGCCGTGCCATGAACTTGGATGTATACTTAAAGTAGATGCTACTAAATAGCCTTCTAATAAGGTTACATTACAATGCATTTTGAGGATCAATTAATTTACAATTATGAAAACTTTAAAAAGGAGTCAAATACTAACTCTACCCCCCAAATCTAAAATAACGTACTTAAAAAAAAAGAAAAACATACATACTATCAGCTTTTTTCAATGTGGTTCATCTCTATGAATGAGGAATAAACCTTGTTAACAGATTTGTGCAGTCAACTTCCACTTATTTGGCTATCCACAAATATGTGGATATTTGTATTTGAATTATTTCTGCACTTGCAATAATTTGAACAGTAGGAACCTGATTATAAATCCAAAGAGAAAAGGGATACAAAAGGACAGAATGGGGGAAGAAAATAGAATAAAAACTCAAAAGTAAAGAACTTATTGAATGCCTTCAATGTTAAAGCATGCAATACCATCCTCTACATACATTTTTTTTCAATTAGTGGGAGAATAAGAAAGCAAAGGAGAATGCAGTGAGCATTTACTAAACTTCCTTTTTTCCTATTACCTGACCTTTCGTTATTCAGCTGACAGTTTTTTTCTGGCTGTACTTAAACAATTCATTGAAGTCCGTGTATGGATTTGAGCCACTATCTCATCTCCAGAGCCTTCCATTATATTTCCCTTGTCTCCTACTTCCCAGCCCAGTATTTATCTGACAAAACTGCATCTCTCCATCCACAAAAGAAAGTCCCATTTATTTCTTTTTATTCTAATCTAGACTAGACCTAATGACCAATAAAGATGCAGAACGTACTAGGTAAGAACTTACTCCTCTGAGTTTAAAAGGACTGAAATTGCCCCAATACTTCCCAACCTCTGGGAATCAGAAGGTATGCACAGTACCACAGAGCATGTCTAAGCCATGTTCTTAGCCTCACAGTAGAACAACAGCCAATACCACAACCATAAGAAGTAAACAGCTGTCAAGGGCAGCCCCGTTGGCATTTCGAATCAATCTAAGATCACTCACTGCACAGGCACAAAAGGAATTACATGAGTTAGCTGTTCAAGATAGACAGTTCTAGTATTAGCACGGCCACATTAAATTATTTTTGGAACAAGCTCAAAGTAATTTTTTTTAATTTTATTTATTTTTAGAAAGAGGGGAAGGGGAAGGGAAAGAGAAAGAGAAATATCAATGTGCGGCTGCTTCTTGCACACCCCCTACTGGGGACCTGGCCCACAACCCAGGCATGTGTCCTGACTGAGAGTTGAGCCAACAACCCTTTGGTTTGCAGGCCAGCACTCAATCCACTGAGCCACACCAGCCAGGGCTAGAAGTAAATTTTTTAAATAATTATAAGAAATAGTTATTTTTCATCACTCAGATGGATCTAGGCATAACATCCCACAATTTGCTAGGATGAATCATTCACTGATAATAATACATTGCTTTATTGGTAATAGCCATTCAATTATCTGTTCAACCTCCCATGTGTTCTTCTTATGAAACCTTCCAATATTGCCTTCCTGGGGGCACATGACTAGAGAGGAAAACAAAGCCAGCCCCTGAGCTCACTGCATCCTTTACCTTTTGCTCTCAGACCCTAACTTTCCTTCATCCCGCAGGGATGCTCCAGATTTTCCGTCTTTCCACACTATACTCCTCCCTGGCACACTCTTCTCCATCTCCCTTCAAGCTATATCTTCTTCACCACTTGAGCCCTCATTCTGCTTGCTGCCAGATCAAAAGGGTGGACAGTCCTGGGGTGGGGGGAGGAGAAGGGAAGCAAGGGTGAGCCCAACTCTCCTTCCTTTTCCACCACTGATGACAGCCTTCGACTCCAGCCTCACTCACTCCTGTAACAAAATGCCCAAGGCAGGAATCAGGGACCCAGAGAACAAGCAATGGAGATAGTCACCAATACTAAAACCTTGGTTGGTTTTGTTTTTTACGACTAACACTGTAATCTTACAAGACTAAGCAATAAAAAAATAGAAAACAAAACTATTTCTTATTAAAAAAATAAAATGAACAAAAGAAGACAGCTAAAGATATAATAAAGTTTAACAGGACTGACTGCAAATAAATCATTGTAATCTCATCACGCTGTAGTTTAAATGAGAAAAACCATATTATCTGAAAAATGCAGGAAGAAATAATAAAGTTCAGTGTCTCATAGGACAGAAAGTTGTTGGAAAAATAGAAACATGAAGTGACTTTTTTTAAATGATAAAGGTCATCTACCAAACACACAGAGAAAATCTTATTCAGAGTAAAGAAAATTTAGAAGCATTCCTTCAAGGGACAAAGTTAATCACCAGCAACAAAAGTGTTCACCATAATATTGGAGGTCTTGAACAATACAGTAAGTAAACAAAATAAAATTGTTACATGGTTTTTACTTAATATGGTTTCCTGTATGTTTAAAAACGTACAAATAATTTTCATGCATTGGCCCTTTAAGTGGCTCTTTGCCATCATAAATCAACAGACAACAAGCGCTGGCAAGGTTGTGGAGAAAAGGGAACCCTAGTCCACTGTTGGTGGGAATGCAGACTGGTGTAGCCACTATGGAAAACAGTATAGAATTTCCTTAAAAACTAAAAATGGAACTGCCTTTTGACCCAGCAATTCCACTGCTGGGATTATGCCCCAAGAATCCTGAAACATCAATTCAAAAGAACCTACACACCCCAATGTTCACAGCAGCATTATTTACAATAGCCAGGTGCTAGAAACAGCTTAAGTACCCATTAGTAAATGAGTGGATCAAAAAACTGTGGTACATTTACACAATGGAATTCTATGCAGCAGAAAGAAAGAAGGAGTTCCTACCCTTCAGGACATCACTGATGGAACTGGAGAGTATTATGCTTCGTGAAATAAGCCAGGCAGTGAAAGACAAATGCCATATGATCTCACCTATTATTGGAACCTCATTAACAAAACAAACAAGCAAGCAAAATATAACTAGAGACATGGAAGTAAAGAACAAACTGACAGTGACCAGAGGGGAGGAGAGAGGATGATAATGGGGGAAAGAAAGGGAAGGGTCATCAAGGAATATGTAAAAAGGACCCATGGATGAGGACAACTGTGGGGGAAGGATCTAGAGTGGGAGGTGGGGGTGGGCAGGGCAGGGGAGAGTAATGGGGGAAAATAGGGACAATTGTAATTGAACAACAATAAAAAATATAATAAAATAAAAACAAAGGTAAAAAACACAGAAATAAAAAATTGGAAGAAAAAATACATCAAAATGTTAATATTTAGTTACGAATCATGTGATGATGACAGGTATCTTTACTTTTAGTTCTTATACTTCTGTTTATATTAGCAAACTAAATAAACATTTAACGTTACTTTTTCTTTAAAAAAAAAAAAGGTTACATTATTTGGCATGCATACAACTTCAACCCCGGAATTTCTCCATGTAATTTTTCTCTTTGAATAACCTTTTGATTTTCTGATTCATAAATATAAAAAAGCCTACATATTTTAATTTCAATTAACCAAAAGAAAGCTGGCTATGCATTCTTTAAAGTTTAGGAGACTGAAGTCCTTGGATTTCAGCTGCATAGAAAATGAGGCTCCCAATTCTCAGTCTGAATAACGCTTTGAACTGTCTTGAAAAGTTTTAAATTATTTTGAAATAGACTCAGCATGAAAGGACCTTCAGAGCTATAATGGCAGAAAATTGTGGCAGAAAAAAAATACAAATTACAATGTCTGATTATGGCCTGTGTAGAATCTAAAAAGGTAATCACATTACCAAGCACCCAATGAAGAGCCATCGTAATTAGTACGAATGCGTATCAACCAGTAAAACGAACTGAAGACTTCTGCTTTGAAATTTTCAATTACAAGATGAAGAGTCTAAAAGAAACCATCTTTTTTTGCTATTCCAGTAATTCTATTTTAAATCTTTCTTGAAGTGCTACTCTGAATATTTTAAATACGCAAAATACACACATATATCCAAATAACTACCTTCTTCTGTTTATATAATCATCTTATACAGATGCATGAGTTTTCAAATAATTTACTTTTTTAGAAGCATAATCAATATAAGTTTCAAGAAATGTGGAATTAAAAGACTGAAAATGAAATTATTGCATCTTGAATAAAAAAAGAACACTGTAGTACTCTAGGAGTCCTAAGGTAAGGAAAACTTGTATAAAAATATAGAACTAGATGCCAATATTATTTAGAGAGCACAGGATGTTCCAGACTCTACCATATAAACCATTACATTTAACTCAGCCTTTCCTAAGGAGAAACTTTCGTGGACTTGGAAGCAATCTGGAGTCGCTGGTAGCTGCGATGCAATCACACGTGTGACTCTAGCTAGTATGCACGTATGACATTATTCCTATCAGGTACAGAGGAAAAACAATTGACATGATTTAAAGGTTCCATTTTCTCTTTACCAACTCTCACCTACTATTATTTTTCTCCCTTTCTTACTAATAATAGGATGGGAGAGAGGGGGATTTGATAGACATCCAAAAAAACACTCTCCCCCAACCAGGAGGAGTCTCCTGAGCTCGAAACATGTATTTCAAATTGTCATTTTCACTGTCTCTTTAGATGTCTCACAGGGATTTTAAATTTAACTTACATAAAACAAAGTTCATTTTTTGGCAAAATTATCTTTCCCCCATATTTTCTACCTTATTTAATATATTCACCATTTACCTAATGGCCTATGCTAGGCACCTTGATTTATTTATATTCCTTTCCCATCCTTCACCATAAAACACTGACATGCAGGTAACTACCTTTCTAAGCCACCAAGCCGATCCTGTCTCACACCATCCCCCTCAACCCACCTATTTAAGGTTTATAAAGCAAAACAAAATGGGCAGAGGACCTGAACAGATGCTTCTCCCAAGAAGACACACAAATGACCAACAGATACATAAAAAGATCCTCAGCTTCACTAGCTATTAGGGAATGCAAATCAAAACTGCAGTGAGATACCACCTCACACCTGTTATCAACAAGACAGGTAGTAACGAACGTTGCAGAGGCTGTGGAGAAAAAAGAACCCCACGCCCTGCCGGTGGGAATGTAGACTGGTACAGTCACTATGGAAACCAGTATGGAAGTTCCTCAAAAATTACGAATACAGTTTCCATACCCAGCAACCCCTCTTCTGGGTATCTACCCCCCAAATTTGAAGACATTTATTTGCAAAGGCATATGTGCCCCCATGTTCACTGCAGCATTAGTTGTGGTGGCCAAGATATGGACACAACCAAAGTGACCTTCGATAGATGAGTAGGTAAAGAAGATGTGATACAATATAGTCAATGGAATACTACTCAGCCACAGAGAAGATGAAATACTGCCTTTTGTGACAACATGGTTGGATCTTGAGGATATCGTGCTAGGGGAAATAAGTCAGACAGAAAAAGTCAAGAACCATATAACTTTACTCATTTGTGGGATACAAAACTGAAAGCAACAAATGAACATACAGAGGGGAGAGGGGAGGGAATTTCAGGGGGAAAGGGGAAGAGTTTGGAGCAACAAGTATAAAGGTCACACGGACAAAACTAGCGGGGGTGGAAATGGGAGGGGGTGGGGAGGGCTGGGGCGGTGGGCTGGAATGGGAGCAAAAGACAGAAAACTGTACAAGAACAACAATTAAAATAAAATTTAAAAAAAAGAAAAAAAATGAACATACAGGACAAACCAAAACCCATAGACACAAGACATCAGAGCGGAAGGGGGTTGGGGGGTATTGAAGTGTGGAGGGGATCAAGTGTATGGTGATGGAAGGAGACTTGACTTTGGGTGGCGAACACACAATGCAATATATAGATGATGCATCATAGAATTACACACTTGAAACATAATTTTATTAACTAAAGTCATTCCCATAAATTGAGTAAAAAACTACTATTTCTACCCTGTCTCCATTTCTGTGCCTTCAGTCACCATGTGACAGTCACTGTGAACCACTATGGGCGAACAGTTCGAGCATATGATGCCCCTTAGAGAGGCCATTGGCACTCTCACCTGGAGACCCCCACCTCCTCTGTGAAATCTTTGCTGAGGCCCCCATTTTAGAAACACATCCTCGCACATGCCTTTCTCCTAGAACTTATTACATCAGACTGTGGTTGCTTGTTTACTTTTTCATCTACCCCACAACACCAAACTGTGGGCACTCTGAGAACTGTGGGCTTTCCTTTTGGTTCATTTCGTAACTATTTTACCTAAAAGAGTGTCATTTATAGATTCAATTAAGTATCTGTGGCTTCAACAAATATTTAATAAATGCTTAATGGCTGATATTAAATGAATGAAGCAGTGGGACATTTTAAATAACAAGTATTACATTGAATTTCCAAAATTCTGATTAATTAGAGACCATCAATAATGCTCATATTTTGTATTCGCTGCATGACCTTTAATGAGTTATATTAAGTTATATAGCATCACTTCCACTGTACTCACAAGGAGGGTACCCAGACCTAAACTCTTCATGGGAGAGTGCCCCAAATTCAAGGACATTCTAAAACCATGGTAACAACCACAGGATGCTGGTGAACTAACTTATTACATTGAAAATGCATCAATGAAGAAAAAGATCACTAATTCTGCTTCTCTGACACAAACTGTACAAAAAAATTAACAAAAGAACAAGTGAAGAGAATATCCCCTTTATAGAAATATCCCAGTCAATACGTGAGGAAGGACAAAATTAAAATATCACTATGTTTCAACCCCTAATGAATCCTGAATCCAGACACTGATCATCAAAGACTATTTTTAAAAAGAGAGAGACAACCCGGCATTACCTATCTTATTTTGGAAGAAGAAAACACTACCTACAAACTAGATTTGGAGGAAAAAATGTCTGACTCATCTAGATCCAACTATTAACTTGGAAGCAGAAAGACAGAACACGTTAATCGATACCTCAGGGATGTTATCAGCACAATTCAGACTCAGGGAAACTTTACAAGATAGTCTGGTTTCTTCCACAAATAAATGGGGAGAAAAGAGATGGGTGGGGACTGAAGAGTCATATAAACCAATCATAACCAATGAATTTTATTTGGATCCTGATTCAAACAGAGCATAAGAAAGCATGAAGCATTTGCAAGACAACTGGAAATTTGAGTACTGAGTAGATATTTGGTGATATTCACATGCTACTGTTTTAATTTTTTAGAGAAGCTGATATGATTGTGTTCATTAAAAAAAGCCATATGTTTTTAAAACACATTTTAAAATCTTTACAGATAAAATGATAGAATGTCTGACATTTTCTTCAAAATAACATAAGGGAGGAGGTCATAGGCAGGGACAGATAAAAGACTGTCATGAGTTGGTAACTACAGAAGCTCAGGGATGACACATGAGGGCCCCACGTATTATTTTATCTTCGTTCACATTAAACTTTTCCCATGACAAATATTTAAAAAGTACACTTTACTCAGTCCCCAGTGACTCTGAAATAAAGTCAAAACCCCTAGATAAACTCTCCAAGCACTGCATGACCTGGCCCAGGCCGGCCTCTTCAGCATCATCTGTCCCTGTCCCGTTGCCCCTGCATTCACACTGTATGAAACTAATTACAGAGTTAGTACCCACAGAAGACTACGATCTCTCCTACTTCCAAAGGTGCGTACGTTTCCGCTTTTCCAGAATGCCAAGTCCCATTCTTCTTCTCTTGGCGACATTCACTCATTCTGTCATGTTACTCACTGCCAACCTCAGGAATCGGGCTCTCCGCTGTGTACTGGAGAAGGCAACCCTGGAGTGATGGATGGCTACCATGTGCCTCTCCCAGTCGGCACTCTACCATTCTGGGTCCTGTTTCTGTCCTGTGAGGCTGACCCATTTACACTGTATCAGTGGTTCCCTTGTCCTCCAGCTTCTGCTCAGACTTGTCCAGAGGGAAGTCCCAGCAGAAGGGCCAGAGGACAAGGACAGTGAGGTCACTACATTTCTGTCCCCAGCTTCCTCCCTGCCTGGGTGGCGCAGGCTAGCTGCTTCCACTCAGTAACCACTACTCCAATCAGGGGGTCCTTGCCCAATAGTTCTCTTTCTGGTACAGGCGACTGTTAATTTGCCTTTGCACCTTCTGCTCAGGACTACAACGCCATCCATTGTTGCTTCTCCTAAACCTGGTACACAATTTGTAGAGTCCCTCAATTAAACTCTCCTCTCATTACCCTGTTTTAGTCTGCCTTCTACCTCCTGTGCAGATGCTGATTAAACAATTGTAAACAAAAAACAACCCAAACCTAAAATGACTATAAAAAGAGCCAGGTACAAATATGGACTGAATAGTTATAGAAGATGGAGAATAAAAAACAATTAAGAGAGAGAGCATGTGCCATGGCCCTGTGGTGCAAGAGCAGCAAGGGATGTTCAAAGCTGTATTTGACTTCAGAGGCTACCTGAGGAAGAAGGCAAAGAGGGCAATAGGAAAGGCTGGAGAGTCCAAGAGAAACCCAGTCTTGCAAGTGAAGATTTAGGCTTTGATCCTGAGAGCAATGGGGAAGTGTCCAGGATTCTCCCTGCCCTCCCAAACCTGGGTAAGCAATCACCTCTTAGTTAACTATTCCCTGGCAAATTTCTACCACACAGTTGGGGCTAGGAAGCTCTGGACATGGTACACACTCAATCCATGTTCACTATAGCCAGGTAAAACACACAGGACCAGGTTTGGGGCATTTTTGGTCACCTCCAAGAATTTGTCCTTGCACGTCAACTTCTTGAACTTATTCCTATTTGCTCTTGGATGAGCCTTCTCCTAGAATTAATATAAAGATCTTTGAAGAGAAAGATCTGTGCATGAACTATAATCCCTAAAATTAGATCAATCCCAGACCGATCATTTACACTTAACAACCATTTCATTCTAAAGATGGCAGATTTAACAAGCAGCATCACTGTCTCTGGTGAAGGACGCTGTTGCCATAGTCACAAGAGATAATTCTCTTAAATCGCAGCATTTTGAGGTGATTGGAATCCATGAGATGAGTGAAAAAGAGGGCTGTTCTCAGTTGTTTAGAGCAAGAAATACAACTTTTTGCTTTCAGGCATGAGGTAGAGCACAAATCAAGTGCTAACCAACAGTTGCAAGTAGAAGTTTTATTTTAATTTGCTTTACAAACTAACATCGCCTCACAGGGACAGAAGCAGGCGCCAGAATGGTGTGGTCTGATTTATACAAGATATAATGAAGCCTAATTTTTTTCTTTAGTTTTTTGTTATAATAAGCATAATTATAATTGGTCCCTCATCATTCAACAAGTTGAACTACATGCTAAAACCTGCTTGAAGTTACACTTATATTATATGCATTTACTTTTTATGCAAGCAAACAAAATGAAAATATGAGGTGATCTCAATACTGTGAAAAGTGAATATTCATTAATGTCACAAAAATGATGTTGCTCTATATTCAGGAATTGTGTGATAATGGAGGCAGCCATCCAGTGCTTAAAAAGACAAGTTGGAAGATAAATGCAAATGACCACTTTCCTGTTCACCTAAAAATATCAATTTGGGCACCATGCCAGGATATGTCTGTGGCATATGCTTTTTAATTATCAGGAACACTCGGCATTTTAATTCTGGAGGAAAAATTAATCAGGAAAATTAACGAAAGAATATTTCTTTTTGAAGCTCAAATAAATATGCGTCAATTTTCTTGGTAACATAAAGCATTAATTTTTGTTCTTGTTTTCCCATAAGCACCTCTACATTGCATTCAGTTTATAAATCGATAAGGCAGGAGAGAAATTATACCAAAGTCGCATGAAGTGGGAAAACCCTAACCGTGGCTGAAACACACTCTATTTTACTACAAGGGCTGCATCGCTCACCAAAGAGGCCATGGTGAATCCAATGACTTCAATGTAACCATCATCGTGGCGCTGAGGCTCGAAATCATGGTGGTCCCCAGGGTTCCCCCAGGGCATTGTGCCAGCGCAGTATCTGCAGCAGAAGATTAGGAACAGAATTAAAGTTATTCAACTCCTCTCATGATTATCACTAGAGATTAGCTCACAGTTAGTTCAAAGGTTTATTTCGCATGAGAAGAGTTTTCTGTTTCAGGTGCACACCTTCCAAAGAAAAAGGAAATGGACTCATCATCAGCTCAAAACATCAGTCTGTGGAAGCAAGCCGCGATGTTACAGCAGAAGCATTCCCCTGGTGCCCAGCCTCCTCTTAATTCATTGTTTATCAGCTCATCCCTCTCTGGTTCGCGCACGTCTGCTTTCCGTGACGTGTCATGCGTTATCAACGGTCAGCTTCAGAATTTGGTCTTGGAGGAGGACAGAGGCATGCCAGCCAGTACTCAAAGGAGAGGGCACTGGGTGGGCAAGCAGTGAATACTATATAACTAGGAGAAGAAGCACCCACAGCACAAGGAAAAGGCAACTGAAGAAGAAAGAGTGAAGAACGGATTTAAAAAGTGACGATGTTAGAAAGGGAAGGGAAAATAAAGAAAACTGGAAAAGTAGGGGAACAGGAATCCACAGGGGGTTAGAGACAGGAGCAAGATGAAAAAGAGATATGTAAAGAAAGGAGGAAGGAAATTAAAGAAAGTTCATGTTTCCCGAGACTTGAGGTCTTCTGCTTAAACAACTAAGACGAAAGTACTTCTGAAGTACAATTGGAAGTAACTATACTTACTGAGCACTGCTGAAAGTAATCAGGAAGCTCTATAGGGTTTTCCTAGCCATTGATTTACATACAATTCTCATTTTTCATTAAATTCAGTCTAAACAGAACTTATTTGCAGAGTTTGCATCTGAGTTTTCTGGTTTGCAAATAACAGAGGCTGGCAGATCCATCCCCTCCAGAATCTTGGCTTGGGAGCCTGAACTCTGATTTCCTGCCACTGAGAGAATGTGCTTATTCTGAGACTAAGTTAATCTTAAATACCCCTTTCTCCTGAGGGCTATAATAACACCAAGAGAGCTGACATCCTAGCTAGGAAATCCTACTCTAATTGATCCTTTTTTTTTTTTCCCAAAGCAATCATCTGGCAATGATTCTGAATGAATTCCATACTAAAACCAGGCTGCATGGTTTCCTAACAGCTTTCAGGAAACTGAGGACAGGAATTTATTTAAGTCTATCATTTTTTTTTGGGGGGGGGTGGGAGATCAGTAATTTGAGAATTAAATTAAAATATTCTAGTCCAGAGGGGTGCATGGGGTACTTAAGGATGGATAAGTATAGACCATGCATGCTGTATCATATTAAAAAAATTCCAAATAATCAAAAACACCTACTGCAGAGAATATTAAACAAACCAAGCAGGAGAACACAATTCTCAGACCTGGAAAATTTCTAGTAAATGATTGATATAAAGGATTTGCCTTGTTTGTACCTGGAAATTTTCCATAATGAAAACAGATAACCTCAAGCCAAACAGAGTTCACATCAAACCAAGGAAACAAGACGAACGAAGCTTACCTGGGTATATTTAAAAATACTATACACTGGAACTTCAATTCCTGAATCTTTGGGGTGAGATCTGTTCCATCACACTGAAACAATCAAAGCAGGAAAAAACAAAGGTTTTGAAGTAAGCACAAGTCTAAAAAAATGACCGGAGATCATGGGTTGACAATAGTATGTACCAAGTTCTTCCCTTTGCCCCTCTCTCCTTAAGTCAATGCCCATTATTACCACAATTGAAAATTTATTCTGGTTCTAGCTTTACCAGACCCAGGAAGTACCATCATTCTTCACCTTAGATTATTATTAGATATTTAGGCTTGTAGGAACAACATCAAAAGATTTAGAAATGCTTAAAATACTAAAAGAACAATGCCTCAAATTAGGACAGGGAACCCTAGCACAGCTTTGATTCAAACAACAGTCATGAGTATAATGATTTACTTTGTTTGGTTTTTGAGATTAATTTTTTTTATTTTGAAAATGTTAAACATGCTGAAAGCTGTTTAGAAGGAATATGTACTGCAAGCTTTTCAAAATCTATGATAAATTAGTATTATCTCTATTTGTAATTTGCTCTTATAAAGTTAACCTCTTACAGACTTTGAATGGTCTTCTGAGATCATCTGCTTTCCCAGACTCTGAACATGACCCTGGGTCTCAAGAGCCACAGGTCGGCTTAGCTAAAAACTTTCTGTGTGGCTTCCCTCGTCCCTGGTGCTTTCCTCAAGATTATCCTCTGACTAATCAAAGAAAAAGCTTTCCTTTCCCCTTGTCATTTATCGCCACTAACAAAAACCAAAACAGGAAATCTAAAAGCAAACTAAGCAAACAGCTAGAACAGGAGCAGAAACACAGAAATGGAGATCACATGGAGGGTTAGCAACAGGGGAGTGGGAGGAGGAGAGACGGGAAAAGGTACAGAGAATAAGTAGCCTAGACAGTAGGTAGAAAATAGACAAGGGAGGGCAAGAATAGTATGGGAAAAGTAGAAGCTAAAGAACTTATGACACATGGACATGAACTAAAGGGAATATGGGTGGGAGGGGGTGTGCAGGGTGGAGGGGAGTGATGAGGAAAAATGGGACAACTGTAATAGAATAATCAATAAAATATATTTTTAAAAAATTAAAAAAAAAAGACTATAGATGTCTCAGTGTCAAAGGTATATAAAGCCTGCTTTTATATTCGCTCCCTTCACACCCTCATCACAAAATTTCCCCCATTATCTTGTCCTGCGGAGACAGCAGTGAAACACGTCAACCTCTGGGCAAATTTTCAAAAATCTCTTTAGGAAGAGTTTCCGTTGAAGAACAACAACAAGGGGATGTCCTTTTCACTGCCGATCTTGCTACAGCTGACTGTTCACGAGCATTCACAAAACGTGTTCCCAGGAAACCCTATAGCCCTACCTAAACTATTTTAAAATGTTATTTAGACAGGAGTCACACTGCAGACGTTGACTGAAGTATTTTTACACTATTCTTGGATACTAAGCAAACGTGAAGTCTCCAATTTATTTGAGGACTGGAAATGAGTTGATGGATGACTACGCCAGTGGAGAAGAAATGTAGGCATCTTAACTCTCTCCACTGACTGCTGTGAGCAGCTAAAACTTAAAAAAAAAATAGAACGTGATATATTAATAGCATGCAAAGTAGTATTTCTGCCTTCCAGAAAGAAAAAACCCTATAATTAACATTACTGTATTTAAAACAAATGATTTGTTAAGTTTTCAACTTTTTTCTCCTGGGAAGCATATCAGTAATTCTGGGAAGTCATCAACTTCTTTGAGGGTTGGATGCCTTACAATGCACTGTGTTTTACACAGTTTTGTTACATTTTATTGCATTTAAACTTTACAACTCTTTAGAGCTGCATTTTTTTTAACTTTTTCCTTACTTCACATAAAAGGAAAAGACCTACATGTAAACTATGTTGCTGTGCAGAAGTTTACAGACTGATGTCAGTACAGTAAGAAGAAAACACAGAAGCAGGGCAGATAACGCTGTCCGTAGGTCGGTGTTCGTGCCCCCTTCTCTTCAGGTGTACTCTCCATACCCACGTGTTACATCTCCAAGGGAGATCATTATCCATGACCTCGGAAACACAGACTTCAGCCTTGGCAAAGGAAGGTGCTCCGTTGTGATACGTATGCCTCATTGCTCTCGCTAACCTGCCAGCTTTCCTATCTGATGCTCAAGAAAACATACAGTGATGTCATTGTAGAAATATCCTTGTGTCCCTCTGTGCCACAGCACTACGGTCAGTGATTGTTGCTTTAAAAACATGTCTTACTACACCTGTTTTAAGTGAAGACAGTAAACTTTTCTGGAAGGTTCAACGATTCCCCCAAAGTTATATACCTCATGCAGGGAGACCTACGACTAAATTCCAAATGTCCAGACTTACTTTCTGATGGTTTTTCTCCTTGTAAAAGAGGATATGATTACATAAAGCAATCCACCTGAAATATTACACATGCTCACTGACGTTAAATCTTTTTTTAGTTATTTGGCTGCCATGTTGGCTTCTCTGCATCTTCTACTACAAGCTACACAGCCATTCATGGATGAAACATTTATCATCAAGAGGACTGCCAGAGGGGGAGAAGCACTCTTAGGTTAGGAAGTACAGAGTTTCATTTCAATGCCGCTGACTCGAACAGGGCCCGTCATTCAATAGGGCCACCGCCCAGCACTTGGTGGCTCTCTGGGCAGGTGCTGCTGCTCCTCCTCTACATGTGAGAAATCATGGAAAGAAGAGAAAGTTCATTTCTGGCTGGCTTGTAGGCTGCTGAAGAAACAAGGGAAGCTTGGATCAAGTTGCTGCTACTTAAATTTAATAGCCATAATTTGATCAAAATAAAGATGCTCAGAGGCCCATGGGCCACGTGTCTTTTTCGTATCTAGCTTTAAGAAGGCAATATTTTAGTTTTCAAGAGTCACTACTACTCAGAGACACTTGGTTTTCGTTGCCATTGGAATGAGCAGTGACACATCTGACAGCAGAGCCGGGGGCTGTGGCCTGGTGCTAAAGGCCTCAGTGTCTGGTCCCCACTGATTTCGGAGATTTATGTCTCCTGCACGTTTTACTGGTGATTACAAAATTTACCAATCTGCATCCTCTCATGCCGCTGTGCATTCCTCTGAATATCCGTTAGCTTAGCTCATATATTTTTCTGTATTCTCATGGATATCTTTTATTCTGTCTCCTCTTGTCACATACTCTATTTCCATTATCCCCACCTGAGGACATTTCTTTCATCATTTTTTTTTTTTGTGGGGGGGGGGGGGGGGGGGGCCAGGAAGGAGAGAGAGAGAGAAAGAGAGGTGAGAGAGAAACATGGATTTGTTGCCTTCCATATGTGCCCTGACCAGGAATTGAACCCACAGCCTTTAGGTTATGGGAGATGCTTCAACCAACTGGCCACACCAGCCAGGGGATATTCTGTTCTTCATCTATGCTCAGATAGATTCAAACATTGTTACATTTCCATACCTTCCTCCCCATCTATTATTTTTCTTTTTTCCCTTCACTTATACAAGTAGGTACAAAGTCATGTTCACGCCTTCTTTTAACTTGATTACTAAAACAAAACATTTTCTGTCTTGCTTAACAACTATGCTATTTTAAAATATATCTCCTAGAGAGAAGATAACTTTCCCTCTCCCTTGCCTCCGAGCAGTGTGTGTCCAAAACCTGGGACAGCAACACAGGAAGAAACAGCACCAAAAAAAAAAAAAAAATCCATTCAGTGATAAAGAACCATGACAAGATTACACAGTGAATCATCCAAAATAATAAAATCAAAGCACTTCTCTAAAAAGGAAAGGCTCCCAACAATCCAGGAATACAGACATTTATTTGCTGAGCATCTCCTTCTACTTCCAGACCCAGCTCAGCATGATTTCTCCATTGAAGGTTTCTCTGGACCCCACTGTGGTCCGCTCTCACTTCCCCTTCGCACCATCACCGTATTATATACATGGTACAGTGACAGCGCTCACGACATTGTTCTCTGGGCTGGACTGTCAGGCTACTCAGGAGTGAAATGAGTCATCTGACTTACCTCCGTCCCCAGCAATTAAGACAGGGTATGTCGCAAAATTAGATGCTCACGAATAAATGCTGGTTGAATGAATGACACTGAATGGTCTCTGAAGTGTTACACAGTCCACTGATTAATCTAAGTCTGCAAACTGGTATTTGGGGTTCAATTTTGGGGCCACACATATGATATTCAAATGAAATGAGTCAACACATTCAATACTTACAACAACTTTAACATGTTTGGATAGATCTCTAGAGCTTCTCTGTAGAAAATCAGAAAAAGCTGCCTAAACCACAAGGAAATAAAGAAAAAAAAATCTCGATTACATGGTTATGCCAAATCCTTGCTTTGTATTATATAGTTCCTAGTGATGCTAAATTATACAAAAATACAATATGCTGAATCCAAACTAAAGTAGTGCAGTGGCTATCAAGTTGAAATCTTCTTGTTTTCAAACTATAGCCTATAATAATAAAATGTAAGATAAAAAACGTGGATAATTCCAAGGGTCAGCTTGAAAATATATTTTGACCACCTTTCCTAACCTTCCTACTGCTACGTCAGGTGTTGTCCCTGAGAATGTCTTGCTCTCCCGCCTGCTTTATTTCCATTCCCTCTGTCCAGTGGTATAAATTTAAACCACACTTATGTTTATATCAATATTTTAGAGGCATTTTTCTTTCTGGCCATTTTCTTTCTCTCTGGGATGTGCTTCAGCAGGAGAAAAAAAGATGTGGCCCCCTTTAATCTCATACATGCTTCCCTGGAAGACTTCCCGGGCTCGGCCAGTTTCTCATCCAAGCACTGGTGCGTACGCACTCCTGTGAAAACTGCATTCTTACCCAAGATTTTCCACGCACTTTTCAGTCTTCCTGATTTCCCCGTTCCCCAGGCTGGCTTTGATATTTGTTTTTCCCATCACTTGCTGGATATCATCCCCTTGGTACAATGTGGAGCCTCAGGGCTCTTAAGCTCAAAGATGAAGGACACCAGCCCTCTCTGCCAACTAACTCAAAACACACATCCTTACTTTTCTTCTTAAACCAAGACATTACACACTAATCATACACAGACCTACATGTAAACATCTGAGATGCATATGAAATTATTTTTAGTGTAATTAGCATCTAGAGTACCAAGAGTGAATTAAATACTCTTCATTAATACTTAGCATTAAATACTAAGTAATAATTATAAAGTAAAGTATATACTTACCCCTGCATAGAACATTTTATTTCGAAAGCGACTGTTGAATTTCTCTGGATTTGCTTCTGTGGAAGGGAAAGTGTAGTTTCATTATGGAGACCTTGGTAAAGGTCGCGACTTGAACCAGCATCCCTCCTTCCTCCCACCATGCAGATCCAGCAGACCCAACAGCTTCATTTCCATCTGCCCCTTCGCTATCAGTGTCCAGTGCCACAACACGTAGCTGCAAATGGCAGCATCAGCAGCAACTGGGAGAATGTTAAAAGTGCAACTGGTCAGGATCGACCCCAGATGCACGGAATCAGAATGTTTGGGGTGAGGGGCTAGGAATCTGTGGTTTAGCAAGCTCTCCACGTGATTCCCATGCACAGTCAAGGTTGAAACACCCTGGACTCTATTCAGAACAGAGGGCTGGCAGGGATGCAGGGTGGGGGTGTAGGGGGAAGGAGGAGAAGGTGGAGCGGCGCTTGTCTGCTTTGACCTGGGCAGGTCACGGCTTCCCTAAACTATGTATGCAGCTCACAATTGTAATCAAATATGGGAAATTCGGATACAATTTAGTGGGGAATTAGCTTTCATATTTGACATCAAGGGCTCTGGCTGAAAAACAGTTTAATTTTGAGCTTACTCCTAAATGTTATATATGTTGAGGGCCATGAAGAGAGTAAACAAGAATCTGCATCAGGGAATTTTCACATGAATTCAAGGGATTTATAAAACATTTAAATGAAGTATTATTTCCTTCCATTCTTTCTAATAAAATTCCAAGGCACTACTGCCAATGTTTGTGCTTTCTGCTGTTTTATTCAGCATGCTTATTAATCCCTCTCTTAAGAGTTAGGTCTTTCTCGAAGTGCCTTCTCATTAGACTGGCTGACTAGCTGAAACGCCAACCCCCAGCCCTATTTTTGAATGGCAAATCCCAAAAGCTGCTGTCTAGCGGAAGAAATGTAGCAAAGCATTCACTCACTAAGACTGGGTTGAATAAAAGCTACAGAATCTCAGGAAATAATTCCTGACAATTAATATGAGATGATTTCCATGATCATGACAATATAATATTAGCATAAGACACAGACACTGGGTTGAAGTTTGCAAACAAAAAAAAGATAGTATTTTTATAGATTGGTTTTTGACAGTTACTTCCATCTAGTCAAAGTTCCTGTATTTCAAACCTCTCCTTAATCATTCACTGTCTTCTACCAAACTAAGTCCTATAACCCTAGAAACCAAAGAATACTAAAGGCAAAAGGTTAATTCATAGGATACAGTAAGCAAACAGAGGACAGAAGTGCTACTAAGGACTCTACCTCCTTGACCCCCGTTGTTGGTCTTGACCCCCACAGAGCTGCCCGTTTGTATGGGCTGGACCTTCTTCAGGACAAATTTGGCTGCTGAAAGACATGCTGTTTTTAACCTTTCTTTGATCCAGATTTGTTGGGTACCATTTTTCAGTTGTATTAACTCTCGCTTTATGGAATCAGAGGCAAAATGAGAATTTTTGTTGCTGTGCAATTTATCATAGGTACATAGGTCCTAATTTTAAACACAATCAGACCCAGCTATTGAGCAAGTTTTAATGAGAAATGGAAAATGATACCCACAGTTCTGGCCCAGAACTTTTTCAGGGCACTGACGTCCAAAGCTATTAAATGAATCATATACCAACTATTAACATTTACTTTTTTTGGTAATGTATGGTTTGGAAAATACCCACATCTTCATGAGGTTTTCCTATGAGCCTTGAAGAACTGAAAAGCATTTTTTCTTTAAAGAAATAGTTTTTTTTCTCTCTCTCTCAAGAGATGGAAAATGTTCTGTATGACCCAAAAAGACCAGAATTAAGAAATAAATCGAGTTTATGGTGCTTTTACTTATACAGTTGATGAAAACAGTCATCTCAGATGTAATTTAACTGGACAAAAGTTGGTTAAATAAGTAATTCTAAAATGCAGACATATATCAAGACTCTAGCATCATGGACGTATCAGAAAGATGTAAATTAAAGAGAAAGGGGAGTTGGCCTTAAGGTTAGGAAAAGGTGTGCGGTAAATTCTGTTATTCTCTCAGCTCCACCCTACACATTATACTATTGACTCCCAGAGTGAGCTGCCATGGTGATTCGACTCTTTTCCCATTTTCACATCTACCCCATTCTGAGCACATACTAGACTTAGAACAAGGCTGGCCGGAGCTAAGGGTGATGTTTGCTGTTGTGAGAGCTGGGCCACTCCCTGCAGAAGCCAGGCCATCAGAAAGCAAGGGTAAGCCTACTAACATCAGTACTCCACGGTCTGGGCAACAAAAGGAAGGGGTTGAGTGGCTGAATATGTCTACGTGTATGTACAAGTATGGCTATGACTTCGAGGGGAACCAAGGAATGAGGACTCCCAACTATATCAGGAAAAGAGCCATACAGAGAGGGGAAAGGGCTGGTAAGAAAGTGTAAGAGCGAGACTTCCGGCCAAGATGGAGGCATAGGCAGACGCACTGTGCCTCTTCTCACAACCAAATTAAGGACAACAAAGATTTAGAAACAAGAAAACAACCAGATCTCAGAAAATCAAACTGTTTGGAAGTCCAACAACGATTCATCCAGACCGGTAAGAGGGGCAGAGTCGCGGCAGGAAAAAGCGGTGCAGACCGGGCACGCAGGCAGCAGCAGCTGGCAGCCCCCAGGTGCACAGGC
>PVKU01001656.1:203087-281424 GCA_004027475.1 Anoura caudifer | reverse complement strand
AATATTATCTAAAATCTTAGAGTTTGCAGACAAAGGTAAGCAATGATTGCAGCATTAAAGCCACCCCTTGCTTATTTTTTGTTGTTTTTTACTTTATTTTTTTATTTTTATTATTTTTCAAGCACAGTTGTCTCCATTATCCCCCATCTCCTCCTCCATGCCCTACTCACCCACAATCCTACCCTCCTTTGGCTTTGTCTGTGGGTCCTTTATATATGTTCCTGACAACCTTTCCCCTTCTTTCCCTTGTTATCCCCCCACCCCTCCCCTCTGGTTACCCTCAGTCTGTTCCCTTGTTTCAGTGATGCAAAGACATCTAACTATTTACACATCAATTCGTTTAATGGGTTTTAAGAATTTTTGTAAATGAAGAAGTAGGCCAAAATGGCAAGGAGATATCAATTATTTCAGGAGGACCTGGCCACTGGGCACAGCAGGCCATCACACCCTACATTGTTTGGTTCAGAGTATAAAAAGAGGGGATTCAGTAACCTGCAATTGTCTATCAGCTAAATGGTCCATTTACCTGAAATAATAAATGTCTTCATGAGAGAAAGACAATTTCCCATGGCACCAATGACAAAGGTGTTCTTTCTGCGCTACAAAGTTCATGGTGACTGACTGACTAATTAGCATTTAGGATGGACAGATACAAATTTTTACATTTAAGATTGAAATAAATTTTATTGTCTTCCAAATAGCAAAGATGACTTGGAAATTTTGTTTTTTTCTTACTAAATCCTTGTTGTTTGATCTCTACAAATAACTAGAAATTTTTTTTTTACCAAATACCTACCAGATTTTAACTGCAGCTGTGGAATACTAATAATAACAATAATATGAGGAAGGAAGAGGGGCCGGAAATTGAGTTCAACCAATGATGGCCAATCATTTAATCAACAATGACTATGTAAAAACAAACAAACAAACAAACAAAAAAAAAAACCCCTCTTGAACATCGTGGTTTGGGGAGTGAGGGAGGTTCTCAGTTGGGGAACACATCCATGTTTTGGGGGGATGGAGCACCTGGAAAGGACAGGGAAACGTGGAAGCTCCTTCCTTTGTCCTATGCACCTCTTCCATTCGGCTGTCCCTGAGTTGTTATCCTTTATAATAAAGCTATAGCGACAATCATAGCATTTTCCTGAGTCATTCTAATAAATCACTGAACCTAAAAGGGAGTTGCGGGAATTCCCCAAGTTATAGCTAGATCAGACAGAAGTGTAAGTAGCCTGGCGACTCCCACTTGTGGCTAGCATCTAAAGTGGGAGCAGCCTCATAGACCTGAGTTCTTAACCTGTGGGGTTCGTACTAACCGCAGGCAGGTAGTGTCAGAAGTAAATTGATTTCAATGGTAGGAGGTCCCGGTGGAGGTCCAAGAACTGGTTTTGGAAAAGCAGAGGCATAGTGAGTATGTAGTGCACAACTTGGCTTCCTCACACTCTCTCCCTTACACACCATGATTTCCACTCCCGTCCACATTATCACTTAGGGCCTCCCAAAGGTTAAGTAACACACTGTGGAACAACTATAGTATCAGTCTAACTGTTTTCTAATTATTAAAATATTATTATTGAAATGTATAATATGTGTCTAAGAAAGAAGAAAATATGAAGAAATATTCTTTATAATATCAATAGTCCAGGAAACAACTAGTGAATATTTCCAAGATTTGTATACACTGTATATACACAATTTACAAATAGTTTTCTTTAATTTTAATATTGTTTGCACACTGACTTTGGCTTGCTTCTAATACATTACTAACATTTTCCCATGTCAAAAATAATCATCCATAATGTTCTTTTAGAGTGACAGGTCATCAGAGGAAGGTTTCATACCTCACCATTCGGATGACTATTTAAAAGACCTCATGTTAAGAATGACCATTTCACTAGCTTCACAGGTACTGATGACAAAATCTAGACTCAAAAGAACTTTTTTTGAGGGAGGGTGATTTACAATCTATTTTATATTTAGGCCAAAACAGAAGTGCAGAATTATTTCTGTTTTTATTAATATTTAATATTTATGCGGTTAATTTGATCCTGTTTATTGCCTGTCTAAGCAATATAATCATCTTCACATATAGTTACATCTGTGTTTAGTAGGGTGTCATTTTTATGCCTAAAATTTATCTAGAACTTTCTTTGGCTTACAACAACCTGTACAAGAACTCTGGCTCTGTACTCAGACAGAACCAGACACTAGGATTTTCTTAGCCTCCACAAGCCTCAGTTTCCCATTTGCAAAGCAGGGATGGTTATGACTCACCTCTTGAGATTACTGGGAGGAATAAATGAGATTCTGAATGTATAGATTTAGCTTAGAGCCTAGTAATATATTCAATAAAGGTTAGCTATGCATAATGCATATTTTCTCATAAAAGTGTTAATCTTCCTAGGACCCAATATGAAATAATTGAGTACTTCTTCACTGATTAAAAACACCACTTTTGCCATTTAATGCACACTTATGTAAAATGAAGGTATGAAGTACTGACTAAAATTCTTTCTTGCCCTGAGAGTTTACAAAATACAATAGGAATTAACCTGCAGAAAATCAGCCTATTGAAAATGAAATTATCAAATTCTCTAAGGCTACATTCAAAGTATGTCGGTTCCTGGCAAATGATTCCCAGTACACCTCAGGCGTGGTACAAGGGGCCTCAGGAAAAGTCAAAGGAAGACATTGCAGAGGCAGGAAGGATACTCGGCAAGCCTGGAAGTTTCATATTGTGTCGATTTTTACCCTCCAGAGCACCCCCACTTCTCCAGGTCGGAGGGTGAACGTCTGTGCTGAACGCACATCCGGTGAATGTTGGCTCTTCTTAAACAGAACGCAGCGCTCCTTTCTGGTCCACGTATCTCCGAAGGCATGAAGCTCCATAGAGTGTCTCCCGGGAGTGGCAACCCCCATCACGGCAAAACTGCTGCTTTTTTCTACCTTATTGTATAAGATTTTCCCCAAAAAGTTTAAGAATTTTAATGAAGGAAAAAAAGCATCATCTCTTCACTTGGACCCTAAGAAAATATCAAAGCGGCCCCCAAACAATCACCTGGCAGCAGCTGAGAAAGCACCGAGCCCTGGAAACTGGCCTTGCAGGCGGCACGCAATGGGAGCAGCACGCTTCAGAGGAGTAAGTGGGTGAGTCACAGACAGCAGCTGAGCAGCGTGGAATTGAATTCCCCATCAATAATCAGCTCACGTGGGGCCTCCATCACCGCTCTGCAAAATGTCACACCTTACAGACAAGCATCTTGATAGGGATCACTGCCACCACAGATGTGCTGATCCTCACATCTTAGCCATGACAAACAAGGAGGAAGGGGGTCAGCGGACACTCAGCACCCACAAACGACGTACTCCATTTCCCACCCTACCTAAGTCTTGAGAAGTAAACACCAGGGAGGAAGGTGACACACTACTCTCCCCAAGTTCAGCCTGAGGTTGGGGATAAGAAGGTTGTAGGGGGGAGGGGAAACTTTGAATTATTTGTGCAATTGAATTTTTTTAATAAACTGGACTTTCTTTAAATAAACATAGTATAGTTACCCAAATGGACCAAGATATCATTAAAAAGGGTCAATTACTCAAGTGGAAACATGCTTACAGTTGTTAACAATTTTGGAAAATTAAAATAATTTCATGTTTAGACCGTGACAGTAAATCATGTATCTATATTATTATATCTGCTCCTGGGCCTTCCAATCAGTTTGATTAAATTATGTCCTCATTGGTATCAGAGAACCAGCCCACTGGAATCATTGTAGCTTTACCGTATGATAACGTATGTGCCCTTTCATAATCGTTAACATTCTTTTGAAATGTGTTTCAGGCTGTACGATCTCAGACTCTGTTTTCCATATCAGCAGCACCTGAGAATGTGTTGGAAAGACAAATTCTTGACTCCTACCTCCCAAACCTGATGAATGAGAAATTCTGGGAGTTAGGCCTCAAAATCATCCCCCAGTGATTCTGGTCAGCATGCCCAGGCACAAGAATCCCTGTTCTAGGATATTTTTTGTGCTTGTTTTGAGCGTTTTCTACTTATTTGTTCACCTTCACATTAATGATAAAACTACTTTGTATCATCTTAGGAGAAGCAAGATATGCTGCAATTACAAATAATCTTTAAACCTCAATGGCATAAAGAGTGCAGGGTTTATTTCTTGTTCAAACTACAGAACTCGCTGAGGGCTGGCAGGGGGGCTCTGCTAATCATTAGATACTAAGAGACCCGGTATGACGGAGTAGGCATTGTCTGTGGCATTGCTGGTTGTCCTGCCTGCGCTAAAATTCAAACACTCCTGTAACTCCCTAGAATGGAAGGTGATCAAGAACGTCATAAATTATGAAGCAGCAGCTCTCCATGTGAGTCGAGGTCTCAGAGCAAATCGCGAGTCTGCCTTTCTACTTGGAGTGCAGCTCAAAGCACCTTCTGTTCGACACATATAAGTGTCCACGGAAACCCAATATAGTATGCTTCTGAGTCTTGTTTATCACACGTTTATCAGCATGGCATCAGGACTCAAAAAGAAGTGTTACCGCAGATTTACTGCTTTTGGCCCTGAAATTCACATTTAACCATATTTCTGATTTGCAGCACGTATATTAATAGACATGTTACTACAGAAGAATTAGTTACTAATGCTCCTTAGATGACCCCTGCCAGCACAGATAAAATGGCCAAGACCTGACTACCCATTGAATCCTTAGCAGCCTCAGATCCATTTGGCATCAGCTAGAAGAGGGGGTAAAGCTTGGTGACCCAGGATAAAAAGATGTGATGACTATTACATACAATTGGACTTCAGCTGATACTTTCTTTCAGTGCTTAAGTAACCCAAGTACACGCACCACACATGAACACTCACAAACACTTCACATATTCCACTGTGATAAGCTCAATGATTGTCAAGTGCAATTATCTTTTGGGTCTCTTTTTCTGGACAAAATATTAAATAAGAATGGCATCTCAGAGACTGGATTGAGGTAGGAAAATCAATGATGAGATCACTAACATACTTGAAGGCAAGGCATATGCTTAAAGAAAAATATACACTTCATGAAAGAATATAAGTGTTGTGAAGGGTAAATTAAAAGAAAGAAGTAAAAGGAAATTTAATCAGCTCTTTGATTCTGTATCTAGAATTGAACTTTGAATTGTTTGTACTTTATCTGTAAAAATTGGAATTCAATAGGGAATTTCATATGAAATTCCTTATTGAATTCAATAATTTCAAAATTTCAATTCCTATTGAATTACTGAATTCAAAAATTTCAATTCCTATTGAAATAATTTTATCTGAAAAATTATCTGAATATTGAAATAAGGTGGAAAAGATGAGTGACATGCTGTCAATGTTACATGGGAGAAAAGGCCACCGAGCAGGAACTGGGGGAATGTACTGGTTCATCTCATTGTTTATTAGTGACTAAAGGTCTCAGACCAGGTGAAATTGTCTATTAATCTGCACGTTCATTTGACACTTCTTTGTCAAATTGTAGAATAACCTGCTTCTTAAATGTTTTTTGAACCTGCCATCACATCTTGCTGAACTGTCTCATTAATTAATAATTTAAGTAAAATATTTCCATGTATCCATTTCATATTTACCTAGGCTCTCAAACTTTGTGAAAAATATACTAGAATGATATGTTTCCATCTAAAACACATGGAATGTGTTCTCAATGGTTGAGAGTAGGTCTGTTTTAGAAAGATTCATAAAACAGAAGACTCTAAAATGGACTTGTGACCCTGGATGGGGTGGCTCAGTGGATAGAGCACCAGCCTGCAGACCAAAAGGTCACGGGTTCAATTCCCAGTCAGGGAACACACCTAGATTGTGGACTAGGTACCTGGTTGGCGGCGTGCAAGAGGAAACCCATCGATGTTTCTCTCCCTCTCTCTAAAAACAAATAAATCTTGAAAAATCAATAAAATAGAATTGTGTATGCATCACAATGAGAAAAAAATCAGTCCAGTAGGTAAGAGACATGCCTGTGAAGGTGAAAGCAGTTTGCATACAGTCCAGGGGACAGGAAGAAGGGATGATTGAAGCATAGATGCTCAAACATGTCTGTCTTCTAGCTAAACGATGACTATATTTTTCTCTATGTACAGAAAAATTAACTTAGATCCAAGAGATTAGAGCTCAGTGTAACTCAGAAGGAAGCATAGAAAACATAGACACGGGGGGAAAAGAGACGAATGTGTAAATTGTACATGACAATTTTCCAACCAACTCCAGTTCTTTCCCTGTAACTGCCTTGCTCAGAGACACAGGAAGGGATGCATCACAGTTCATTTGAACCCCCTTTTTTTACACTAATCTGTTCCCCACCCTCAGGTCCAACTGATAAAACATGAAATACCATCACCCAAGATCAACCAGTCCACTTATTAGCCAAGAATCCACCTGATATTTCTCTTAAGATAGCAATCAGTGGTTTGCTTGTGGACTGTGAGGTTGCACATGCTGGCGCGAGGGGTGGGCTGGATGAAGCTGATGGGCACTTGGATTCCACCATCCCAGAAGCTAATGTAACCTTGCACTTAAATGCTTTAGAGAAGCAGACACACTGAGCACAAAGTCTTAAGCAAAATATGGGTGGGGTGCCCTGATTTCCTTACTCCCTAAGTCCTTAGCTCAGAATTGTGCTGAAGGGACAATGGTGTACAGTCAGGTGCTAGTGGAAGAATTGTTTCTCCCTTTTGCATGTGTCCTTTTCAGCAAAGATTGATGCTTTGCAAGCACAGGTGTGTGGAAAACAATCTGTTAAAAATATATAGGTGCCGAAATATTGAGAACTATTATGACAGGGTGGCTAAATGCGTTAACTCTGCAGCCATACTCCCTGGGCACAAATCTCAGATTCATTCCTTAACAGACATCTCCGGCTTCACCAAGCAAAACATTTAAGTGACCTCTGCCTTTGCAAGCCATGGGTGGAGCACCTGGTACAAAACAACTGCAAATTGTCATTAGTATCTTCCACACCAGAAATACTGGTACATAACCCTGGTCACCGTATAGTTTCCTGGCACTGGTGGCCTGAGTTACAAATGGATGGAGAATGGGGTTACAGGGGGCGGGATGACAGAATGACCTACTGTGTGTTGCTTTGAATTTCATTTTTTGTCTCTCTATAAGATTTTCCTGAGTAAATGTCTATTCATATAGACCCATGATTCTCAAGGTGGAATGATTTTGCCTCCTGCTCAATCAGGGAACATTTTTTATTGTTGTGCGTGGTATATGTGGAGGTTTATAACTGGCATCTAGTAGCTAGAGGTCAAGAATGCTCCTAAATATTCTACACTGTCAAGGACAAACCCCCATAACAAAGACTTATTCAGCACAAAATGTCAGAAGTGCCACTATGGAGAAACGTTGATACATGGTGTTTTGATTTGATCAAACACCTATGGATTAGTGAGGTCACTACATTAACTGATTAAAAATGAAACAAATACTGGGAAGCTCTGCTCTGGGACAGAGATTGAATCAGCAGCAATTCAGCCCAGGTGGCCAGAGTTCTGGCATCTCTTATAGCAAATCAACTGCAGGGAGCCATGCGTTCTCAGAGATAACTGAATTAGTTCTTAAGGGTCTGTTATCAGATTGGGCAATAAAGGCTCTTCCGAGATCATTATTTTCCAAACTTCACATACTGACCTGTTTGTCTATGAACTTCTCTCTCTCTCTCTCTCTCACACACACACACACACACACACAAAGAAAAGGTAGTAGAAAATATTAAAAGTAATGTCATTCCTATGGGAATTGTTTTCTGAGGCTTTTGAAAATATTTTTGTACATTCAATCACAATGAAAAATATATTTCTTAATATGGATCACAGCTAAAAATGCTCAAAAAATTGTTCAAATTTTCTAGTTTCCTCCCAGCTTATAAATTAATATTCATTCTCAAGGCCTAGTCTAAATAGACTATAAGTAAAAATAAAATTTGGTGACATCTGCAAAATTGTTTTTGAATATATATTTTTACTTAAAAAGCAGAAAGACTATAAAAGTGTAGGCTATTTATTCAAGTAATAATGGTACACATTTCTGATGGCAACATTTGCCTATTTTTATTTTTATGCACTGTTTAAAAGTTCTACAGTATTTTTGTATAACATTTTAAATCAGAACACACACTCATACATACATACAAGAAAACTTGCTATCACTAAAGAGAACTATTTCTGATGGAAGACTGATGAGAAACACAGATCTTAGAGGGTCCATGAGTGAATGACGTAATAAGAAAGTTGTTTGGAAGTGAAGGAGCTAGGAAAAACTATGAAGGGAAAACTACAGAAATGTTTGCATTTTGTTTTTAAATGAACTCTGTAGCTTATAGATTAAATACAGAACAGTTCAAGTTTACGAAGAAGACAACTCCAAATTTCAGAAGTGATTTCTGGAACAGAAATATATCTTGATAATATAGGTAAGCTTCCAAAAACATTTTGAAAGTTGATATTCATTTACTTTAGTAACCTTTCACTACTGCTAAAGATTAGCTATCTCACCATTAATAATCATATCATCTAAATACTCAGAGGCATAAATATATGTGTTTCCTAAAATGAAAACAAACAAAGCAACAAAGCCCCACCAAGCATCATGCTATTCTTCCCAGTCACAGTAAATTATAACAGATCATTTCAGAGTTCAGTAGCTTTAAATGAATATCCAGGAATTCAAATATTTATGGTAAACAGAAGATCAAAAGTATGTGGTAGAATATAAATCACAAATTATGTACGGGTTGTTATATGAGATAAATAGTTTGCAAATATTTATGAACTATTCATAAGGCACACTAACCTATTGAAATCATTTATCATGTAACAGAATACATAAAATTATGATGGGTAACAAATAAATCCCTTGTAAAATATTTACAATGTATTGGTTGCACTAATATTAATTAGTCTACTCATTACTTCAAGTAATTGGTAAGTGATTTATAAGTTTCTTGTCAGCCAGGCAGACGAGGCTTTATGGTTTGAAATAAATATATCTTATGAGTTTGTGGATATCCTCTCTAAATATTTTCCTTCATTTCCCTGTTGAAGGCTGAGTGCAACTGTTGCAAATTTAGGTGTTCAAAAGATTGGGGGAATTAGTTGGCTGGTGACAACTTGAAAAATGGATCAAGAGTAAGAAGTTACACGACTTCAAGTAAAGAGGGTGAGTGGCCCAAATCACAGTTCCTTACAACATCATGAGTTTGTCGTAGCTCATCCTAAAGGTTTAGTGCAGGCTTGAATGCGGAGTTTTTCTTTAAGGTCATCTCCAAAATTCTTGCTCATTTATGAACATCTTATAAGAACTGCTAGACTTTGCTCTGGACTTTTTAGAGAAGTTGGTATAGTGAACAACCTTGGAATATAGAGATGGTGTTCGCTTTGAAGCAAGGAGAAGGCTTGTTCAGTGTCTGGTCAAATAAAGGTAATTTCTTCCTCCAGGCCAAAGGTTAGTGCAGGGTTGTTGTAACCATTATAGAAGGTCTGAGGTCCCTGACTCAGGTCCCCACACACGGGCTCGGCACACTGACCTCCTCCACGTCACTTCCATGGGAACTGGGGGACAAGGAGACTTATACGAAACATGACGCTTATGCTGCTTGCCTGGGCTAAGAATGGTATTTTTTTTCTCTGACACAAGACACAAGCCTCGTTGTGCCTTCACCTCTAAAACAGTGTGAGGCTAAAACGGTTAGCTTCTCACTAGGCTAACATCTCAGACTCTCACAGTTTGGATCTGTTGTGGGATCTCTCTCTCTCTCTCTCTCTCTCTCTCTCTCTCTCTCTCTCTCTCTCTCTCTCTCTCTGTTTCTCTCTCTCTTCCCCTCTCTCTCTATATATATACACACACATATGTATATATATATATGTACACTCAAAATTACATTTGTTTATCACTACTTTGAAATCATAGGGTTTAGATCTTATTTCATATAGTAATGAAAACACATATATGAGCATATTAAACTTTATTTTATATGTGTTTTAGTCTAATTGATTATTTTTATAAGATTATAATATTTTATTCACTTATTATTTTAAGAAGTCCACTGGCTTTAGATTACCAGAGAAGTCCATTGCACCAAAAAGGTTAAGAGGAAAGGTTAGGCAAAGAGGAAATTTCATAAAGAATAAAGAGAGGTTTGGGTTCAGAGGGATCTATTTATGTGTTTCACAGTCACTTCTGCATATAATTAAGCTATAGCACCCTGACGAAGAGTAAGAATGTCTTTCAGTAATACACCTGTCACCCACTCTGCTGACTCACAGATGAAGGTGCAGGACCAGCGGCCAGGTCGCCAAGTGCTAATGTCTTAGGCATGAGAGGGTAGTGGAGAAACAAGTTTTGGAATATAGGAAAACAGACGCTGATCTGTGCAACATTCTTCTAATCACCAGGGTTCAGGTCTCCCGGAGACTCATGAAAACAGAACTTTTCTTTTGTCAGAATGTACTTGAAAATGCAATGTTTACAATTATTGATGCACTTTCATTTCTTTTGTATAGGAATTAACCAACGTAAAATTGATCATAATTTTTGTCTACGGAGCAGAATTATGTAGCAGAAACACAGAGTGTCTGAGTGGGGACAGGGTTGTGTTTGTATCCAAGTGGTATCAGATTACGCCTCTCATGCATCTTGACATGAAGAATGTTGGGGTTGCACTTGTGCAGCGAAAGAGCCTGAAGAAACAAGTGCTGCTCTGAGAGTCTCTGTGCCCACTCACCTGTAAGTCCACTCAGTCAGTGTGTACAGTGTAATTTGATTGCACAATTACGTAGCTCAATACTACAGAGAGCCAATTTTAAAAGGCATTCAGATTATTGCTGTGCATCTGTCAGTTTTAGGCTAATTTTAATTGTCTTCAGATTTATTAATCACAATAAAATCCATCTATAGTGAAAAAGGAGAATTCTTAGCAGAAGTTAGATGTGTACATTTAAGAAAAAAGAATACTGCAGAAATTATGATATAGGAAATCAATGCTATGTTTTAGAGTCACTGCAAAGAATAGTGTAGTTGTATGGGAACAGATAGAGATTATGTATAGTCATACAATTAGTAGAATGTATCAGGCAAAAAACTCACGAGAGTGCACTACCATCTTTGATAAACAACACCTGGGCCAGTGTTTGCAACTGCGTGGACCATCTCAGACATGACGCAGTTATAAAGGCATAGTATCTGCTCTGAGAACACTGAATGAATGACTGGGATAGGGGAGGGGCGCATTTATTTTTTTTACATATACTATTGTGCATCTTTTAAATTTTGTCACATTCAGAAATGGTTAGCTTATTAATAAATACATGTATAAATAAGTTTTTATGAAATACAATTCTCAAAAAAGTCAGAACACAAAATTCATCTGTATAGTAATTATGAGACAATCATTCAAAAAATAACCATAAAGGGATTAGCAAAACTGTATCAGGCAAACCATATTAGCAAATCAATATTAATGGGCAAGGTAGTAATCCAGGTGAAGAAATTAGATAAAGAGGATTATATCATTTTTATTAAAGTTTTGCTCCAGAGTAAAAATGTATTGCCATAAGCATTTATACAATTAGATACATACCATCCAAATGTATGAAAATATTTCCCCAAGCCAATTTTAATGGAAAATTTTGACTTAGCTTTGTTAGACCTTAAAAAAATTAAAAAGAAAAAAAGTAAATATAAAAAAACAAAAGGTATGCCCTCGCTGGTGTACCTCAGTGGATTGAGCTCAGGCTGAGAACAAAAGGGTCACCAGTTCGATTCCCAGTCAGGGCACATGCCTGGGTTGTGGGCCAGGTCCCCAGTGGGGGCCATGTGAGAGGCAACCACACATTGATGTTTCTCTCCCTCTCTTTCTCTTTCCCTTTCCCTCTCTCTAAAAATAAATAAATAAAATCTTAAAAATAAAGGTAAAAATATTTTCTTTAATACAATATTGCTTTAATAGTGTTGTTAGGTAGGATAGATAGTAAACCAGGGCAGAGACGAGGAGACACGTCTCACCCACTAACTCAGCAGTCCTGAGCCTGGTCCGATGATATTGCCAGGTGTTCCAACATCACAAGAAACAACACGTCAGCACTGGAGGAGGGGAGCCTGTATGGAACTCTGTATGTATCATTTCCACTATCTGGGGAAGAAAGCCTTTGTAACTGTGTATCCATCCCAAGGTTTAGGAGGGGAAGAGGGGATCCACCGTGCCCAAAGAAAAAGTCCATACAACAACTTCGGTTAATTACCTACCTCTGTCACTATCTGTTTTACAGCAAGATGACCAGATGTGGTCTGGAACAAGACGAGAATTTGGGCTAACAGACCCACACACACACCTTTGTTTGGGTAGTCATGCCCCCCAGGGAAAGCTGGCACCACCTTTGCCCACCATCCCACCAACTATATAAATTCTCAAGACAAAGGACCTGATGCACTTGGCACCCATGCTCTTGCTGCCCTTGCTTTTTGCCACCCAGGCCTATGCCTTTCACCCGCTTCTTGGCAAGCCCCATTCCCTTCTATGAGAACATATCACTAATACACTTTGATTTCATGCCAATAGACTTGCTGATCTATAATTCTTTACTGCATTGGCCAGAAGAAAACAAGAACCAAGTTTCTCCTGTAACAGTTTCATATTATATATTGTACTCTTCTGAGAATATGTACTGTTTTTATATGGCCATGAGTGTAAGTGAGGCAACAAAGAATATCTTATGGAGATCATATTCTCTTTCACTAGATGATTCCAGAAAGTAATAATTAAATAAACCAAAATAATCAAACTACTTGGAGACCAAAAGCACTATCCTTAATGACTTTTGGGTCAAAGAGAAATCAAAACTATAATTTCAGGCTTTAAAGAAAACATAAAGATGACAAGACTATATATCAAAGCATATGAGATGCAACTAAAGGTAAAATCAGATGAAAAATGGTAGCAACATACACTTTCATTTTGAAAAAAAGCAATAACTAACAAATTCCACATTTAATTAAATAAATGAGAAGAAAGAACATGATCTATATTCATAAGACTGTAACTAAAAATGTAGAAAAAGCAGCTTAAAAATAAGAGATAGAATAAAAACAAAATCAATAAATTGGAAAATATAGAAACTTAAGAGCTGAGGAGACACTGATACTGGTTATTTGAAAAGGCCAATATTAAGGACCGTCTTCTGACAAGGCTGGTCAGAAAACACTAATATATAGGATGAATCATTAGAAATATATAACCAAAGAGAACTACAACTTGAGATGACATAAAAGTCGGATTTGTTTTCCAGATGTGCAAAGCTTGAACATTAGATAGAAATGTAATGAAGAAATAGAAGAAAATAAATTAGTAAGGCAAGGTCTCCAAGAAGGCAGAAGGGCAGGTTGAAAATAAACTATATATATTTAAAAATAAAAGAAACAGCCCTGACTGTTGTAGCTCAGTGGATTGAGCCCAGGCTTGGGACACCAAGGGGTCACTGGTTCGATGTCCAGTCAGGACACATGCCTGGGTTGGTGGCCAGGTCCCCAATAGGGGGCGCACAAGAGGCAACCATACTGATGTTTCTCTCCCTCACTTCCTACTTCCCTTCCCCTCTCTCTAAAAATAAATAAAAAATATTTTTAATTAGAAAAAATAAATTAAAGAAACACTTATAACAAAAAAAGTCAATGGGTACAAATGCAATTACATTGGTAGTTGGTAGATGCTAGGTGGCCAGGGGGCACATTAACGGAGTTATAGTATGAGAGCTTCTCTTGCCTTTGTGAAATAGGTAACAGGTCATTTGCTGAGAGTGACAGGAAAGTTGCAGGATCTGAGGTTTGGGAATAGAAGTGGACGTAGGTTATAAACAGCTATTATTCAGAGTTTGGAAGAAGGGCTCCTTAGGGAAACACCACCTAATTGCTGGGCAGCGACAGGAGAAGTAGGACACACCACTCCTGAGGTGTCTGTCTAAGAGCCAGCATCCCCACCGGGCCCTTGTCTTTGCCAGCTTACTCCTGGTAAATTCCCTTGAGAGACAGGAGCTCTGCAGAGGCAGGGAGAGAGCTTGCTGTCTGCAGAGGGCTGGCTGTCCAACTCCCTCCCTGGATGGGTGAGAGACACTCCCTGGAGTCAGATTTGATTTGCTGCAAATGAGTCAGGGAACCTTGGAGTGGTACAGCCAGGCAAGATTTTTAGGGTGAGGTGAGAGAATGCACTTTATAAAATACCTAGGAATTTACTGATAATAAACGTAAAAATCTTGTATAAACACAGGTCCACACATAGCTTGCAGTACAGGAGACTTGACTAACAAGGAGAAGCATTGGCAGTTACTGAGAAGAATTAATACTTTGTTGGTGTGAATTCTCCCCAAACCAGGTTTATAATAAATTTAATATTATTGTATGTACGACACCAAAGGGACTTTTCTATTTTGTGATTCAAAATATCTGAGAATAGCAATAACAATAAAAAAGAAGTATAATAAAGGGAAAGTTACATTTTCAGATATTAAAAATATAAGTAAGCAACAGTGGTTGAGAAAAGGCTACACTGTTGACAGGATGCAGAAACGGCTGCTGAAGAAAAAGGGCCACAGACTGAACCCGACAACTCAGGGGAGGCCTGGCAAACTCAGAGACCCGAAGTAACCACATAGGATGGTCTGAAATTAAAACTTTTTAACTAAAAACTATTTCTTAGAGAGGTAGTCATGTTCTAGGCTAGACTCTTCCATGACAAAAGTCAATCTTTACCTTAATTGATCCTGTCTATTGTCATTTTGCATCTTCATTAACCTTCCTGTGGAATGTCAAGGAAACGTCCCGTTTTCTGGGCACATCAAGTGCAGTAACCACACCCAGAGCAGAGGCCAGCCGTCCCCTGGTTGTTATTGATATCATGTTACTTGCCGACTGTGAACTACCCTGTATTCGCCTGTGTAAAAAAAGTATGGGGCCATCATCTGCCTTTCTGTCCAACCGCAGAGGTCCCGAGGTCCCTGCAACTCCCTCTTTGCTTTCTCTTGCCTCCCTGACCTGGCACCCATGCATTCCATGTAACCCACTTACTGTCCTACCTCCTCTTTTGATTGTAATGTACAAAATAAGGTGCAAAACTGCCATTTTCTGGGGCATTTTCTCAACTCTGAGGTTTTGCTTCCTGGCAATTGACCTCAGTTTGTCTCAAAGAAACTCATAAAAATTCTCTACATGTTTGAACATTTCTTATGTTGACATAGGTCACATAAAACTTAAAAATTCGAGAAACGGAATTAACAGAATATAGGTGCATAAGTATGTATCTGTATGTGCATATATAATTTACTAGTACATGAGGTTGGCCTTTTCAAATTGGAAAACTGTATATAGAGAGAATTATATGTATCTGGAGAAATTTAAATATATATATGTGTATATATATATTAGTTACATTTGAAAATTGCTTTAACAGCAATTTTCAGCAACAAAATAAAGTTAGAGTTTTCACTTTATAACATTCCTTAGAATAAAACCAAAGAAGAAATATTTAAATGTAAAATTTTAAATAATTAAACATGTGAAAATACACATTTTAAGTGCATGAGAATACTATAGAGTAAATGAATGATATTACAGAAATGCTAAAGGCAGAGATCATATAATTGATATATTTAATAAATAAAATATAAAACTCTGTAAAAGAATTATCTCAGGCAAAATCAAAAGTAAAGTGGTCCTTTAAAAGAATTTGCAACATAAATAATTACAAGTGTATAATATCTTTAATATGCAAACATTGCTAAACAGATATATTAATGATTCTATTTACTTAACATCATTGAAATGTCAAAATTATAAGGATGGAGAAAAGGTTAGCAGAGTATAAGATGCATCAGCAATGTTGGGAAGACAGAGGTGGGTAAGATTGTAAAGGGTTCTCCAAGATAAACCTTTGTGATGATGAAATACTTCTTTACCTTGATTGTAACGGTGGTTACAAAATATTATGGAAATTGTATATAATGTAAACACATTGCACCATGTCAATGTCTTGGTTTTGATATTGGGTTATAGTCACAGATGTACATATTGGAAAAACTAAGGTGAAGTTTACACAAGAATGCTGCATTTTGTTTGTTTGTTTTATTTTATTTTAATTGTTGTTCTTGTACAGTTTTCTTTTACTCCCATCCTAGCCCACTGCCCCAGCCCTCCCCATGTCCTTCCCATTTCCACCCCTCCTACTTTTTGTCCATGTGTTCTTTATACTTGTTCCTGTAAACCCTTCCCATTTTACGCTGAAATTCCCTCCCCTCTCCCCTCTGGTGACTGTCAGCCTGTTCTCAATTTCAGTGTCTTTGGTTATATTATTCTTGTTTGTTTGTTTTGTTGATTAGGTTCCTGTTAAAGGTGAGATCATATGGTATTTGTCTTTCACCACCTGGCTTATTTCACTTAGCATAATGCTCTCCAGTTCCATCCACGCTGTTTCAAAGGGTAGGGGCTCCTTCTTTCCTTCTACTGCAAAGAATTGCATTGTGTAAATGTACCTAGTTTTTTGATCCATTCATTTACTGATGGGCACCTAGGTTGCTTCCAACACTTGGCTATTGTAAATTGTGCTGCTATGAACAACGGGATGCATAGGTTCTTTTGGACTGGTGTTTCAGGGTTCTTAATATAATCCTAGCAGTGGAATTGCCAGGTCAAAAGGCAGTTCCATTTTTAGTTTTCTGAGAAAATTCCATACTGCTTTCCATAGTGGTTGTACCAGTCTTCAATCCCACCAACAGTGCACTAGGGTCCCCTTTTCTCCACAACCTCTCCAACACTTGTTGTTTGTTGCTTTGCTTATGATGGCCATTCTGACTGGTGTGAAGTGGTAGCTCATCGTGCTTTTAATTTGCATCTCTCTGATAGCTAGCAATATTGAGCATCTTTTCATGTGTCTCTGGATCCTCTGCATGTCCTCCTTGGAGAAGTATCTGTTCAAATCCTTTGCCCATTTTTTAATTGGGCTGCTTGTCTTCTTAGAGTAGAGTCGTGTGAATTCTTTATATATTTTGGAGATTAAACCATTGTCTGAGTTATCATTCACAAATATGTTTTCCCATACAGTTGGTTCTCTTTTTATTTTAATACTGTTTTCTTTAGCCGTGCAGAAGCTTTTTATTTTGATGAGATCCCATTTGTTTATTCTTTCCTTTATGTCCCTTGCTTTAGGGAACATATCAGTAAAAATGTTGCTGTGTGAAATATCTGAGATTTTCCTGCCTATGTTTCCTCTAGGACTTTAATGGTGTCATGGCTTATATTTAAATCTTTTATCCACCTTGAATTTATTTTTGTATACGGTGTAAGTTCATGCTCGAGTTTCATTTTTTTGCACATAGCTGTCCAGTTCTCCCAACACCACTTGTTGAAGAGGCTATTTTTACTCCATTTTATGTTGCTGCCCCCTTTGTCAAATATTAATTGACCATAGAGACGTGGGTTTATTTCTGGGCTCTTTGCTCTAGTCCACTGCTCCATGTGCCTGTTTTTATGCCAGTACCAGGATGTTTTGATTACAGTGGAATTGAAATACAGTTTGGTGTCAGGTATTGTGATTCCTCCTACTTTGCTCTTCTTTCTCAAAATTACTGTAGCTATTTGAGATCATGTATGATTCCATATAAATTTTTGAAGTGTTTGTTCTGTCTGTGAAATATGCCATTGGTACTTTAATAGGTATTGCATTGAATCTGTAAATTGCTTTGGGTAGGATGGACATTTTGATGATGTTAATTCTTCCGATCCACAAACACGGTATATACTTCCACTTGTTTGTGTCTTCCTTAATTTCTTTCTTCAGTGTTGTGTAATTCTCTGCATACAGGTCTTTTACTTCCTTGGTTAGGTTTATTCCTAGGTATTTTATTTTTCTTTTTGCTATATCGAATGGGATTTTTTCTTAACTTCTGCTTCTACTCTTTCATTGTTGGTATACAAAAATGCCTTTGATTTCTGGATATTTACTTTGTATCCTGTTGTTTGGCCAAATTCATTTATTAGGTCGAGCAGCTTTTTGGCTGAGTGTATAGGATTTTCTATGTACACTATCATGTCATCTGCAACCAATGATAGTTTTGTTTCCTCCTTTCCAATTTGGATGCCTTTTATTTCCTTTTCTTGTCTAATCGCTGTGGCTAAGACTTCCAATACTATACTGAATAGAAGTGGTGAAAGTGGACATCCTTGTCTTGACCTGAAAGTTGAAAAGATTTTAGTTTTTGCCCATTGAATATGATGTTGGATGTAGATCTCTCATATATGGCCTTTATTATGTTGAGGAATGCTCCCTCTATTCCCACTTTACTGAGTGTTTTTATCATAAATGAGTGTTGTACCTTATGCAATGCTTTTTCTGCATCTATTGACATGATCATGTGATTTTTGTCTTTGCTTTGTTTATGCGATGTATTACATTTACTGATTTATGAATATTGAATCATCATCCTAGCATCCTTGGGATGAATCCCACTTGGTCATGGTGTATGATCTTTTTAATGTATTTTTGGATGCAGTTTGCCAATATTTTGTTGAGGATTTTAGTGTCTACGTTCATCAGTGATATTGGCCTGAAGTTTTCTTTCTTTATTCTGTCTTTACCTGGTTTTAGGATTAGGATGATGCTGGCCTCATAAAAAGAGTTTGAGAGCCTTCCACCATTTTGGGTTTTTTGGAATAGTCTGTGAAGGATAGGGGTTAGCTCTTCCTTAAATGCTTTATAGAATTCTCCTGTGAAACCATCTGGTCAGGGCTTTTGTGTGTTGGGAGTTTTTTGATTACTGCTTCAACTTCATCTCCTGCTATTGGTCTGTTCAGGCTTTATGCTTCTTCATTGAGTTTGGAAGATTATATTTTTTAGAAACTTGTCCATTTTACCTAGGTTTTCAAATTTCTTGGCATACAATTCTTCATAGTAATTTCTTACAATCCTTTGTATTTCTGTAATGTCAGTTGTAATCCCTCCTCTTTCATTTCTGATTGTGTTTATTTGGGTCCTCTCTCTTTTTTTCTTGATGAGCCTGCTTAAAGGCTTGTCCATTTTGTTTATCTTTTCAAAGAACCAGCTCCTGGATTCATTGATCCTTAAAATTGTGCTTTTAGTCTCTATGTCATTTAATTCTGCTTTGATCTTGGTTATTTCCTTCCTTCTATTTGCTCTGGGCTGTCCTTGTTGTAGTTTCTTGTAGGCATAGGGTTAAGTTGTTTGTTTGAGATGTTTCTATCTTTTTTAGGTAGTCCTGTATCACTATGAACTTCCCTCTAAGGACTGCTTTCCCTGTGTGCCATAAGTTTTGGGTTGTTGTGAGTTCATTTTCATTTGTTTCCAGAAACTTTTTGATTTCCTCCCTAATTTCATTCTTGACCCATTCATTGTTTAATAGCATGCTATTCAATCTTCATGATTTTGAGTGTTTTGGGTTTTTCCCCTGGGGGTTGGTTTCCAGTTTCAGTCCCTTGTGGTCTGAGAAAATGCTTGGTATGATTTCAATTTTCTTGAATTTGTTGAGGCTTGTTCTGTGTCCTATCATGTGGTCTATCTTTGAAAATGTTCTATGTGCATTCAAAAAGAATGTGTATTTAGTTTCTTAGGGATGAATGGCTCTCTATATATCAGTTAGTCCATTTCATCTAGAGTGTTGTTCAATGCCACAGTATCTTTGTTGATATTTTGTTTGGAAGTTCTGTCCATTTTTGACAGTGAGGTGTTAAAATCCCCTACTATAATTGTGTTGCTGTCAATATCTTTCTTGAAGTCCTCTAAGATTTTGTTTATGTGTTTAGGTGCTTCTATGTTGGGTGCATATGTATTTACAATGTTTATGTATTCTTGGTGGATTCTTCTCTTGAGTATTATGAAATGACCTTCTGGGTCTCTCTTTATGGCTCGTCTTTTGAAGTCTATTTTGTCTGATATGAGTATTACTTACTACCCTGGCTTTTTTTCCCCTGTCCATTTGCTTGGAAAATTTGCTTCTAGCCCTTCACTTTGAGTCTGTGTAGGTATTTTGTCCTGAGGTGAGTCTCTTGTAGGCAGCATATGTGTGGGTCATGCTTTCTTATCCATTCAGCTATTCTATGCCTTTTGATTGGAGCATTTAATCCATTTACGTTTAAGGTTATTATTGATAGGTACTTATTCATTGCCATTTTGTACCTGTGTTTCTCTCTCTCTCTCTCTCTCTCTCTCTCATCTCTATCTCTATCTCTCTCTCTCTTTTTCTTCCTTTCCCTACAGCAGTCCTTTTAGCATCTCTTGCAGAACTGGTTTGGTAGAGGTGTATTCTTTTAGACTTCTTTTCTCTGGGAAGCTCCTTATTTGGCCTTCTATCTTGATTGAAAGCCTTGCTGGGTAAAGTAGTCTTGGTTGCAGGCCTTTGGTTCACATTACTTGGAATATTTCTTGCCATTCTCTTCTGGCTTGGAGCGTTTCCATTGAGAAGTCAGCTGCTAACCTTCTCAGGGCTCCTTCTATGTTACTTTCTATTTCTCCCTTGCTGCCTTTAAATTCTGTCTTTGTCTTGGGACTTTGCCATTTTAATGATGATGTGTCTTGAAGTGGACCTCTTGATTGGGACTGTCTGTGTTTCCTGGATTTGTGTGACTTTTTCTCTCATCAGATTAGGGAAATTTTCCATCATTACTTTTTCAGATAGGTTTTCTATCTCTTGCTCTTTTTCTTCTCCTTCTGGTATCCCTATTACACAGATATTATTACATTTCATATTGTCTTGCATTTCTCTTAATCCCTCTTCATTCTTTCTGAGCCTCTTTTCCTTTTCTTGCTCTTTCTGGGTGTTTTTTTCTACTTGGTCCTACAACTCACTGACAATCTTCTGCTTCATTGATTCTGCTTTTGATTCCTTCTACTGTGTTCTTCAGTTCAGAAATTGTGTTCCTCATTTTCTCTTGGCCTTTGTTGATAGTTTCTATTTCCTTTTTCATATTGATATAGTTTGCAGTTAGTTCATTGTAGCTTCCCTGTAGTTTCTGGTAGCTCATTGAGGGCTCATAGAGCTTTCTGACAACCATTGCTTTGAACTCAATATCTGATAGTTGAGTTGCCTCTGTTTCAATCAGCATTCTTTCTGGGGCTTCCTCCTTTTCTTTCACTTGGGGATTGTTTCTTAGTCTTCCCATTGTTTGTGAGACTCTTCTTGTCAGCCTCAGCTTCTTAAATTGATCTGTTCTGGCTCCCTGGGTTTATGGTGTGAACTTCTGTGGTAGAATACCTGTGAGATTTAATGGTGCAGTCTCCTTCGGGTATCCTGGTGTTCACAGCTTCCACTGTCTCATTTGTTGGGATGCCCCTACTTTGGGTCCAGCTCCTGTTTTTTCACAGTTCCAGTGTTTGTTTGTTTTTTGTTTTGTTTTGCTTTTTTTTTTACCTCACTTGTTCTATTTGAAAAGAGAAAAGAAAAAAAGAGGAAGGAAGAAGAGATAAAATTGGAAAGAAAGGAAGAAGGTATAAAACAAGAAAGAAGTAAAGAGAAGCAAAAGGAATTGAGGGATAAAAAAGATAAAGATAATAAAAAATAATAAAAATATAATTTAAAGGGAAAAAAAAGAAAACTCTTGCTGGTTTCAAACTTGCCAAGCCGGTTTTTCTGGTCTTGCTGGCTGCAATGGACCAAGGGGCGATGGATTGCTTTTCTCCATGTTCAGCACCCAGTCAGTTTTGGGCTACTCTCCCCAGAGCTAGCCCAGTGCATCTCCCCACAGGGCCTCCAGGAGTGGGCTCTGTGCCTGCTTCAGAGCATGCACTTTCTCCAAGTTTATGGGTGTGAGCTTGGGTCTCCCACAGATGGAGCACTCCCAAGGATTTATGGGTATAAGCTCCAGGTCTCCTAGTGGTGCATGTGCCATCTCTTGTTTACGAGTGTGGGCTCCACGAGTTTCCTGCGTTGAGCACGCTCATCCTGAGTTCATTGGGGTGAGCTCCGGGTTTCCCATGGATCGTGAGCACTCCCTGCATTCATATGCATCAGCTCTGGTTCTCCCATGGATCACTCGCATTCTCCGGTTCCCAGCGTGGGCTACGGGTCTTCCACAAAGCCCACTCCTCCAGTTGCGGGGGCCTCTGGTCGCACAGGCTCTGGCGTGTACTCCACCCAGGGCTATGTGTGGGTGCTCACAGCCCCAACATGTTTGCGGCTTAGACCTTAATTTCTCTCTCTGCGATTTCAAGCAACCAGGTCTCTCCTGTTGCTGCTCAACCCTTGTTTGGTGGGGGAGTGAGTGGTTGACCCGGCTCCCTCCCTAGAGTCCTGTGGCAGACCTGGCAAGCACTGGGCCCAGGGCTTCAGCTGCCCTGGTCTCTGTGCTGATCCCTGGGCTCTTGTTGTCCTGAAAAACTCTCCTTACCATTTGTTTTTTCAATGGCTGCTACAGTTTTTGATCTCCTATTTTCATATATGCTGTGGTATCGCTGGCTGTTTGCTCTGTTCCTCTGTAGATCAACTAGGTTTTTCTCCCATGTGTAGGGAAGTGTGGAATCTGGCCCCTCCTACTGTGCCACCATCTTCCAGGATCTCTGCATTCTGTTCTTCATTTTCCTGTGAGTCTGTAACTATTTCAACATAAAAACTTTAAAACTTTCTACACATAGAAAATTGCATAGAAAAATATGAAGAAAATGGTAAAGATTTTGTAAAAAATTCATACACTCTCACACAAATGCATACACAAGAAATAAAAATGCTCAATAATCTTTTTATCAAACTGCAACTTATGAAAGTTAAAAATTACAAAAACCCAAATGTGCAATAATTGAGAACTATCAAAATGAATATTAAACATTCATTACAGTGAAATATATATCAATATATGCAGTAGATTTATTTCTGAAAAAACATATATCAAAATTTCTATTTTGTGATAGAATTATTAGTTTCTTTATATTTTCATCATACCAATTCTCATTTCCAGAATTTCTTAAATGACATATTCTTTTAAAAATTAGAAAAATAAGTAATTTATTTTAGTTTAAAATTTATTTAAAATTTAAAGAAAGAGAATAACATCAAGTGGTTACTAAAGTTCCTACTTTCTACAAGCATTCATTGCTCTCTGTTCCACAAGCTAAATTAACAGCTCACTTCTGTACATCAACATAATAAGTTATTAGCAATTTTACATTGATTGGTGCTTGAATGTGACATTGGATATTCTCACTTAGTTTAGTCTTAAATATCTGTTCCAAAGATTTGTTAGCTTTTTCTTATGTAATCTACCTGAACTGTTGTGTCTTTCTACAAAGAAAGTGAAACCTTTCCTTCCTTCTCCTATTCTTGTCTGAAACAACATCGTCAATCTAGTTAATGGTGAATAAGAATATTAGAGACATGTGTGACAGTTGATGTGGAAAAATTAGGTTCCTGCTGGCAATTACCCATCAAGAACAGGTTGACTGATTGCTAGAGTTAAAACACATGCAAACTGTCAGCCATCATAATAGGGCAAATAGCCGAGAACCTTGGTGCAGCGTCAGGTAGAAATTCAGTTTGCACTGCTGGGAACCTGCCCTCGATGCCACACATTCATAATCTTCTCCCATCAAGCCAGGTCTACACATTCAGAGACGTCCATCATTCCAGCAGTCAAATATATGTCCTGTCAGATACATTCAATGGCTCTCGTGATAAGTTGTATGAGAAGTGACATGCTACCCATGATTGAATAGAAGGGCATATCATATACAATTCCTGCTGTCATACTTTGTCATTCTATTTCTATATCTAGGTGAGGGATTTACCCTTGACATTTCCTAGGTTCAAATATTATGGCCAATTAATTGACAAGACAAAGGTAGAAAATAGTTTAATAAGTTGCATGTAAAACACAACTGTGATGATAAAGTAGGTAAATAAAAAATTATTAGTTTGATTTTGAACTTTGAAACAAATGTATCAAGATTCAGTAAGAAAATCAAGATGGGCAGCATGGCAACATTTAACTTCAAATGTTGCCTGAATTGCCAAAGGCATCCTAAGGATTGAGCACTGTGCTGATGTCCTTTAGTGTGAAGATAGGTTTTTCATTACACAAATGAAATCTCTATAAATCAACATGATATTTAAAAAATGCATTTATTGAAATCTTACTTAGAGTCAAATCCTGGGCTAGAGAAAATGCTGGACTTGTTTGTGGCAGATAATGCATTCTAAAATTAATCAGGCACTGCCGGTGAGGGGCAGGTGGGCAGACACTTTTTTCACCTCAGGTTTTTCCTAAGGCTTCTATTAATGGAATTTGATTGGAATGGTCTCACTAAATTCTCCAGCTAAAGTTCTGTCTCTTTCTAGCTCAGGGACATGAAGAAGGAGAGAACATACTGTTGACCTCTCTGTGCAGTTTATCTGCAATTTTTTAATCTAAAAAACAAACAAACAAACAAACAACAACAAAAAACCTGGCCAGTGTGGTTCAGTTGGTTGGAGAGTTATTTCGGTCCCATACACTGAAAGACATGGGTTCAATCCCTGGTCAGGGCACATACCTAGGTTGTGGGTTTGGTCCCCTGTTGGAGCATGAATAGAAGGCAAACGATCGATATTTCTCTCTCTGTATATATGTATGTCTCACTCTCTCTCTTCCTTCTCTGTGGAATCAGTAAGTATGTCCTCAGGTGAAGATTAAAAATAATAAATAAAAAAGAGAAAAAAGGAAGATAAAGACTATAACTCCCCCTTAAACGCCATTTAGTTTTTATCCCGGCAGCTGTTAGCTAAAATATTCTGTATTTAAGATCCTCCTTGAGATCATATCTGAGACTTAAACACGTGTGATTGTGGCCCATCCAACACACGGGCCTCAGAGATCCTTTACTAGTGCCTCAGAAACTCTTATCCTCTCCTCACTGATGCTCACACACCTGTAGCAACAGCATGCATTTTGTCTTCTTTTGGTTTTCTCTTCTTTCCAAAAATCTTTTATTTAAACATATAATTCTGACTCCTGTTACTATCTTACCAGATTTCTAACATGCTTGCTCTCTCCAGTCTTGTACTTTGTGATTCACAGTGAACACCACTTATCTTTGGTTTCTTTTTTTGCTCATTTTTTCCCATTACCTCATACCCCTACTTGCCATTTTTTAAAAATTGACTCAATTTTCTTTAAATAAATTTGAGAGGGACACTAATGAAGAGGGAAAAAAGCATGCAAAAGCATAGAAAAAAAACAGTGTTTGATACCCAAAGCTGAAAGACCTGATTTAGAGAGAAGAGCTTGAAAATGCCTTGTAGTACTGAGGGCTGGCTGGGGCTAGTGGTCTAGATAAGAGTGAGCAGCAAAGGAAAATGACGAAGGACAACTAGACTTGGAAAAAAAGAAACCAGCTTTTGCATATTCATTCATTCAGTACGTGTTTATTGAATACCTAGTAGGATGCAGAATAAATCTTGACAACTTGGAAATATTAGTAAACAAATCAAGGGCTGTACTTTTTGCACTTTCCATTCTAGCGTAAAGAGATCAAAAACAGTAGATAACACATAATAAGTAAGAAAATGAGATAATATGTTAAAAGAAAAAAATCTGTGAAAATAAACAAAGAAATATAGGAAAAAAGAGTAAGGGGCTATGGAACAACAAATACATTCATCCCGGGTTGCCTGGACAACAGGGAAGCTTGGAATAGAATCTTCCAACTCTCCCTGCAAGAAGGAGTGTAAATGAATCCACCCCCTCAAGGGTTCTTCCTTCCCTGCATAGAAAGGTCTATAGTTTCGAAGGCTTCCAAAGTCACCAGGAGCTGGGAAACTGACTTTCTCAGAAAACTCCTGTAAAGCAGGCTTCTAGACATGTCTGCCTGATGCCCTAGTAATCTGCATCTCCCTCACTGATTCAGTTGTTTTCATGCTTGTCCTAAAAGGGGGAACAGAAAAAGGAGTTCAGGGATCTGTCCTGGATTTCAAACCCATAATACTACACATCCAACAGAATGCCCTGGCCCTGGCTTGCTTCCCTCTGTAGAAGATGGGAGCTTTGTGGAATTATTACCTAATCTTCTTGTTGACCCAAGATTCCTAAGATTTCTGAACAAAACTTGCCTCTTAACTCATACAATGTGATTTGTGGAAATTGTTCCAAGCCCTAGTGCATGAGAAGCAGCAATTACAAAAGGACATTTTTAATGTGTTTTTTTTTAATCCTCACCTGAGGATATGTTCATTGATTTTAGAGAGAGAGAGATGATTGGTTGGCTCTCACACACGCCCTGACTGGGAATGGAACAGGCAACCTAGGTACGTGCCCTGACCACAGGAGATCAAACCCATGACCTTCTGGTGTGTGGGACAACACTCCAACCAACTGAATCACCTGTCCAGGGCAAAGGACATTTTTATTATTTACTTTTCAATACAAAATTATTATGAAGTGCTTCCTAAATGTAAAAAAGGGCTTAAAATGTGCATCCATGAAGAAAAGAAAATACCTTACCAGGTTTTTAATGGGTAATATAAGGAATCAGTAAAACAGTAAAGATTTTGAAGAATTTTTTTTTAAAAAGGGTAGGGAGGAAAGTGAATTAGCAGGGCTAACATTACAGGACATAGTTACTACCCATAAGACAGGGGAACAAAAGGAAGGTATTGGGCTTATCAGATACTAGAAATTTAGAGAAATTATTCCATGGAATTAGGAGTCCGCTTCCTTGGGAGGGTCACTGTGAGTCAAGGGCAGATACCTCAACATCCTGGAGGGGATCCAACACAGAGCTACAAGAACTTCATGGGCAGCACAGTTACATTTTCTTGTTGTTGTTTTTTTTTTTATGTTATTTGTCACCCTAGCTGGTGTGGCTCAGTGGATTGAGCATCAGACTGTGAAGCACAGGGTCACCAGTTCAATTCCCAGTCAGGGCACATGCATGGGTTGAAGGCCACGTCCCTAGTAGGGGGCATGTGAGAGGCAACCACACATTAATGTTTCTCTCCCTCTCTTTTTCCTTCCCTTCTCCTCTCTCTAAAAGTAAATAAATTAAATCTTTTTTAAAAAGAATTCCACTTAAAAATGTTATTTGTCCAGATATAAATATATATATTTTTGTTAGTAGTTTCTTTTCTTTTTAGATTTTAAAATAGCCCACCTCATTCAAGCTCATACAAATAATATTCTATACATAAGCTTTGATACTAACATTTTTATAGGTTCACTTTTCTTCACCTTTCACTCTTTAATATATCTAGAATTTACTGTGGAATGAGATCAAATTAGAGATATAACTTTATTTTTAAAAATGCGGAGTCAATTTTTTCACTACCATGTGATAAGTAATCTTTTGGTAATAGAGTGAATGCTGGGCTTCAACCGCAGAGTTTTTGATTCAGTAAGTCTGGTATGTGGCCTGAAAATTTACATTTCTAACAAGTTCCAGGTAATTCCAATACTGTTGCTCTGGGAATCACACTATTCTTCAAAATAAGATTTATAATCATATTCACCATATTTCAAGAAGAGTTAGTCATATATATGATTTGAAGGACATTAATCCTCTTTAAATTCTTTGAAGGTGTTGCTTTCATGAACTTTTCTTCTGAACTCTCTATATAAAACCACTATGTGCTTTTTTTGTCTCATTGACTGGATTTATAAAAGAGAATCCACAATTCTGTGCTCAAATTCTAGTTCTAACACATTCAGAGCTCACTATATTTACTCACTGTACACTGATCAAATGTACTTTCTGTACACTACCTTACCATCAAATATCCCAAACAAATTTATATGTTGACAGTTGTAATACTAGAATGCACTGCTAAAGCAGATGCTTTTATTTCTACGCAGTCTGCTCTTGCAGACCCAACATTGTTAGTGATACAGATAGTCTCGTCTTCCTAAAACCCAGCTCCCACCTCCACCCTTGCCATGTCCTTCCCAATGCTTTCTGAGATTGAATGTTCATGCTGGTTTATAGGTAGATAAGAGAAAGCAGGATGAAGGCCCTGTGTGTAGAAATAATTTTCTGATCCCTTCATCAGAAAACATCTGGGGAAATGTTAGAAACAAAACAAAACAGAGAGACAGCTGCCTGGATATTTTGGATGACAGAGACCCTGTATCTCTGAGACTGACAGCAGATGGTGGCAAGATGACAAATGTCTGCTTCCTTATTTCATGAAAAATTCAGTAAATGTCATTCTGGTAAGTATAATCCCCATACAAATTCATCAGTTTGATAATTACTGCGACTTTCTTCTCAGAAATAGAAATCAAGATGTATGCTGGTCTTCGTTCTTATTGTTGTCGCTGCCCCTTTTCCTATTTCCATGGGTCATTTAATAAGAAGTTGGGGATGTGAGCAGGAAGAGTCCTGGTAAGGTATCATTTTAAACCAAAAGGCTCATTCCAAGTCTGATCCTTTTATAACTAAAAACGATTTTATCCCAACCTTCTCAACAATTATTAGAAACAACCAAAAACTTTATAAACAAAATGTGTTAGTCTTATTTAATTATTTACGCAAATGTTAAACCCCTTATAGACAGAGAAATAGTTTGTTCTTATTCAGTGATTTTGACTTATGGTACTTAATCTTTTTTCAATATTCCTGTTAATTTCTTTCAGTTCTTAAAAACAAGACAGTGCAAAGTCTTTTTAGTACAAGAAGAAACTGAAAGAACACAGAGATCAGGTCTGTTTTGTGGGATAGCAATATATAAGTTTTTCAAAACAAACTAATAAATAAGCAGCTCCTATGTTTAATATTAATCATAAAATGCTTAATATAGTCATTTAGATAAAATGTTATTTATTTAATGAAATATTTCTTTTAAATAATATACTTCTTTTTCTTGATCAAGAACTGCAAAACTGGGGAAAGGAGGGATAAATGTTTAGTATACATGATATGGTATAATATAATGCAGTATAGTATAGCATAGTGTAGTATAGTATAGTATAATATAGATTAGTATAGTAGAGTATAGTAGAGACATTTCATCCTGAACATAAGAAATTACTCTTTCTTTAGTCTTTTCTAGTAAATGAATCATAATTTCACGAATGGTGACAAGAATAAAATTATTGGAAATTTACTTTTGAAATAAGTGTACTTGTTTTGCTTCTATTTTTAAGTATATTTTATACTAAAATATTATTTTAATATATCTGCATCTTTACCATGACTCATGTATTCCACAGAAGTCCTCATCAAGTTTTCTAGACATTTTCTCAAAGAACCAGGCCACAAAGAAAGCTCAGACAGAGAGAGGTCAAAGAGTATTTTGGGAGCTGGAGGCTGTTTTCTATCGTTTTATAGTTAGATTTTCTCTTTTGCTTTTCTAGTAAACATGGGACCCAAGAACAAGCAAGTGAGGGATCAGCTGGTCTCTGCAAGATGTGATATTGGCATTGATACCTTTCTATGTTTAGAAGGTAGGAGTATCTCCTAATCACTTAGCATTTCCTCCCTAAAGCTCATTACTGCATATTTAATCTTTCTAAGTGTTATTTTTGTTTTAAACTAAAGATTTAAGCTTTGTTTTTGATGTAATTTGATAGTTTATTTAGCACATAATAATTACACTTTACTAAATAAAGTGGAAAATATCAACCCTAAGATATTACCTCAAGTAAAAGCACTTCTCACCATTCTATCAACATGGTACTAAAATTTCTAGATAGTACAATAGGACAAGAAAAGTAAATGAAAAGTATACATATGTGGAAAAAGAACTTTAACAGTCTTTATGCATATAAGGTCTGGTTGTCATATCAAAGATCTCAAAGAATCAACAAATAACTTCTAGAACTAATAATATAGTACAGCAAGGTTTTAGGATACAAAGTTAATGTATAGGAATCAATTGTTTTATTATATGCCAAAAATGAACAATTGGAATTTGAGATTAAAAACAATATAATTTACATTAGCATACACAAACACATGCAAATGATATACAGATAGGTTTAAATTTAACAAAATATGTACATGATCTATCTATGGAAAATTATAAAATACTGATGAAAGAATTCAAAGAGAATCTGAATAAAAAAGAAAGATCTTGTTAAGATGTCAATTCTACACAACCAAATCTATATACATTTCATACAATTCAATCAAGGTCTTAATGAATTATTTTGTAGACACTGACAAATGGATTCTAAAGTTTATTTATAAAGTCAAACTAGAAGAGCCAACACAATATGAATTAGAACAAAGTTGGAGGACGCATGCTACCCAATTTCAAGACTTTCTAGAAAGCTACAAAAAACAGGGCAGGACTGGCAAATAACACACAGATAAGCCAGAGTTATAGGACAAAATAGGAAACCCAGAAATAGACCCCTATAAATATAGTCAATTGATCTTTGACAAATGGGTAAAGGCAAATCATTGGGAAAGGATTATCTTTCTCAAAAATGGTGCTGGAAAAATTCAAAGTTTGTATGGAAAACTAACATACCTAGAAGTTGATCTCATACCTTTTACAAAAAATTAACTAAAATTTATCACAGACCTATAAGTAGTATGCAAAACTATTAAAATTCTAGAATAAATTTTAAAAGGAAGTCTGAGTGAACTTCAGTTTTACAACTTTTAGATAAAATACCAAACAAATCCATAAAAAATGATTAACTGATTTCATTAAAATTAAAAATTTCTACAAAGAATATTTAGGAGGATGAAGAGAAAAGTAGCACAGTATGAGAAAATATTTTTATAACATACATTTGATAAACAATGGTATCAAAAATATCCAAAAACTCTTAGAACTGAACAATAAAAAATTAATGATCCAACTAAAACATAGGCTAAAGATCTCCACAGAGCTCTATCAAATAACATATACTGATGGCAAATAAGCATATGAAAGCATGCTTAAAGTTGCATGTATCAAGGAATTGAAAATTAAAACAGTAAGATACCACAACATACTTAGAATAACTAAAACACAAAAACATGATAATAACAATTTTGGCAATGATACAGATGAACTCTTACTCATTGCTGGTAGGAATGTGAAATGGTACAGGCACTTTGCAAGACATTTTCACAGTTTCTGACAAAGCCAAACATTGTCTTATTATGCAATCCAGAAAATGTGCTTCTAGGTACTTGCCCAACTGATTTGAAAATGCAACCTGCCTGAGAATGTTTATAGCAGCTTTATTTATAATCACAAAAAATTGAAATCAACAAAGTTGTCCTCTAATAGGTAAATCTGCAAACAAATTGCATCACTTCTTTACAATGAAATATTATTTAGTAATAAAATGAGTGATCCAGCTAAGAAGAAACATGATAAATCTTAAATGCATATTTCAAAGTAAAAGAATCCATTGTGAACAAACATACTGTATAAATTCTGAAAAAGGAGGTTTGAGAGGACCAGAGGATACCAAAATAAAATGACGAATGTAAAACCTCGCTGAAGGGGGAGGAGCAAGGTACTGACCTAAGTAATTCTGTAAATGAGTGGTTATTAAGAATAAAGCAAAAGAAACCCAGCATAAGCACTGTACTTAGCTGATAAAATTGTATCCCACAAGGTTGTGGGTATCAATTCTAATACTGCTTTACATATATTCTGAATCAAACAATTAATTAAACTAATGATGATTGTGGGAGCCAAGTTTCTCACTGTTGAAGTGGGAGGTCACAGATAAGCAAGCAGAAGAAACTAAAATGATCCGTGTAGTAATGGTTTGGATTTGGAGCCATTAATATAAATTCATGCTTAATATAGATGCAGATGGTTAGATACAATTTTTATAGCTATGCATATACAAGGTCTGTCCAGAAGGTATCCAGCCATGTAATATAAAAAACAGACATTTACTGAAGATGATACAAGATACAGGAAACAATGACACTTCAGTCTCCTTCAAAGTAGGCACTTTGAGACCTTACATAGTTTTCCCTGTCACCATCAATAGCCCTGTTGTATTTTCCTGAATCTCATCAATAGTCTGAAATCTCTTCCCTTTCAAAGGTGATTTTAGTTTTGGGAAAAGCCAGAAGTCGCAGGGCACTGGATCTGGTCTGCAGGAGGGCTGAGTCAAAAGGGTGATTTGATATTTCACCAAAAAACTCTGCATGAGATGTGGTGCATGAGCAGGTGAGTTGTGGTAATGAAGCTGCCAGTCACCAGTTGCCTATAGCTGTGACCTACTGAATAATCCAAATAGTTTCTGTGGCAGAATGTTCAAACTTAACACAAAATTTGATGCAGATTTGTTGTTCTACTTGTTCAGTCACTTTGAATGTGAGGGACGCAAGTACGCATGCTCACTCAATAGCATCTATTATCACCCACTGACCAGTACAGTGAAGCTGTCATTGTTCACACACACGCATTTCAGTCCACTCTCTTTGGCTGCCGGTTACATCAATGTCACGCAAACCGTCCTCATTATATTAACCATGGCGGGACTTTTCCCAGACAGACCTCGTGGTATACACAGGTTAGTATACATACATATATATTCTTGTTCTACCAGCTGATAGGGCCTAGAAATGCCATCTTAGTTGCACTAAGGACACCAAGTTACCAGATCTTGATTTTTTAAATACCATTTTCCCATTAAAACAAAAGAACATAACTGGAGCTTTTTGGAGAAGTGGATTATTTTAGGACTGGGACAGGGAATATACAAAATAAGCCGGGACATCTTAGAATATCAAAAAGTAAGAACATGTACATTCACAAGAGTGAGAGAGTGTGTCAAGGTGCACAGAAGCCTGCTGATGAGCTCCCTGTGGCCAAAGCTGAAAAATGTCAGCAAACAGGTATAATAGTTGTATTGTGCTGTGCTTGGTTTATAGAGGTTAAATCATTTAAACTTTTTAATACAAGTCCAATTTATCGTAAAATATACATATAGAGAAGTGAATGACACAAAGACTTGTTACAAGCAGCTTTACTGTGATACACCTTTCTGTGGATTTCTTCCAAGCACTTTGTATGTTACAGGTAAAACCAGAAGTCCCCACTGAGTTTTTAATTGTGCTTATTTTATTTTTTCAGTTGTGTAATTTTTATTTTTATTTTTTAAATACTTTTAAATTTTATTAAAAGTATTCTACCTTTTAATAACTGTATTCTACAGTTTTCTACCTTTTCCCCCATGTCCCCCTGCCAACCCCAGCCATCCCTACCTCCCTCCCCTGATTTCTTGGTTTTGTCCATGTGTCCTTTATTGTTCCTGCAAACCCTTCACCCTTTCTCCCCCCATGACCCCTCCCATTTCTCTTCTGGTTAATGTCCATTTGTTCTTAATTTCAATGTCTCTGATTATATTTTGCTCATTTGTTTTGTTGATTAGGTTCCACTAATAGGTGAGATCATATGGTATTTGTCTTTTACCTCCTGGCTTCTTTCACTTAGCATAATGCTCTCCAGTTCCATCCATGCTGTTGCAAAGGATAGGAGCTCCTTCTTTCTTTCTTCTGCATAGTATTCCATTTTGTAAATGTACCACAGTTTTTTGATCCATTCACTTACTGATAGGCACTTAGTTTGCTTCTTCCAGCACTTGGCTACTGTAAATTGTGCTGCTATGAACATTGGGGTGCCTATGTTCTTTTGGATTGGTGTTTCAGGGTTCTTAGGATATAACCCTAAAAGTGGAATTGCTGGGTCAGAAGGCAGTTCCATTTTTAGTTTTCTGAGGAAATTCCATACTGCTTTCCACAGTGGTTGTACCAGTCTGCAATCCCACCAACAGTACACTAGTCTTCCCTTTTCTCCACATCCTCTCTAATTTTTTAAAGTTATTTCCAATTATCTTCCTCAAACATAGTTATAATAATTTTAAAGTCTATATTTTTGTTAACCCCAATGACTGGAACATGTCATGGTTTTTCATTATTTGATATTTTAGGAGTGGTTGTGTTCTAATTGTTTTTCATATGTTTGTTTTATTGAGCCTTGTTATTTCTTATTGTGTGTAGGACATTTTAATTATCAATTTGTAAACATAATTTTATGGCAATAATATTATCTTCCTCATAGGAGGATATGTTTGCTTCTTCCAAATACCTGGGGGAATTACCTCTATGTGATCACCTCAATTCAATTTTGTACATTGATATTAAGAGGATTTTGAACCAGAGTACCATGAAATAATGTTAATTTTCAGTTCAGTCTTATTCCTAGTGTTATCCACAATCCCAACCTCAATGAAGGGTGATTCCCCAGGCTACATCCTCACTTAGGTATGCTCTAAATTCTCTCCTTCCCTTGCCATCTGAGGTTTTCAAAGGTGATTACAAAGTTGCCAACTCTCTCAATTATCTCCTGTGATTATTAGAAAATGTCTCCCAAGGAAAGAGCTAACCTAATGGTACCAATTCCCTAGGCTTCTGTCTACCACTCCTGGATCTGGCTCACAGATAATTCAACAACTTGTTAGTTTTATGACAGCCCTCATGTAGGTGTTTAAAATGTTTTGTATAGCCTTTATAGTTATCCTGAGAAAAATTTTGATATGAATTACCTATTCTGCCATTACCTATTCTATGCTTATTGCATGGGACTTAATTTCTCCGCTTTCTCCATTATTTCTCTCTTATTTTCTCCATTTTCAGATGAAGAAACCGAGTGACAGTTCTTTACTTAATAAGAAAAAAAAAAGTCACATGCAGAGGTTGCCAAGATTTATGATAAGAATGGATGTTCTATCTGTAAAATTGTTAAGAAATTAAAAGAAATTTGAGCTAGTTTTGCTGTTATGCCTTAAATTGCAAAACTTACGGCCACAGTGCATGCTAAGTGATTTCCTAAGATGGAAAAGGCATGCGGTGTTTGGGTGGAGAACGTGAGCAGCAAACACATTGCCAACGACCGCAACGCGTTGCACCAGAACGCATGGAGCTTCCATGAGAACTTCAGCAAGGGGTCCCCTGAAACTCGTTACATATTCACATTGCTTTTAGTATAGCATATTGTTATAATTGTTCTATTTCATTAGTTGTTATTGTTGTTAACTTCTTATTGTGCCCAATTTACAAATTAAACTTTATCATAGCAATGTCTATATAGAAAAAATATGGTAGATAAAGGGTTTAATACTGTCCTCTGTTTCAGGTGTCCACTGGGGTCTTGGGACATGTCCCCTGTGGATAAGAAGGGACTACTGTGTAGCAGCAAAGGCCACACACAGGAGGTGTATGGAGTTTTGTTAACAATTTCAGCTACCGGTAGTAGAATATTATCTCCCACGCTGGATGGGTAAACAAAGAAATAGTCTATTAAAATAACTTCTTCAAATATAATTTTATTCTTATAAATACTATTCAGTGGATGAAATTTTTAGTTAATTCAGATTGGCTATAGCCACTTTCTATCTACTTCTGTGAAGAAAGAGGGAAGGAAGAAGAAACCAAGTTTTTTATTTGGGAATGTGTGTATTGCTTGTGTTTGCTTGTGTGTGTGTTGTCACTGATTTTGTTAGTGCATTTGTGTATGTCTTTCAAAGATTAAAGCCAGGCCATGTCCTGTGTAGCTCAGTTGGTTGGGTGTCAAACTGTAAACTGAAAAGTTGCTGGTTCAATTCTCTGTCAGGCCCCAGGCTTGGGTTGCAGGTTCAGGCCCATGGATATTGAAGGCAGTCAGTTGATGTTTGTCTTCCTCCCTTTTTTCCTTCCCCTCCCCTCTCTCTCTTAAAAAAAAATAAGACAAGAAAAGTAAAATTACAATCAACACTATGACTCAAAAGATGCAGTAGTACTGAAATAAGAGTGACCAAACAGTAAATTCAGGAGCCTGAAAGAAAAAAAAAAGATGAAGAGAACAATATAAAACAAGGGAAGAATGAAAGGATAATTGAGGGGAAGAGAAAAGGAGACAGTAGTTAAATAGGGGCAGAGAGACAGAAAGCGTTAAAAAAAAGTAAGTGTTAATGGAGCACACAGAATAAAAATAATAGTGGATGGGTTTAAGTGGGCAAAAAAAATTGGGATAATCTGTGTCTTATTTGTTCAAATTAAATATCACAAATTAAGATTTTTTTAAAAACCGTATGAAGTAAGGAGATATAAATGCACCTTTTCAAGGCTTTGTGGTACAGAAGAATCCCCAAAATGCAAGTGGTCAGCGATGTTGGATTAGACTTTGGATGTACAATGATAATGCTTTTCCAAGACTGTTTGGAATATTAATCATAAAATTGGGTGTAGAAGAATGTTAGCCACTGAAATGGGTTTGCTCTTAAGGTCATAATTTTGTGTCTTGATATAATAAACAACCATAAAGTACTTAAAAAAAAGAAACTTAAAGGGGATACTTTAAATGTTAATGATTTATAGAGTAAGTCTTAGAATGTATTTGAAGACTGGATACAGAGATTGTACTGGATGGTCTTTAATAATTCTATTTTCAATTCTAAGGTTTTTTATTTTTGTGACTATTGCTACACTACGTCTTATTATTTTAAATATTAACTTGGTGGGGTCAAACACACAATTAAATAGCCCTTATCAAAATACTGTGAAATTTAGGTTGTCTGACTTTGTTTGCACAGTCATCCCGGAAGAAGTTAAGAAAAGCAATAAGGCTGGTAGACTGAATCCAATGCAGCGTAACTGCTACATTGAAATAATACTGAAAACTGTATTATCTTAATTAAAAGGTAAGTACTGGCCTATAATATACTCCATTCTCCACTATACCGATGTTAGCAAATAACGTTTAACTGTCGTGTCTCAGCCCATTAGCTTCTCCATCTGGTTATTTTATTACAGTGGCTCAGTAAATTAGTCAATGTTCTTATAACCTCCAGGAAACCCAGAACAGGTCATGTCTTTTGCTAGATTGACTGGAAATTGCTATCATTAGGTGGCATGTCTGTATTCTCTCCAAGAGTTAATGGGCATAACTGTAGAATGCGTCTGGGCCAGCGGCCTGGTTGTTTTTTCCTTCTTGATTTCTTTTTTTCCCCCTCCGTGTAGCGCCTGGAGCAATGCAAGATAGATGACCAAGGCTTCTTTGCAGGTTGATTCTTGAAAATACTCCATTAGCCTCAACAGTTCTAATTTTATCTTAACACTGAATTGCACTTGTCCATTAATACAAAACCTGGGCTGCCTTGGTTCTAGGATGTTGTGTGACATATAAATGCCAAGCAGAGAGCTTTTAAAAGTCTTATCATTGGGAGCTGCTGTGTGGCTGTGGGTGATGTCATTTGGGACCATAGTACTCATAGCCTCAAATTATTCTCCTTCACTTATGAACGGACATCTATTGTATTAAAGGTGTGCCAATAGCTGCAATAACTGTGATTTTTTGTAATAATTTTTTAATTTTATATTAAATATCCCCACCCTATGTGCTAACTCCATAAAAGTGCAAAATCTAAAATTGCCAGGGTATGTTGCACATTGTGAACTGTATGAGAGACACACTATAGCACACACAAAAATTTGGACAAATATGAGTTGAAATTAAAGAATAAAGTGTTGACTTTGTAAGGCTTTGTGCTAAGATAACCTATGGAAAAGACCCAACTCCAAGGTTAAACTATGCAGAGGCAAGACAAGGTAATGAGACAGGGAAGAGCCGTGGAAAGAGGGCAGGTGGGGCTGGATGAGAAGACTTGAACAGGTGGCAGAAACTGCCTCTGGCTAATGAGTTTAGAACTATTACTTTAATTTTGGTGATAACGAGATCAATTCAGTGCTTTGAGAAGAATGAGCTGGCAATCTACAGGGGTGAAGCCCATTGTTTTGCTACTTTGGAATTGAGGAACATGGAATTATTTTTGTTACACAGAGCAGTGGAAGATAGTATTATATAAGCTTAAAATATGACTCGCCTTGAAAACAAAGTATAAAAGTACTGAGGGTAGTGTCATTACATAAGTATCAATTGCATTTAAAATTACAATGCACCTTTTGTTTCTCAAATCAAGGTTTATTTGCAGAACAAAAACCTCTTAGAATGGAAAGATAAGAGAGTGTCCACATTCTCTTCTGATGCACCTTTCCCTCCATAATAGCTTTGTCTCTGCCTTCAGGGCTGGAAAGCTTATCATTTAACAAAACTTCAAATCTTAGTGTGGACACATCCATTTGAGAAAAGAAAAAAAAAAATTCTTACTTCTGTTTGAAATGTTAAACACCCACATCCTAATTCTATTTCTTTCTTTGCAACAGAACTTGAGAACTTGCATCTATTTTAACTGTGTTCTGTAACAAGGATGTTTTCCTGTATTTGGATGGATATAAATGTATATTTTTATTAATATGAGTATATGTAAATGTTTATGAGAGATGTATGCATAGATCTTTTCCAATATAGACAGAAAGTGTAGAAAAGGGAACATAGAACAGACCAGCCTGTTTAAAACTGCCTGGTTTCACACCCTGAAACATGGAGAAAGGGAAGAGTTTGCTTTGTCTTATCAAATTGTGCCAAGCAGTTTTACTTCTCAAAGGCTGCGTGCTACCTCTGGTGTGCTGGAGACAGTAGCAGCAGGCTAATGCACCAAAACAGCATGGCGTAAGCGCAGGGTCAGCCGAACCCAATAACAACGCCAGCAGGGACAAAAATCACGGACTCGAGGAGAATCCATTTGGCTGTAGCTGTAGCTGGGCTTTAGGTAGTAATTTTTGATTCTGTTGCTTTGGGGCATTTCCTTTGACTTTTACTTTTTTATTTATGCATGTGTTTAGTTTTTATCTGCAAAACTAATCAGCTCTGTTGTCTTTATCCGCATCATCCCATTCAGTTTACCTGTGACTGTGCCCCGGGGCACCCGAGGAAAGCCTGGTGGAGTGGACTCCAGAGAGAAGCTGAACTCACACCTCCCTGGGAGTGTAGAGTGAAAGACAGGGTCATGCGGACAAACTGAGGTGCTCTTCAGTGTGATGGAGTTCTACATTCTCTATGGGTTTTTAAACCTTGCAGTGGCAGTCTTGATGTTCTCCAGTTTCCTCTGCTTTGATGATTTATGAATTCAGCCCCACACCGTTCACAGAGCGGGGGAGGGATGCCAGTGACGGTGACCTCCAGCCGGTCTTAGATAGAAGGCGCACACCTCCATTCATCTAAGAGAGCCCATGATTTCTCATTTGTGGTCAGAAATATACATAAATGTGTAAACAGCATGGCTTTTTATACTATAATGATAAGATGATTAATGTTACTCTTATTTTACATAGCAAATAGCACCACTACTACTACTAATAATAATAGCTACCAATACTGACTATCTCATAAGTGACAACGATCATACTCAGATCTTTACACTCATTTATCATTGAATTTATAAAACAATGATAAGACGTATATTTCGTTATCTCTACGTGGCAAATGTAGGACTCAAGGAACTACCCCAATCTCAAGCAACAATTAAGAGGAGAAGGAAGTTGAACTGAATGCTTATTAAAAGGCCCTGAAATACTCTGAGGTTCTAAATTTGAGTTCTATGGATCTATTTATTCTTCATGGTGATTTTCTGCTTGCAAGTTTTTCTTCTTTTATACAAATATTTCATATATTTAGTTTTATATGTTTATATTTCATGTACATCATATTTGTATTAGAATAAATTTTGAATTTTTTTCCCCTTTTGGACTTTCCTTCAATTTTTTATTTCCTTTTTGACTGTTTTGGCTCCCAAATTTGAAGCTAGAGGTTCTCCTCATATGCTTGTTAATCCTTGGTGGTTATGTTTCTGTCTAGAGAGCTCACTGAAGTGCTGTAAATCTGTGCTGAAATACTTTCTCTGAAAGATCATCCCCTTGGGCCGTCTCGCTGAGGCCTTTCTGACATCAGTTTCCTTAGGTCCTCCGGGCTAATCAGGTTCCTCGAGGAGGAGGTGTCCACCTGATGAGAATCCTGTCACAGGAAGGGGAGATGAGGGCTGGTTGTCTCTTCACTTGATATGTACTCACTCAGTTTATTTAACTTACGTGCATACGTCTGGCGCAAACTGTGCTGTCTGTAGTCATGGTTTAGTTTACCCTCTTCTGCCTCGGGGAGGAAGGAGCAGCCATCAGCTGCACAAGCTGGGGTGAGAATCTTTCATCATTAGAGTAAACCATGCTTACAATAACCAGCTTCTGTTACCTGACCTTGTATCTTGGGTTTTTCCTTTTTTTCAGTTTTATTCCAGATTGTGATCTTTCTGTCCATAACCCCATCTTTAGTCCGACTTCCAGATCACCTGTGACTGATCACATCTGAAGCCTTTTCGTGATTTCTAAGCTTTTCCCATTTTGGGTCTACATACTAAGTCAGGTACCACTCATCCTTCTTTTTTTGTTTCCAAAATGTTGCTGTTAATTCTTTTCCATTTCCTTTATGAGATTATATCTTTTAAAAAATTCCTTTATTGTTATTACACGGGGATTTAAGAGAAACTCAAAGTTAATAAGACTGCTTCATCTATCATTTTTATAAACAGGAGTAAAAAAATTCTTCAGAATTGTACAATATTTTTCATAAAATCCTAATTTCATAATGAAATATTAATAGAATTAAAACTGAATGGACCATAATATTATCAGCAATTGTATTGTTAGCTCTACTTGTAATACAATTATTTCCCCTACCAAACAGGCTTGCAAGGCTTTGCAAATTGAGAATATAGGCAATGGATTTGGAACTGGGGGGGCTGAGCCCTACTGAGCAAGGCTAACAACACCTCAATGTGCTAATATAGCATTTCCCTTGGGAAATGTTGTGTATGTCTCTAAGAGGATCTTGCTTTGATGAGGAGGAGATATTTGCTTTGAGGCTGGAAAAGTTTCTCATAGATTTAAACTGCTATTGCAACTAACAGCATTTCTGGCAGATAGAATCTCACATGGAGTAGAAAAATTAGAAGATAGAATCTGGTATAGGCAGGAGGAAAAAATAATTTTAGGATTTGAAGCAGAATTATATAGGGTCTCAAATTGCAAGGCAGCTGAACTCATTCCAACAGTCATACATGCAGAATAAGCCTTGATGGAGGCAGGACTTTCTTCCCTGGGAAGAGAAGCACTCCCTGCAGAAGTGCACCGTAAGGATGTGACTTAGAGGGTTCAGACAGCAGTGGGTGGCATTGTGTTTAGAATTGAAGGTTCTCAAAATAAACAAATGGGACTACATCAAACTCAAAAGTGTTTGCACTGCAAAGGAAAACAACAAAATAAAAAGATAACTCACAGAATGGGAGAACATATTTGCCAATACATCCATTAAGGGGTTAATATCTGAAAGTTACAAAGAACTTACAAAACTCAACACCAAAAAACAACCCTATTAAAAAAATGGGCCAATGACATGAATAGACACTTCTCCAAAGCAGACATACAAATGGCCAATAACCATAAGAAAAGATGCTCAACATCACTAATGATCAAAGAAATGCCAATTAAAACCACAATGAGGTTATCTTCTCATACCTGTCAGGATAGCCATCATCAATAAATCAACAAACAAGTGCTGGTGAGGCTGTGGACAAAGGGGAACTCTTTTATATTGTTAGTAGGAATGCAGACTAGCGCAGCCACTATGGAAAGCAGTATGGGGATGTCTCAAAAAATTAAAAATGGATCTGCCTTTTGACCCAGTGATCCCACTTCTGGGAATACACATGAAGGAACCCAAAACACTAATTTGAATGAACACAAGCATCTCGATGTTCATTGTAGCATTATTTATAATTGCCAAGATATGGGAGCAGCCCAAGTGTCTATTAGTACATGAGTGGATAAAACAACTATGGGACATTTACACAATGGATACTACTTGGCTGTAAAAAAGAAGAAAATTTTACCCTTTGCAACAGTACGGATTGACCTGGAGAACATTATGCTAAGTGAAATGAGCCAGTCAGAGAAAAGATGAATACCATATGATTTCACTTATATGTGGAATCTAATGAACAAATTGAACTAACAAGCAAAATAAAGACAGACTCATAGAGAGCAGGATGACAGAGAAGAGAGGGGGGAAGGATTGAACAAAAAGTAAAAAGGACTCATGGACACGGACAACACTGTGGTGATTGCACTGGGGGAGGGAGGTATAAGGGGACTAAATGGTAATGGGAAAATACAATAAAAAATTAAGAAAAAAAAGAACTCAAATTTCTCTTTTCCTTTTGGAATGAGTGACTGACATGGTAACCCAGAAAAAAAAAGAGAGAGAGAGGTATGTTACAGTAGAAAAAAATGAAACTGGACTGTTTTGGGAGCAGCAAATTTCCAAAGGAAGGAAAGGCCTGGATTTTAGGAGGGCACCTGATTAAAAGTCACAGCTTGAGGGAAAACCATCATAAACTGCCCTGGACTACAAAAGTCTTTAGCCTGCTCCAGGCTAAAATATGGGGGCAGGGAGGTTGCCTATTCTATTGTGGGGATCGCTGAGCCCACCCAGATCAATGTAGCACTGAAATGCTAGAAGGAAACAACCCAAGAAGAAATAAAAGGCTTTAAATAGGAGAGATGAACAGGATAGTGAATGACAGATCCTCAAGAGAGCCCTTAAAAAAACTAATCTGAGATTTGATCATACTTTAGAATTCCTGTGAGTGTAGGGCTGATGCTCTGATGTTTGTATCTATGTGTTGGTGACTCACTGGGACTTCAGAAATGTGGGAGACGTGAGTGACTTGGTATTGGAGTGATCACTCATTACTGAAAGACAGCACTGGCGGCACTGGGGTGAGGCCAAACAGGGCTGTGTAGGGGCTCTCTAAGTGGGAACTGACGGTCTAAGGAAAAATGAGGGCAGGGAGTAAATTTGGACACCTACTATCCTTAATTTACCTTTGGAAACAGATGATTTACTTGATAAAGACCAATTTGGGACATTCCCTAGGGTGTTTGTTATATTTGGGATTATCACATCATCTGGCTCATACTGGTTGATGAGTGTAGATAATTTAGCCTCTTCTGAGATGGGAGAGAAGAGGTATAATTTCTTGACTTTGAATTAATTTTGGAGATAGTATTTTAAGTTATATCAGCTGAAGACAGAATAACATGGTATTTATGAGTAGCTACTCCAATGAGAAAAACCTGATCTTAAATCTCAAATATCAAGTAATTTCAAATATCTCCATCTCAATTTCAAATATCTCCACCTCAATTTTTTTCATCTGTAGGTGGGAATAATGAATGCATTTAATAGAGATAATACACTTTAATATGTGAACTCATTTATTCATATGCAAGACAGCCTTCCAAAGTTTGTGTGAAGAATTGTTTCTGGAACTTTCTTTTGAAAATGTACAGATAAACCCAAATGCCTCAGGTTTTCCTGAGACATTTATAAGGCCACACTGACCCAGATCCTTGTCTGCTGTTAATGAACAAGGTTTGAAAGGGATTTCATTAATGCCTTTTAGAGTTGTAAGAAACAAATGCACAAAGGGAATTAGCACTCATGTAAGGTTGTCATATTTAGCAAAAAATAAAAAATAAAAAATAAAAAATTTGGATGCCCAATTAACTTTGACTTTTTGACAAACAATAAGTATGAATATGTTCTGTGCAATATTTGAGTTAAATTTGGAACTACTTAAACCTTATTTAGTGTTTAGATGAAATTAAATTTTACCTAAGAGTCCTATACTTTATTAGACAATCTTATTCTCAGTGTATGAAAAGAGGAAAATGTCTGAGGAAGAGGGCCTGATGTGTTCAGTTGAGTAAGTGGGCTGTCGCTGGCATTAGAGTAAAAGTGGTTGCTGATTTTCTCTAATCAATCAATACCTTATGATTCAAAAGAGGTTTAATTAAAGCACGGGAGGAATCCAGTCAGCATCCTCACTGGCCCCAACGCTAAACAGCAACCCGGGTACAGAGGTGTCCACAAACCATCTCACCAAACACCAGGTGGCGCTATACAAAAGAGCGCCCACCTGAGCAAGGCCTTGCTTTATTGGTTGAGGATTTCTCTCGTCTTACCTGACACTTTTGCCTACCTTTAACGCATGCCATGCTCAGCATAAACATTACATCCTTAGCTTTCTTTGATTCTTCAATTTGATAACTTTCCCCACTCTTTGTAAGGAAGGATAGTTTTCTGCGGGTAATTTTCTGCATTTTCATACCGGGAAGCCTGTTACTTCCCTCTGCTAGGGCAGGCAGCCCCCTGACCTCAGCAATGTAACTGTGAGCCTGCCGCGAGAGTGATGACAAGGCTGGAGAACTAAAATACATGTCAGGCACTATCAGAAGGATTTTACAATCATTGTCTCGTTTGAACTTACATTGACTAATAGATGAGTATACTGAGGCCTACAAAGTTTAAATAATTTCTCCCAGGGCGTTCAGCCATTGGCTGTCAGTCTCAGCGTGTGATCTCGGTTGTGTCTGGATCTGGGAATGCTCTGCTCTAGTGTATTGCCCTTCAGTGACAAGGTGAAGAGCTATTATATTTAGCTGCTGCTTTTTTCCCTAAGAATATTCCACTCACATTTAATGGAAGTTCGTATGCTGGGCAGGGTATTAAGCTCTGTAACACAAGATAAATAAGACCCGGTGGCTGGCACCTCTCCTCCAAGCCTAACGCATAGTTGGCATGTACTAGATGTCTGTGAAATATTGGTCAAATGAATGAGTAAATGTAGTTCAATAACTTAACATTTAATGGATTTGATATTACTAAAATAGTGTGTTGGGTTTATAAAAGGAACATATATAATTATTTAAAGCATAATTATTACAGATGTTACTATAATATAATTAACAGAGATGGTCACTTAATAGAATGAGCTTTTCTTTTTCGGTGGTATTTGATCTTGTAATACCACTTTCAAAAGATGGGCTAGAGGTATCTAGGACTAATAATAGTAGTGGGATGAAAAGGACAGGTATGAAAAAACTGTTCTGTTGGACATGGGTTAGAACAAGCAGAAAAATCCAAAATTAAAAAAGAACTATGCAGTAATCGGACTACAAAGAAAGGCACCTGGAAATGGAGAAGCAAATGGGGAAAAAAGTGATGGGACACACTCTCCTAATAAAATACATCAGTGACCGGAAGGGGTCGGGGGGTAGTTTCCACTGAAGTAGAAAGAGGGCTGTGAAGAGATTTTTCTTTGAAAATCTGAAGGGCAATAACATACGTACAGTTCCTATTTTGTAGCAGAATTGCAAAGAGATGAAGGAGGAAACACTTACAGGAACATCTGCTGTGCCAACCACTTCAAGAAAAATAAGCAGGCGGCAGAACGAGCACATCTGCCTGACACTGGGCACGTGCAGTGAGGTTGTGGGAAGGGAGCGACAGAAGAAAGAGCAGCATGATAACAAAGGCCTGGAGAACATTTGCCTCCTGCAGATTTCCCTGGAGTCTCAGAGGGGGGGATTGAAGAAGGGTTGCTCATCCAGAGGGTGCTTTAATATGAGAAAACCTCCTCTCGACCTGGCTGCCAAATGGAAAGGTGCCTGTGTGGGCAATGTAATCACAGCAGCTAAAACATGACAGCAGATGACAGCCCGTTGATCATCCTATGTGCAGAACCACTGCATCCAACAAGGGAGCTGGTGAAGTTCCCAAGCTTTTTTTTGCCTAAAGGAGTAAGTTAGTGTCCACACAATGTGACTGAGGTCTTATGTCGCATGGTGGAGCGGACATTCACATGGGATTGTAAATAGCAGTATTTTTTCATATTACATATTGATTTTTAAATATCAGTAAATTTCGGGGGCTTTGTCAAGGAGCAGGGCTGCTTCCAAAATGACCCTGGAATGTTTCTATAGGTTTCCTGAGCAATGTGTTATCTGTGACCACAGGCCCCACCTTCTGCTGGGGACTTTGCAACAGCCCATAAAATCCAGGCTAAAACTGTCTCAGAAAGTGATCTGAAATCCATTCATACTATGGCCTAATGGCAGGTTAAAAGACATGTGTTTTTTCTTTTATGCTTATTTGCAGCATTTCATGCTTGTCAAAATCATAATCCCTTAAACCTGTGTATATCTTACTTGACATGAAAAATGGACTGTGCAGATGTGATTAATTCAAGGATCTCCAGATGAAGACTTTTTCTTAATTATGCAGGTGTGCCCAGTTTAATCACAGGGATCCTTAAAACTGGAGAATCCTTCTTGGCTGTGCTCAGAGGAAAACCTGTGGTGGTGAAAGAGGATCAAAGAGCAAACGTGGGCAGCTGCTAGAACTGAAAAAGGTAAAGAAACAGATACTTGCCTGGTGTCCCCAGAAAGGAACCCAACCTTGACAGCCCCTTGATTTTAACCCAGTGAGACCCATGATGGACTTCTGATGTGTAGAATCTTAAGATATTAAATTTGTGTTGCTTAAGGCTTTACGTCTATAGTAACAGGTTATATCAGTGATAGACAACTAATACAATGTTTGAGCCATTAATTTAGGTAAAATACTTTTAGGTGCATAATTAGGTTATTTAAGAGTCTTTTGTAGCTATCTTATAAACTCACCTATATTTCCCACATGGAAGTTTTGCCCAATTTATATTTAAAAGGTCTATAGGATGGGAGGACATCCCATCAAGATGGAGGCATAGGTAGACATGCTTTGTCTCCTCACACAACCACAAAAAGAATCACAATTAAATCTCAAAACAAATTACATCCAGAATGGTCAGAAAAATTGAACTGTATGGAAGTCCAACAACCAAGGATTTAAAGAAGCCATACTCATCCAGACCCGTAGGAGGGATGGATACGTTGAGATGGGTGTTGAGGCAAGGAGACATGGTGTGGTGCAGAGAGCTGGTGGTGGAACAGGCATGAGCAGTTCCATATTCACGTGTGTTGGATAAAAATTGGTGGGGGGATACCTTGGGAGTAAGCAATCCCGGGCCCAGGCCAGACAACATAGCCCAGGGTTCCAGCACTGGGAGGATTAATTCCCATGAATTCTGGCTATAAAAACTAGTGGGGGTTGGGGTGGCAAAAGAAATTCTCAGATTTTCAGGAAACTCCACTTAAAGGGCCCACAAGATCTTAGAACACATGTAAACCCACCACTCTGAGATTCAACACCAGGTCAACAGCTGGAAGGGCGCCAGTTGCAAACAGGGAGTCGGTGAAGTGACAGGAAATGGTGCATGTGTCAGACAAGCCTCCAGAAGCCAGGCAGCTGCACAGTCCTCTCTCTGAGCCCTTCCCCCACATAGAACCACAAAGTGGTAAAGCGGGTTGCCCCACATTGGTGTTACCTAAGACACAGCCCCAAACAATTTACAGGTACATTTTCTATAATATGCCATACTAAGACAGGGGGTCAAACTAGCTCTACCTAATACACAGAAGCCAACACAGGGAGGCTGCCAAATGGAGGAGACAAAGAAACATGGCCCGATGAACACAACAAAGCTCCAGAAAAAGAACTAAACAAAATGGAGATAGCCAAACTATCAGATGCAGAGCTCAAAACACTGGTGATCAGTATGCTCAGAGAACTGATGGAGTATGGCAACAACATAAAGGAAGAAAGGAAGGTTACAATAAGTGAAATAAAGACAAATCTACAGGGAACCAACAGTGAAGAGAAGGAAGCCAGGATTCAAATCAATGATTTGGAACATAAGGAAGAAATAAACATTCAACCAGAACAGAAAGAGGAAACAAGAATTCAAAAAAAAAAAAAAAACAAGAATAATATAAGAAGACTCTCTGACATCTTCAAATGTGCCAGCATCCAAATCATAGGGATGCCAGTAAGAGAAGACAAAAGAGAAATTAAAAACTTATTTGAAATGATAATGAAAGAAAACTCCCCTAATTTGGCATAGGAAATACAAATACAAGTCTAGGAAGCACAGATAGTTGCAAACAAGTTGGACCCAAAGAGGACCACACTAAGACACATCATAATTAAAATGCCAAAGGTTAAAGAGAAAGAGAGACTCTTAAAAGCAGCAAGAGAAAAGCAGAAAGTTATCTATAAAGGAATTCCCATAAGATTATTAGCTGATTTTTCAAAAGAAACTTTTCAGGCAAGAAGGAACTGGCAAGAAGTATTCAAAGTGATGAAAAGCATGGACCTACAACCTAGATTACTCTATCCACCAAAGCTATCTTACAACCAGAGACGTGGAAATAAAGAACAAACTGACAGTAACCAGAGGGGTGAGGGGAGAGGTATAACAGGGAAAGAAGGAGAAGGGTCTTCAAGGAACATGTATAAAGGACCCATGGACAAAGACAGCAAGGGGGGTAGGGAGAAGGTGGGAGTTGGGACGTGGGAGGCAGGTAGGACAAGTGAGAGTAATGGGGGGAAAATGAGGACAACTGTAATTGAACAACTATCAAAAAAGAAAAAATATATAACTATTTAATATGAAAAAAAGAAAGGACAGATAAAGTGTTTCACAGACAAGCAAAAGCTAAAGGAGTTCATCATCACCAAGCCTTTATTACATGAAATGTTAAAAGCACTTAAGAAAAAGATCAAACCTGTGAACATTAAAAAGGCAACAAATTACAACTATCAACAATTGAATCTAAAAGATAAACAAATTAAGCAAACAAACAGGACAAGAAAAGAATGATAGGTATGGAGATCATTTAGAGGGTCATCAGCTGGGAGGGGGAAGGCAGAGAATGGGGAAAAACATGCAAGGTTTAAGAAGCGTAATTGGTAAGAACTAAATAGACGGGGATGTTAAAAATAGCACAGGAAATGGAGAAGCCGAAGAACTTATATGCATGACCCATGGACTTGAACTAAAGGGGGGATTGATGCAGGGGGGTGCATGGTAGAAGGGGCAAAGGGGGAAAATTGGAACAATTGTAATATTACAATCAATAAAATGTACTTAGAAAAAATTCTACAGGATGTAGAAATAATCTAGTAACTAATACAGGAAAAAAGACTGCTTACCTAGCTAATTTGTAAAGTCTAATAAATTTTCTTCTACTTCATGAGATTGTAGAAGACATTTCTCCATAGATTGTCAAAGGTAGCTTTTACAAATTTCTTGGAGACTTCTGGAAAAATTTAATTCTATTAATTCTCTCATTAATCATTAAAATAGGTGCATAGATAAAACCCTGCTTTACCTATGTATCGATCTATTAGTTCTATCTACACACCAAACACTAGAAATTTCTGCCAATGTGGTATAGATAGGATATAAGGAGAACTCAGAGTGAACATGAAACACACCATTCCAAAATGCATCATGATGTAGCAGGATTCAGTAGAGAATAGTATATGGGGATTGACTTATCCCCAACTCCCTGTTTAGAGAATCAAAGACTGGAGGCAACACGGTGAGTCCTGGGAAGGGGGACCTATAGTCAACATTTCCTTTGGAGGGCCTTTGTCCTCTTGGTGTGAGGAAGCTGAGGCAGCTAGAGCCTCACAAACCTTAGGCCTACAGCTAAAACATGTGTGTGGGGGGGGAAGCCCGGGCTGCTTGTTGAGCATGTAGGCCCATTGTAGCACCAGAAAAGAGCATGGTCACAAGGAGTGTTGTAAATACACAAACTGAATTTCCCAGCTGTTCTACCGAGATGACCTTCTGCCCTCCACACACTCCCAAGGGGCTGACAGATCTGGCAGCTAGACACCAGCCCAATCCTTGCTTCCCTTCCTCTCAGTGAAATGCTGAAGAGACATTCTAAAAGCCAAGCTTTTATTTTGTCCAGTAACAAAAATCCTGGAGTATGCACACCATTAGGATGTTTCCCACCATGTAACCTTCTGACTCCTATTTGAAGAAGCGTAATAGCTCTAAACTCAACATCACTATAAAAGAAGATCTGAGATCCCAAGGACAGAGAAATGATATTCTAACTAAATTAAGGTAAGATTTAGATTTCTTTACACTAGGATAAATATTATAAATGTATATTAAATATGTGTATATATACACTATATAACTAATCAAGCTTTTATTTATAATTTGGGTCACAGTGTATCACACAAGTAAGGAGAAATGTATTTTCTATTTTATCACAAGATTTTTAAAAAGCTAATAAGATTCCTTAATTTAATAATTGAACTCAACTAAATTTTAGTTATACATCCACAACATAAAATGAAGGACAACTCTCATAGGCTTATTTACTCTATTTCAATACAATTCCTTTATTTTATTTAAAAATATATCGTATTTTCTTTTTTATTAAATTTATTGGGGTGACATTGGTTAATAAGGTTGTACCGATTTCACGGGTACATTCCTATCATACATCATCTGTGTATTGCATTGTGTGCCCACCACCCAAAGACAAATCAACTTCTGCACCTGGTGTTTGGCCCCTTGACCCCACCTGCCTTTCCTCTGCTAACCACCATACTGTTGTAAGTGTGTGTTTTTGTTGTTGTTTTTATTGTTTTCTCACTTGTTGCTTTCCATTTTATATCACACATATAAGTAAAATCACATGGTTCTTACATATTTCTGTCTGCCTTATTTTGCTTAGCATGATATTTTCAAGGTCTGGTCATGTTGTCACATGTGGCAGTATTTCTTACGGCTGAGAAGTATTTCATTGCAAAATATGTTTAAAAACCAAATATTTAATGCATGTATTATGGAAGGAATGTGTATGCATAGTGTAAAAAGAGAAATAGTTGAGAAAGCTGTAAAGCACAAAATTCTGTACCCTCTCTCCCAACGCCTTTGCTCAGAGGCAAACACCGGTAACCGTTGGTGCCTTTCAGCCATCAAGTCTCCATAGTGATCTTAAATGGCATGATGATGTCATTACATGTGTTAGTGTTTTAATCGATTTATTTTGTTTGCTTTACATGTATTTTTATCAAAGTAATTCATTTACATACCTTAAGTCAGATTATAGTGAAAAGCACCGGTATGTCGTCCTTGTCTTCTCCAGAGGAACTCACTTCCATAACGCTAAAGTATTGTATCTTCTTTCACTACTAATTATGAATAAAAACTCTATTGGGTAATGTCATTCTGGGCTGTTATACCTTAATGTCCTAACCTTATTTACAACCCATCTATGGACTTCCTGCTGTAGGAATGAGGACTTTGTTTCTCATAGCTGCAAACTGCTACTTCCTTGTCCCTCCCCCTTTTTTCCTTTGTTCTTGTTACGTGAATGGGCCAGCTTCTTTCTACATATCTCAGATCATGTTTAAAAAAAAAAAAAAACACAGTGTATGCTGTCATTTTAAATGTAACTCAGTAAGGTTAAATACCAAACAATGAAAAACTGTACCAAATACAAAATTTTTGGAGATGATGGATGTATTTGGGGTATAAATTGTAGTAGTAATGGTTTCATGAATGTATACTTATCTGCAAACTCATCAAGTTGTATACTTTGAGTATATACAGCTTTTTGTTAGTCAATCATACTGCAATAGCATGATTAAAAAAGTAAAAGTTAAGAAATGTGAAAGGCATGAGTAGAATATTAAAATAGAATTGAAATTTAAAATCAATATTTGGAACAAAAACCCCACAAAAACTCTTATGAGATTGGCAATATGCATTTGACAGAAGTCATTAAGTTTAATTAGGGAAAAAAAACCCTAAAATATAAAAGCAAAATATTCAAGAACCTTAAAAAAAAGAAAGTAGAAGACCTGAGTATAGATCTCTAGATCCTTGACAGAACATACAACAAAATAAAAACACAGATATGTAACAAATGAAAGCTTTTTCCTATTCCTAGAATGACTATTTACTAAAATAAATGGATAAATAAATATTCTATTATAAATAATAACAAAAAGTGATTTATTCTTTTAAGGTTAAAAAAATAAAAAAGCTTTTTATCTATGTGAAAATGCAAAATTGAATGGCTAAATTACAAAAGAAAACAAACCATAAAAAAAACTGAATAGCTATCCACTCATCTTAAATAATAAGATCCAGTACCATTTGTGTTAGTTCTTCTACTTAATTTATAAATTTAATGCAATTGCACTTAAAATGCTCAAATAATTTGTTCCAGGACTGGACAAGGTGATTCTTGAATTCATCCTCAGCAATACCGTAGTGAACTTTGAAAAAGAGTGGCTGAGATTGTTTTATATTACCTACCGGCTATTCTGATGTGATCTACAGCAACAGCAATTTAAACCAAGCTGCACTAGCACCACACAGATGGGCATCAGTGAACCTGACAGCAAGTCTCAAAATACCAAAAAAGATTACATTCAAATTAGGCTTTAAAGAATTAATTATTCAATAACCTGTGCTCATATATTTATCTTCATATATTGAAAATAATATTAAATTACATCTTTACCTCACTGCATATGGCAATCAATCTTAAAGCATAGTCAAATGCACATAATAAAACTCTGAAAAGACTAAAATAGAATATAGAAAATATTTTTGTTACTAATCTTTCTGGGGATAGCTCTTCTTAGTGTAGTATCAGAGAGAAACTATAAGAAGTCAGATTTTTAAAAATGCACACTGAATGTCAAAAATCATCATATGCAGTATTAAGAAGAAAATGGCACGCTAAGAATTACGGGGAGGAGTTGGCAGGGGTGGAGGTTGGAATTCATCATAGAAATTGAGCAAAGGTCCTGTGGAGAGTATAGCACGTTCGTCGGCCACTCAAATCTTCCAAAGTCTTGCAGTTACCCTGAAGGTTATAAGGGCTGGAAATTTGGAAACCACTTTCATCAGACTCTCTTAGTGCTTGGGGTCCAAGCTTCCATGAAGAAGATAGAATAGTACAAAGAGTAAAATAGAATAGTGAGGTAGAGAGCATGCTTTTGCTCTTCTTCCTGCTTCCGCAGAACAGTTCGGAAGTGGAGGTGACTGCTTTCGTGGCTGCTGCGGTAGTGATGGTCCCCGTGGGCACTCCATAGCTTTATCGACATTAACATGCAGTGTCCAGGGTAGCTGTCACACGTATATGTATTGAAATTTGAACAACACTGGGAAGCAGCCTCCCTGACTCCCAAGCTTACAGGTTGACCCACCAGCCTCCCTGGAGGGCTGGGGCTGCTGTGATACTGTTCTCATCATCGTTGTGTTCAGTTAGGGTACCTGAAAGCAGAGCTGAGATGGAAATTTTTGTGTGAGTGATTTATGGATGGAATACTCTTAGGTAAAAGGGACTTAAGGAAGCAGGATAAAGCAGAGAGAAACTCAGCAAGGTAAGTAGCCTGTGCCCAAAGGTAGCTTTAGCTTTGGAGGAAACTGGGGCATCAAACGCACTACCTTGAAGCAAGGAATCTGGGTTTTTGTACCTCATGGCAGTTTGTTATTGGCTACTAGCCTCCTCTGGAGATGGGGGCAGACGAATTTCCAGGATGAGATGTTTCCATTCAGCCAAAGAAAATTCTAGGGAGAAATGTGCATCTGTGAGCTAACTCTCAAGAGCAGCAAAGCCATGGTGCCACGGCTGCTAAGAGAAGTCTGCCATGTCAGCAATAGCATCTTTCCTGGACACGTTCAGGCTCCAGTCTGTGTTTCCACATATTCCAATGATTTTGTAAGTATCTAATGCTCGGCATTTATTGTATTTTGATTGCTTGAAGTAGCTTCTTTGAGCTGTAGTGGTTTCTCTTATATGCAACTAAATCTTCACTAAGAAAGTTGTGAACAAGGATTCATGAAATAAGAAGTAGAACTTGTCAACAAAATTATTAATAATTGTATGATTGATGGTAATCAAATAATGTAAGTTAAAGAGCAAACTGATGAATGACATTTTCCTATATAGGAAAGTTTAGAAAAAATAACTCAGATTTGACAAGGTACAGAGAATTGAGCATTCTAATAATTGCTAGGGATAGTTTAAATTGGTGCAGCTTTTCTGGAGGAAAACTTGATAAAATATATCAAAATCTTTAAAAAGGTGTATCTATGTTATCTTTCACCAAGCAATTCTAAGGATTCCAAGGAGCCATGGCTGGTGTGGCTGAGTGGATTGAGTGCTGGCCTGCCAACCAAAGGGTCACTGGTTCAATTCCCAGTCATGACATGTGCCTGTTGGCCACATGTGAGAGGCAACCACACACTGATGTTTTTCTTCCTCTCTCCATCCCTTCCTTTCTCTCTAAAAATAAATTTAAAAATATTTTTAAAAGATTTCTAAAGAAACAATTTCAGCAATTCAGAAATTTAATTTTTAAAAAATTGTGTATACCATAAAATTAATCATAGCAGTGCTTATGTTAAAATATTCAAAATAACTCAAGTGAAATACCTGATACTGTCTGAAATGTAGTAAAAATGTGTCATATGTATGTAATGTAGGAACTATCTATACCTTTACCTGTTTATATATGTATGTATATACATAATAAACAGCCATTAAAACTAGGAATCTAATAATATTGCAGGTTGTCAACAAATGGAAAATAGCATGCAAAAATAATTTTTAAAATGTTATTTTTGCAAATATTTGTGTGCATAAAAAACCCCAGGTAGAACTAGCATCAAATATTTATAGTACTGAGCTCCAGGAAATGGAATTATGGATAATTTCAAATTTTATTTTGCTTACCTTTATTTTTTTATTTGTTCTACAATAAACGTGTATTATTTTTATAATTAAAAATACATTATATTTAAAAATTGAGGACCATTTGCTTATTAAACCAGTCCTGTCGTAACAGAGAGGTCTGGCCAGATTGCTGGGCGGAGGGGAAGGATGCTTGACAGGGGTGGGAAAGCGCCCAAGGTGGCAGATTGGCACGCCTCCAAACCCCCCGGGGAAGGGTAAACAACTAACAACATTGTGACGCAGTTTGCACAGAGACAGTGTGAGCCGAGAAGGTCACAGCACACGTGCACTGTGAAGGTGAACGTGGTGACGCCGCACCCCAGCAGGGACACCGTGCTCTGCAGGCAGCTAGAAACCCTCCTACCTGCTTCCAGATCAGGGTTGCAGGAGCAGGGACAGAGACGCGGTGTTGCCTGATGCACATGGTGGGTGTTAGCCTGAGTTGGCTGGGAATTTGTACACTCCCCACATTGTGTAAGTTGGGGGGAAAGATTTAAACAACAAAGAATCTCACCTCTTTTTGTGTTCCTCTCCTCTGAGCCAATCAAGACTGGAGCATTCGCAGGACCAGTGAATGCTGGCACTCCTGGCTCTTGTCTTGCCCTTGCTAGTATAGTCAGGAGCAGCCTTGTGTGGAATGAGCATCGGGCCAGCAGTGGGCTCACAGGATGCTATGGCCCCATGCCTCACTACACTGGTCCCGGACTGCTCCCATCTTCTTGCTGTGAGATTGATGCACAGATGCATGGGCCTTGGGGGCTGAGGCCCTGTGGACAAAACTCCTTGCACAATTGAATATAGTCATCTGGCCGTGTCTCCTGCCCCAGGAGAGGGAGGCAGCTGCTTTGGGCCAAGGGAGACACTTGCCCCACAAGTGAGCACTACAGAGAGAGAGAGCCTGGACATGAGGGGAGAGAGAGAGAGACCCCTTCACATAATAGACTTAGACTCCAAAAGGACAGATAAGAATGGAGAGGGGTCTCTGGACATGGATTTGGATTTCAGTCTTTTTGGGAACAAGGAGATTTCTGTGTTTTGCAAAAGAAAATGGCTCAGAACATGGGAGCTTCCAGCTCTCCCAAATTGGGCAACCATTTGATAAAAACCTTTTCCCTCCCCCACCAATCATTGTGCATGCCTGTGTATGGCGGCAGGCAGCTGAATCCCCCTCTGTCCAGTAGCATTGGTAGCTTCAGGACCCATGTGGCTGTATCGCTAAATCAAACAAAATATGATGTGAGCTTCGAAATGTTTTTGGCTTTTTTGTTTGTTTGTTTGTTTCATTTTTGTTTGTTTTGGTTTATTATTATTGTTGTTGTTGTTATTTTCTTTTTCTCTCTTCCTTGGTTTTCTAAATCTGACACAAAAGACGGAAGGAACAAATGACTTGCCAATATTCTTCTTCATGCTTCTCCAGGTAACCTGTTCACACCTAAACCCACAATGTTCATCTACCCAACAGACCCAAAGAAACACTGTCAGGAAGGCACAGCCTTCAGAAAGGGCGCGATGATTCAGGGAATGGAAATCTTTACCGTTTATCAACAGCCCAGCGGTTCAGAGAGCCAGGTCCCCTTCAGGTTATGACAGGAATTTGATCTGTGAGTCTCCTTCCTGTGTGCTGTTTAACGTGCTTTTTTTGAATGGATGGAACAAAAGCTGGGACTTAACCACCCCTCCCTTCAACCCTGCTTCCTATTGTAATTTTAACCTTGTTCACTGCATCTGTTATTTCCTGTGGTTGATTTAAAGCAGAAACAAACTGTGGATTCATACTACATAAATTCATAGGCTGCAAACTTATGTAGCTATTCTGGAACATTCTACAGGGTTGTCTTTTGTTATGACCTGCTGTAAAACCTGATGGTGTGTATACTGTAAACATAGAAAGGTCTAGCTAGCAAATGGGTCTCTAGTCATTTCAAAAACCCATTACTACTTTGAGATATTTTACTTGTGTTTTGGAGCATGCACTTTATTTAGAAGTCTCTTTATTATTATTTTTAGGGTTTTAAAATTATTTTCTTCTCAAATGTCACAGAATGTCTTACCACCCATCTGCTCCAAAGGAATAATTTTGAATCTGACAGTCTTTTTTGACACCTCCCTGAAGTGGGAGGAATGAACACATTTTCATTCAGTTTGGGAACTTAAATTTTGGCTTTCTTTTTTACCCTGTAGAATGAGCCTTTTGAAAAGGGTCGACATTATGTAAGTGTTTGCATGATGTGTAAGACATCAAGTACTATTTTTAAAATAAGATAAATAACCCTCTTGACATGCTCAACTACTCGGGCCGCTAATGCAAACTGGTATGTTGTCATTTCGGCCAACAGCTGGCTAATTCAAGCCAAACATTTAAGCAACTTTTACACACCAGAATTACCTGCATGTGTTGTGCCTCTTCAAAGCAATGCAGAAAACATGACACTGTAATATTTTATTAATTTATAACAGTAAATAATATTTATGAACAACTAAACATACTAAACATAATGAGAAATGATAGTTGCTTAAAAAATATTGAAACATCAGTGGTTCTAGCTTATTTTTAGAGAACAATACAAAATTTTCTCTATTGGAAAGATTGTGTTTCCAAGGATTTTCATCTCATTTACTTGTTAAAAGATTTTCATTATGACACTAGAGATGTGTTAACCACTTAAAAGATCACTTTGGGGTACTCTGACAAATAGCATGATGAGCTGATTCCATTCAGTATGGCTTTTGGTCACCTCTGACAAGGTGGTACATTCAGGTGGTGTTTTAGTACCAGTAAATCAAAATTTTTGAGAATGAATGCAATTTTTAAAACAGCTGTTTTTGTAAGACTGGGCAGATTTCAACTCTGGTAGCAAAGGGTCAGAGTAACAAGTTATCTATTTGTTTTTAAAAAAGGCATATTTTAAGAACGTACCAAAAAAATGAATAAAAGAGAGAGACATATCTATGGGTAACAAGATTACTTTGGAGCTTAAAAATATTACAGTGGTGCAGGAATGTAGTTTATCCTAAAACTCTAGACATTAGGTTAGATCAATCTGAACTTTTTAAGGTACCTGTGTGTGATAAGCAGCAAGGAATGAAGAATAAGCCCCGAGGCCCTAGCATAAAATCATAGACCGAGCTTATCTTATAATTAGAAGAACATGAGGAAATGTGAAAATTCAGGAACTGCATGCAGTTAAAGAGTATCAACATTTGATAGAGGAAGAGGCTGCCAATGGTTGTCTTATCAGTAAAGCTTAAAACTGCTTTAATGGCATCATTGTATAAGTTTATGGAGAAAGCTTATGATTACACGCATTTCTAAAAGACACCTGGTGTTCCCACCTAATGGCTTCTTACATGGTGATCTCTCAATCTAAATATTTTCTTCCCTGGCCAGGAACATGTCATTATAACAATACAAGGGTATGAAATGACAATGGCTGCACTGAGAATGATGACATCAGGCAGTAAGCAACAACTGTTGAACACCTACTACTCCAGTCACCCCTAACGAATAAATGTTCTCGTTTAAGTGTCTTCCAGCATCTAGAGTAGACACTACTGTGCACATCTTTAAATGAGGCAACTAAAGTCAGTGAGAGAATGTAAGTCACGGAGATCTAGAATGTGGTAGAGTAGGACCAGTTTGGTCTCACTGTATCATGATTCCTTTGATTAAGTACAGTTGTGATACATAAATAAGACATAGAGCTGGCTTAGATATTAGGAATAATTTAAAATAGAATAGCATATGACCATAAATAGAGTGAAAGTAATATTTCCAATGTCAGTGTTGTCTTCAGCAAATTTTGGATTTTGATTTGGGAGAGGTAACTGGCTTATAATGTAGCATTAAAACAGATGTATTTATTGGGCAAAGAAAATGTGGGTATGTGTATATGAAAGTAAATGTTGCGTGCTCTTAACATAGTTTTTTTTTAGGATTTTATTTATTCATTTTTAGAGAAAGGGGAAGAGAAAGAGAGAAATATCAATGTGTGATTGCCTCTCATGCATCCTGTACTAGGGACCTGGCCCGCAACCCAGGCATGTGCCTTAACTGGGAATCGAATCGGCAACCCTTTGATTTGCAGTCCATGCTCAATCCACTGAGTACACCAGCCAGGGCAACATAGTTCTTTATATTGATAGAAACCTGAAAAAATTGTTCTAGAATTATCTGCTCTACTGCCAAAAGTTTTATAATAAACCATATTCTTGAACTACCATATTTGAATTTCAAGATAATTCCTCATGTTATCATCTGTATGTGAGCAAGAAGGATATAAAAGAATTTGTGGTGTAGCTTTAGTAATTTCATAAATGTAGTTTGATATCAAGGACATAGTAATCTCATTGTAGTCAGAATACAGTACAGATGAAAACTAGTTCTTTTGAACATAAAGGCATTTATTCTTGGGAAGTGGAAGTTCACACAAATCGCTGGGAGGGCTAGCAGAAGAGCATCTAGCACGAGATTCATAGAAAGACACCACATAGAAATTCCACAGAACTGGTCAACCAAAACAAATCTGCCACAATCTAGAATCTTGAAATATGTGCTAGCTGCTGACTCGGCTACTTGAACCTGGTTCCCAGGGTTAGGGAGCTGTGGTCAGAACTGTCAGCCCCAGAGTCTGGTAATGGCTGCTTGATGTGCAACAGTGAAATGGATGTTTCAAGGGCTATCGCCTGTCTCCCAACTTAGTTACAGATTCAACACTCATGCAAGTGTATTTTAATGGTGGGTCCTCAATTACATCTGAAACTCCAGGTGCAAGGGAGTCTGGGAGATGTAATATTTTGTTGCCCAGCCTCTTCCATATAGAAGGGTTCCATTAAAGGAGTTTGAAACAGTTGGCGAATAACACAATAGAGCACACACACCACAACAGGCAAGTGTAATATACCAGAGAGGTTCTTTAATGCATGTTACTGAAGTAAAATGAGAAACTGGTAGGCAATTGACAACCAATTTCATGGAGGCGATTATTGAGGAAAGCAATGATTGCTGAGCACTGAGCAGCCTTGGAAACCATTAGCATAGTGGGAAAGACATAGAGATTGGGAAATTTTATAAAACCTGTAGTGTAAACTTGGAGCCTTAACCTCCACCCTTTCCAAGATTCCTTTAGTGAGTTGGTATAGTGCCAGAAGTAAGACTACTCCGCCCAAGGCCAGGGCTTTTTGTGGACCATAGCCTTTCTCTTTGCTTAAGTAAAGAAGGTGAAGAACTCCATTAAAAGGATTAAGTGGATTGATTCTAGAACCACAATTATGATGTTTATTTCAACTGATCTTTTCCAAATTGAATTGTGCTGTATGTTCTTGATGCACTTGGAAAATGATTGTTCCATATGATAAATTCATACTGCAAACCCTGTAATGTGCCAAGTGAGCTTTTATGTGACACAATAACTTTTAAAGCTTGCCAAAACTTTGAAATGTTGGAAAAGGTGTTGCTAGCTTTCAAAATGTGCTAATTGGGTTTGCCTACCCAGATGGCATAAAAGAAGGAGGGGGGGGGTAAGAAAAAGGAAAAAAAAGGTGTCAGCTTAAAGTTTCATCAAGAAAATTATAGGAATAACCTGCAGAAGAACAAATCATATTGGTGGATATAATAGGGTGATTTTAATATTCTTTATCATGTTTTAAGGAATTTGTATGTAGAGTTACTATTTAGGGAAAAAATAGAATCACAACAGCATAAAATAAACAACTGAGGTCCTATAAGATTCTGAGCACAGTTTTCAAAATCTCTAACTTAAAATGAACCATTCATATTTTACAATTATATAAATGGATCTAATGTAGCTGCTTAAATAGAGTTGCTTCTATGTGTGAAAATTGGTTAAGATTACTTGTTTCTCTGTATAATCACATCTTCCTTTTTTTTACCAAACTGAGATAGAGCTACTTAGTCACATACAAGTGGCTAACAATCAGTTATCTGAAGAGAACATGCCATTTTCTGTTTTAAATATCTGTGATTCTTGATGTTCTTACTGACCTTGTGCCATGTGTTGCGCCATTTTGTGTGAATACTTTATATACTACCAGCTATTTAAAATATATTATAGCATCCAGACACCTAAAAATACTTTTCTGCCAAACCAGTCACTAAACCAATTAAGCTACTTCAATTTTATTCGTATTTTCTAATATTATATGAAATTTATTCTGTTAGAAACCCTACCCAGCTGACCAAAAACTAAGAGCTAAAAGATTTGACATTCTTGGGAATGGAGTGAATGACTGATATGGAAAACAAATTAGACACTATACTGAAGCTGGTGGCATCTAGGGTAAAATTTTAACTGAATATTAAGTGAAAGATATGTGTAGTTGTTATTTTGGACAGGCTCGAGACACAGTAAAAACAAACCAAAGGAATACCAAAAGCTGACTCACAACTTGTCATCTGCGAAAGAAAGGAGGCAAGTGGGAGCACGTAGAGACAATTATTTCAAAGCCACATTAATGCTCTGTGATTTGAAAAGTCAAGAGCTAGAGACTTCCTGTGGAATGAATGTCTGCATCCCCCTTAAAATTCTATGTTAAGACTGTACTCCTCAATATGATGGTATTTAGAGATGGGGCCTTGGAAACTAATTAGTTTTAGATGAGGACATGAGGGTGGAGCCCTCAGGATGGGATTAGTGCCCTTCCTGGAGGAAGAAACATCAGGGATGTCTCTCTCTACTTGTGTGCCAAGGAAGATACAAAGTGAAGGTAGCTGCCATCAAACCCGCAAGAGGATTCTCAACACGTATTAGATGTTCCAGAAACTTGTTCTTGGATTTTCTATCCTCCAGAACTGTGGAAAATAGTTGTTTAAGCCACCCAGTCTATGGCAATTTTGTTATGGCAGCCTGAACTGACTAAGACAAGGCCATACCATGCTCTGGTACAGGAATGATTTTTGTCAATATGGTTGAAGTTCGGATGGCAGTTGTGTGCTGGAGCTCAGAGCAAACGTTGTACCAGAGAAAAGGTCTTCACCATGACACCACTTTTTCTGATACAATGGTCAGAAGAACCAACATGAGTTTTAGTTCAAAAATATTTTTCAGATGAATGAAAGATGTAAATGTAAAATAAAAGAAAAAACATGAATTTAGGAAAGAAAATAAAGCATAAGACATAAAAATATAGATAACCATTTATTTTAATCCCTGAAGGTGAAGTTTTTTTATTTTTTTAATCACACAATGCAAGGCAGAATTATGTAAAATTAAATAACAGAGCTCTAGGTATGTATATAAATAAATTGGTGAGTACACTAATAGGTAGAAGTATATTAGTTCCTGTTGGTTAAAATGTCCAAAAACTAATTAAAAAAGGAAAGTACACATCGGATAAAAATATAGATTAACACACTTGATATTTTTAAAACACTTAAAAACAATTTGAAAATGCTAATGATTATAATCTTTTAAAAGTTTTATATTTCCTGAGATTTTATTTTCTTCTTTTTAGAAGAGGGTAATAAAACTATTTTTTTCTGTACATATAAGTTAAGGTTTATAAATCTTGTTTCAAGATTTCCTGAACATAGTAACTACCCAACAATAGTTATTTTAAAAGATTATTTTATATTCTGATCAACTGTAATATCTTCAGCAAGGTCTATAAAGTGCTGTGCAATCCAGCCCTACTCACCCAGGAAGGCTCCGCCCCTGGGAACACCGCATGAGCTGTCTTTGTTTTCCCCCAGTGTGTTTCACAGTGTGGTGGGTTGAAGTGTGCACCCTCCAAACCTGCATAGGAAAAGATAGGTTGAACTCCTAAGCCCCAGCACCTGTAAATATAACCTTGTTTGGAAATAAGGCCTTTGCAGATGGAACCGGTATCCAGATGAGGTCATAGTGGATAGACGGGCTCCAAATCCAATGGCTGATGTCTCTACAAAAGAAAGGAAATAAATATTTGGACATGGAAACATAGAGGATACACACAGAGAGAAGCTGAAGGCAGAGACTGAAGTGGTGAGGCCACAAGACAAAAAATGCCTGGGGTCACCAGAACTGGAAGAAACAAGGAAGGTGACTCCCCAAGAGCCTGTTGATGCCTTGATTTCGAACTTTTAGCCTTCAGACCTGTGACAGAGTAAGTTTCTGTTGTTTGAGGCCCCCAGTGATTTGTTATAGGAGACCTACGGAGCTAATACAGATAGTTTGAAATTAACTTCTTTATTTTTGTCGCTTTCCTTATTGTCTGTCTCCCTTCAGGAGCACATGTACCATGTGAAAGCAGAAGTTCATCTCGTTCACCACTGTTTTCCCAGTGACTGCAGTGACATTGCCTGCAATGTAGTAGGTACTTAATAAATGGAAGAATAAACAAATGAAGGCTGACTGAATAAATAAAGTAAAACAGCAAATTATAATTTATTACAAATGACCAATGACTACATTGAAATGGTTTCCACTTAGGAAATAATCAAATACCTCCAATTAAATAAAAATGAGATAAAATCTTTAATCTATTAAATAGGTAAGTACTTAAAAAGCTTCATAATAGCCACTGTCAGCAGTGATACAGACATAAACAATTTTATCTTACCGCTGGTAAGTATTAAACTGGTATAACATTTTAGGAAAAAGAATTTAATAATACATATTCTTTGACTATTTCTTTTAATTTATTCTTAGGAAACCATTATAGAAGTTGATTTTTTCAATAAGTATATTTCTGCTGAGATTATTTATAATAGTTTAAAAACTTGAAAGAAACACCACAAATGTTAATAGAGTATTGATTAAATAACTATTGATACATTATGAACTTTATATAACTTTACACATAATATTTTAATACAAAGAGATGTGCTCCTGGTTTATTGTTAAGTGAAAAAAAATAAGCTATAAACAAGTAGAATACTATGGTCCTAATTTGGGGGACATATAAATATATTTGCATATTTAAATATGTTTAAAGAATAGACATGTTTATAGTAGTTATCCCTGGACTGTGGGATTCAAGCAATTTTTTGGTTTTTGTGGCTTTTTTATATTTTCCAACAGTTTCTACAATGAACATTTATTATGTTTATAGTCAGAAAATAATTATTAAATGAGAAGAACTGAAGAAGTCTTTGTTTTATGGCTCAGCTATAACATGTCCTTGAATAATGCTATTGTGCTCTTAGAAATCATAGGCTTGGATTTTTCTGTCAATAATACATTGAAATCTAAAGGCTTTACATAAATAATAATGTAGCACAAAAATATTAGCCAATTTACAAATCAGGATTTATTTATACTTCTCTTGGGAAGCCAAATAATGTGTTCCCTTAACCTGTACCTTGATTATACCCCAGTTTGATAAAATGTGGAATAAGAGACAATCCAGCTATAAACACAGCAGTGAAAATCTCAAACATATTTTCTCTTCTATGGAATGGTAATGACTTTATTGAAGGCTGAACAGCTGATCTAAAATTATTTTCCCAGGGAAGAAAAATGCTCTAAATAGCAAATCTGGTAAAACTTTTTCTCCAATGGCCATTTTTTTTAAAAAAAATTATGTAAAAAGGGGGGAAAAAAAACATCATGGGTTTAAAACTCAGGGTTTTATTTTGAAATCTGATATTCCTGATCCCATAGAAAGATACCATGGGCGCTTTGTGCGAATGGAAATGAGAAATGTAGTTAGCGAAGTCCATGCTTTGAAATGACTGAAAATGATGCTTTGGTCATTTATCCTCAGTGGAAAAAGGGACCACAGGCTCAGGGAGTGTCTGGTACGGGACGGTGATGCTGCAGCTGACTACAGGAGAGGCCAGCCTGTTGCCTGCCAATCGGCCCTGGCCAGGTGCTGACTCTGCATTCTTGGGTTATCTCCCTAACTTCTACAAACACTTTCCCCGTTCTTAAAACAGCATAGCAATATTATCAGAAAACATTTTTAGCACCTAATGAGCTTTGTAGTGTTTGTCTTTGTCCAGGAGAAAAGAAGGTATATTCTTATTGGACGTCACCAAGCTCTTTCATTGTTCTTGTTTCAAAACATGGGTATCACTCACGGAGTAGTTACTTCACTCGACTCTGACCAGTTTCCTTGGTGGTCTCTTCCTGTTGCCCTAAGCTGGCAGAAAGCCTGACTTCTTTGTTGCTGTGTTCAGAAGGATGAGGCTGTATCACAGTGACTTACTTCTGCTATAATTACCAACCAAGAAGCCTAGGCATCCCAAGTTATGATATATAAAGTTAAAGAAATGCCAGAGACAAAGACTTTTTTTTCTATCATCTGTTAGCAGGTGTCATCCTCTGTGCCAACATAGAATTATTTCTCCTCTGCATCTTAGCTGTCCCTTGAGTTTGAGCCATTAGTTGGCTGGGCCATTCAGATCAATGATTCTCAAACTCTTTGACTTGAAACATTGGCACTTAGTTAGTGTGAGAGGGTCCTGCATTAACACAAAATTGCAAAACCAAGTGTTGCTTAGTTAAATTATAAGTTATTGTTTTTTCCTGGTGCACAATCTTATTTGCAATATCTTATTTGCAATAAATCACATCGTACATGCGTTCAGTAGAGCAGTTGACATGCTGTTTTTCAAATTACATCATGGTTCACTGAAAAAAAATTGAGATCTTTCAGTTTCATTGAACTGTAAGTCTTATCTTTCCATCTCTTTTCTTTGATGTATTTTTGGCAAGTAAAAAATTAATTATAACTAATAAGCCTTCTATTATTATTATGGTTCAAGGGTGAGATCCAGGGTTTATAAAGTATGTAAAGACACTTCACCCCCAAACATATATCTAGGTACCTGGCACATACTTGTTACTCAATTACTATTTATAAATTGAACAAATAAATGAACGAAATATTAAGAGTGTGACATTCATGTCTTTAATTTTGCATCAGTAATAGTAGGACAATTTCAATAGTGTTAGAATGATTATGGGAGAACAACTGGAATTTTACTAATTCAGTATATCTTTGCAGCTGCTAAGAAAAAAGTACAAAACTCAGCTTCAGGGGTCTTTTTCAGGCTTTGGAGGAGGGGCTCCAGTGAGGTAAGAGCTGATTGGAAATTACAGATAGCAATCTAGCAGTACAGTTCTGTAGTGCCAAAGGCATTCAGAAAATGTTCTTACTGATTGTTTCTAACCTTTACTTTTGCTCTCTTAGGCATATCAAAATGAACAAGAAGAAAAAAGTCTTACACATATACTCTTCATTTCCCAGTAAAGTTTGTAGCTTTGCATTTTACCCAGACCTCTTTCCTGCAAATCCTTTTACACATTGCAGTTAACCGCATACATCTCAAGGATTACTTAAAGGTAAATAACTTTCAGTTTGGGGACAGTGTTTTTATAAGGATGATAATAAGCAAATTTAAAAAGCTTCACTAAACAAATTGTTATCATAAGACCCTGGAGGCACCATGAAACAGACAAAAAAAGGAATCTAGAATAATTTTTGTTTGCTTTTGTTGAATAATAACACTTTCTAAAAAGCATTTTGTTTTATTTTGAGCTGAAGAAGGTTTGCTGTCTCTTGGAGGTTTGTTTCATATTTTGTATAAATCCAATGTGCAGTGATTCTAAGATCTTTAGTTATCTAAAAAGATATCTCTAGAGATATCTCTTATCTGAATCAGTACCTACTGAATTAATTCTGGACAAGATGACCCCAGTTATTATGGAAGTATTGAGAAAATATTTTGTGACATTGTCAATTTCAGTGTCATGAGAGCAGTATTTGAACAGTGTTTTAAATATATGCACTGTGCATAGTGCTGTTTTAGGAAAATACAGTGATGCATCACACCCACTGAAGAATATATTGATACTACTTGTCCTATATATTGAACTTGAATCACTTCTAAAGGCCAGAACTTCTTTCCTTTAGATGTTTGCAGTTGAGCATCTGAGTTAGTCTGGGGTTAGAATCAAAAGATGAAAAGATTAATAGCATTTTGAACTGTTAGATATTGTTGTTATTTTAATCCTCACTGTTAATAAGAACATGAATTGACTCTTTTACCAATAAAAGCGAAATTTTGAAATAATTGCTATTCATTGTATTAAGTGGACAAGTGAGAGGCGGAGGAGAATGCTCCTATGTGCACGTGCACAAAACACGTTACACAATTGCAACATTCTTTCACGTAAAAACATTTCATTTGCATTCTCTGCGCACAGAAACACTTAGCAATATCGCAGAGTGTTAGTATAAAGGCTATTAAAAGATCAACTTGGTATTTTCTTGCTGAAAACTCACTGCAGTGTTGGCCTTGACATGACCTATAGAATTTTATGTTGGCAGAAAACCAACTTTGAAATGTGTTCTGTAGCAAATCATTGTGGTGATATACTTCCAGGAATTAAATCCTTTACATCACATGGCAGTGTTGCCAGAGAGCGAGTAGGGTCTCTTCTGATAGGAGCCATGAGAGAGACTTTGGCCAGAAATTCAAAGCCATATGTTAGTGCTGTCAAAAATGATATGGATCTGCTTACAAAAGCCTTGCACAGTGGCTTTGCCAGGAACCCCGTGGCCGTGTCCTGCCGGAAAGCTATTGCGCATGTTATCACTGCCAGAAACTGATGCTGCTCTGGGATCATCCAGCAGCACTAAAAACAACCTCTGGGTTTCTACTGCCAGACTTTAACTATTAACAGAGCCTGGGAGTGTATTACAGGGAAATGAGGCCTATTTGCCCTCTCTAGGGTGAGGGTGGGCAATTCCATTGGCTTCAAATTCTTGGAGTTAATTAGCTCTTTGGAAAGGATTTCTGGCTAGGACTGTATTAGTTATTTGTTTTCTGATGTACATGAATTCTATCTAACATTTTCCCAAGAATGGATTTAAATTATATTATTTATAAAAATGTATTTTTACAAAGTATAAATATTTATTTCCATAAATTACAAAAATTTTATTTATTTTATTTATAGAGTGGGAATGGTCAGATAAAAGTACTGTAATTTCAAGATATTTTGTCATCAGAAGATTAACTAGCCTTGGCTGATGTTGCTCAGTGGATTGAGAGCTGGCCTGTGAAGCAAGGGGTCAGTGGTTCAATTCCCAGTCAGGGCACATACCTGGGTTGCAGGCCAGGTCCCTGGTAGTGGGTGAGTAAGAGGCAACCACACATTGATGTTTCTCTCCTTCTCTTTCTCCCTCCCTTCCCCTCTAAAAATAAATAAATAAAATATTTTAAATAAATAAATAAAATCTTTTAAGAAAGAATAGTTGTATGTTATAAAGTGTACTAAATAATCAACTTAACATTGCTGTACAAAACCTACGATAACCACAAAGTTTCCAGTTTGATATTTGTGACACAATACTGTTGCTGACAAATAACTCCCATATTCTACAGTGTAGTCAATATGGCATGAATACATTTTACTTTGAAAAGCATATTTGTCATATTTGGGATGTTTGGGAATATTGGGGAATAATTTTCAATTATTTTTTTTTCAAATTCAGACATGAATATTTTTCCCAGGAGTAAATTATATAAAAATTATTTGAGTGAGAACTGCCATACATTTTTATACTGACTTTACAGAATTTTAGAATAATTTTGTAAAAATTCATAGTTGGGATTTTGATTTAAATCGAACTAATTTGGGAATTGTTTTCAAATTTATATTATTCATTCTTTCTATTCAATAGTGAGATCAAACAACATCCTACTGATATATTGAAATCGACAAAATATTTTTCACCTTTCTGTGTAAGCATCATGTTTGTAATTCGGCTGCGTCTATGTGTTTCACTTTTCCTCTTCCCGTGCTTGTGGAGTTCCTCTCTCCGCTGTTGTCCGTTACGCGGACATCTGTCCTTCCTGTGTGCGTGCTCTCTTGCGTCATGTCAGCGGTTTGAGAACAACGATATGCTGAGTATCAAAATGGGTAGATTTTTTGTATTTTTACAAATACAGAAAATTTTACATAGCTCAACCCTATCTCTTCCTTTACTTTTTTTGTCTTTCCCAAATATGGACATGTTTTCCCTTAAAAGTGGTATCTGGCTATCTCCTCTTTTGCTTTTTTCTTCAAGCTTCAGATTTGTGGTTTCACATCGGATCTATTATTCTTTCATCCCTAGAGCCGTTTTACTTCTCCACAAGGAGCCAGAGGGAGGGGAGAATCTTTTTTCCCTTTTAACGCTGGATTTAAAAATTGGATAAAACATTTTTAGCACAACCGCACAGCATGAGAATGGGTAGCGTGGCGTCATATTTAATAGATGAGTGAAACTTAGTCCAAGGCCTCAAGACAGGACTCCACAATATTGAAAATTTTAAGGAACACAATTGAGGCTTAAATGTTATTGTTTTAATACAAGCCCCACCTACTACTGAGATGTGGTGCTGTAGCCAAATAACTCACGTGGAATGCAATAGGCTGACATCCCAGTCCCCAGGACGGCTTCGTGCTTGTTCCTCCAACTCTGGGATGTATGTGATGGCAGGTAGCCCTTTTCCAATGTAGTATAAAATTCTAACAATTTCAAAACCTGTGGATTTGGAGATCAAGTGATTTAGTTTTGTTTTGTGTCACTACTTTATTAAATAATTATTTTATTATTTTTCTTTTCTACGTGCCAAGAGCTATTCATGTTAGTAAAGAAGCCATGGTTCCAAAGAAGCCATCGCTCCAAAATCTTGGCCTAATGGAGTTCATATTTGGAGGCTCTACCTTAAGTCTATAAACATGCAAATATCTTAGATAATGGTACGATACTCTAAAACAACAAAACAAGGTAATGAGCCAGAGAGTGACAGGTAGGGCTTTGTTGCTACTTTACCTGATTGTCATAGGAGACCTCTGCAAGAAGATGCTCTTTATGGTAAGTGTTAACCAGACAGACATGCCAAGGGTGTTCCAGAGAGAGGACAGACATGCAAAGATGAAAGGCAGTTGTAGGCTTGGCCCCCTACAGGACTGGAAAAGTAACCTTTCTGGACCATAATGAATAGACGGAAACTGACATGAACGCAGAGAGATAGCCAGGGGTCTTGTCTATCATGTAAGAAAGCTTATACATTGGGTTCCCACACAAATACCATGCTCTATAAAATGGTATTCTGCTGTCTAATAGGTAGTACATGCTCAATAAATGTCATCTGAAATAAATACAGTCTCTCAAAAGGAGAATACATATTTAATGATAGCTATTGTTCTAAAATATCAACATTACAAAAACTGAAACTGAAAGTTAATTGTAAGTATTATTTTCTTTTGTGTAACAAAACATTAAATTCAGAAGCTTTTTCCCTCTTCTCTCACAAATTTTTTTTAAATGAATTATAATTAATTCTCCACAAGATTTTTCCATTTGGCTAGAAGAAAACACTGACAAACAAAATTAAATTTCTCTTAAAAATTAATTGTTTTACAAAGAAAAACCCAAACATTATGGAGAGTTCCTATTTCCAAGAATAATGAGTCACATTTGTATTCCATTAAAAGCTATCGAACAACCGTAGTGCTTTGAAATTTCAAGAACATGATTTGCATTCAATTTATGACTTCCTTCTTTTTTACCCTACTCTCACCATGGACTTTTTTTAAACTTCTCGTGGTCCAGGCCTTCTCATTGTTCACTCTCTGCGCTCCTCCCCACTAAGGGAGTGTTTTGTCAGGACTGCCGTCAGCACCCTCACCGTCCCCATCACGCCTGCTTGTTTCTGTGATGAGCCAGCAATCCACATTACACCACAGTGCACCACGGCCGCACCAGTTGTTATACCGCTGGAATATTCCTTTATGGTCTGGTAAAATAGGGCTGTCCAGAAGCTCACCACATGGTTCCTGAGCCCCCAGCCCCTCCTCTGACCACCTCAATATGCCCATCATAAGGGCTGATGATCAGCGATTATGATGTTAGCTGCAAAATATTTTAAAGATTACCCCTGGTTTAACCCTGGCTGGTGTAGCTCAGTGGATTGAGCACGGGCCTGTGAACTAAAGGATCGCGGTTCGATTCCCAGTCAGGGCACATGCCTGGGTTGCAGGCCAGTTCCCAGCAAGGGATGCGTGGGACACAACCATACATTGATATGTCACTCTCGCCCTCTCTCCTTCCCTTCCCCTCTAAAAATAAATAAATAAAATGTTTTAAAAAAAGATTTACTTTAAAAAAAAAAAAAAGATTACCCCTGGTTCCATGAATCAACACTAAAATGAGTAGACAATGTGCTGAGCACTTTATTGTCCTATTTTTAAAAACCAGCAACTTTGTGTAGTTGGTGTTACCTCTAAATGATTTGCCCAAGATTACACTACCAGAAACTGACTTGGCTAAAATTAACTGAAGGCTGTCTAAATTTAATACCTTTGTTGTCTACTATTTTGTGTGTCTCCCCTATTAGAAGTTAATGGGGATAACTTTGGGGCATGTATCTGAAATAAAAGAAAAAAACAGAATAGTTTAACCAGCTTGAAATCTACTGATTTGGGGAAGGACTTATTGATACCTGCAGGGTAGAGCATTTCATTATTAGTCCTCAATGTCTATTGACAAAATACATGTTTTCATTTTGAACTCTGTTTAGAGATTTCAATGTTTACTAGAAAAATATTTCTACTAAGAATACAGTGTTATTTTCCTCAATTGGAAGTTGAATATAACTATCACCAGGCTACTTTGTTCTTCTAATGTCAACTCATAAATAGTTCCCCCCAAAAAAGTGTTATTATGCTGTCCAGGTAATAGATCTTAAATATCAATGGGTAATTCATTGTTGTTATGCTGTGGAGTCAAGGAGGGATAGATACAATGTCACCCATTGGGCTCCCCAAGTTATGTGATTTTACCACCAGGTTTAAGAGTAACAAGTCACATAAAACCACTGCAACTCTACCCAGGCAAAACCACTCAGAATTCAGACGTGTTGGGGCTGAAAGCTCCATCCCACCACCGACAAATCACTGACCAGCTGAGGTTCTGTGTGAAGATTAAAGTAACCATTTATATAAAGTAAACTTCAATTGCTAGAGAGGGGAAATCGCAAATCCATCTCTTGTGACAAGTCACAGAACTTATGTACTAGACACATGTTTTATTCTGTCTCATGTATGCGTATAAATGTGTGGATTGATGTATGTACACTGGAAGAGAGAATATATTTTTTAGTCTTTTCTGACTTTTCTCATGTTGAATATAAAGGGTTTGGCTACATTTATGACTCAGTTGGTAGTTTGGCCACATACAGCTGGTATTCAGGCAGAAGGAAGGGAAAACGAATACCCTTCGGTCATGGTGACACAGTACGTAGCATGACTTTGGATGCCTTTTCTTGGTGGTGAAATGAGATGTTTTGTTCGTGATGTGGAATGTTTGCATCATGCCAGGCAAGACCTACCATTGTTTTGAAGTGCAAGAACCGTATATGTTACTGTTGAACAACCAAAAGTTTCGGGTTATGGGTAATATTAATCATTTTTACCAGTCCATTTTTGGAATATCCTTGTACATTTGGAAAATTCCCCCATGTTTAAGTCTTCATTGAATCAAGAATCTTCTGTCCCCTATAGAAACCAAGAACCCAGCCTCCTTGCAACAAAATGGCAGGCGAAGGATTTAAGTGTTAATATTTAGACGCACATTCTGACCTTGAGTTGGGAGTTAGTGATACATAGAAGTGGGGACACTGTAGACTCAATGTTGACGATGTTGGTGGTAGTAGCAATATCAGCTTGACTGATGGAACAGTACACATAGTGGTACCCTGCATCTGGTGCACCAGCATCAATGGAGCAAGCTTTCCAAGACAGTGGAACTGAGTCACCTGATAGTGTTCGGCTGTCTTTGATTCCAACTGTTTTTCAAGTGTAAACTCAAGAACACCTGGCGATTCTTGTATCTGTTAATATTCTTTCAAAATATCCCAGGTTTTCCTATTGCTTGCAATTAAAAACTCTAAATGATTCATGAGATGTTCATATTATATTTGGTCATTTCGGTGCAGATGTGACAATGTGATGTCCTATTAAACACATAGATTCTGATTTTCATTATGGACTGGGAGCTCCTGTTATTTTCTCACTTGAAATTTTTATTAGAACTCCAAATACATCATTAATGAATTCTCTAGAGAAATATGACAGCCTCCAGCTAAAGTTGAAAAGTCAATTCTGATAAAAAGAAACCAGCCCAGACTGTTGCTTTATTCTATTTTTTCCCAGTGGCTATAAATGTTTAAAGCTCTTTCCCCCTTAATTTAAATTCCCTAGTTTAGTTTCAAATAATATCCTGGTGAAAAGAATTTTTATTCCTATATAATTGAGGCCTCCATTTATAATGAAACTGATTTTAATCGTGTGCAGTGGAAAATTCCAATTAATGAGATTAAAGATTCTGAGTTTTCACTTATTTCTCTTAACTAGCTCTCACAGTGATTCTTAAAGGTTAACTCATCACTGCTTCATGGATCCATGTTTCAGGTCTATTATTGTCTCATTATTGAAATGAATTTCATTATATTCAAAATACTATCCTGTCTTCAACTCTTTCTGTCATATTTAGGGCGCTGTAATTGTTCATTAAACAACTACCAGTGAAAGGCTTTCCCTTTATTAAGTAGCCTGATAATCTGCCTGCTTGGGGCTCTGAGAAATTCTATGTTAATTTCTATTGACCTTGCTTTTCCTTTTGGATATTTTCAGCAATTACACCCATAATGACGACATGGTCATGAAATTCTGTTGTTTGCTTTTATATCAGAGTTCTCTTTGCCAGAATATGTTTGCTATTCATTACTATATTTTTTTTTCATTCTTCTAAGTAGAAATGCCTGCTTCATATTTGGAACATTAAGACATTGTTATTAGTATCCTAGGAAATTTACTTCCAATAGCTTTTCCCAAGATTTAATAGATGGTTTATATCATACTCCGATATTTACTTGTAATCTGCCTGTTTTTAACTGGAAGAGAATGGGAGTCAATTCTGTGAATTCCCAATGTAAAAACCACCCCACTCCCTTTAAAAGGCTTTTGTTGTTATTATTCTTCATTATATAATTACACATTTATTTAAAAACTTAATCTTAGAAAAGTGTAAATAAGTAAATGAAAATCATTCACAATTCCCTGAGTGATGGCAAGCAATAAGATGACATTTTGGTGCTTACCTCTACATTGTGTCTCTCTGTCCTCCATCTAGTCACAGATTTATTCATTCCTTCAAGAAATGCCTTCTGTTTTAATTTTTGTTTATTGATTTTAGAGGGGCGGAGGGAAAGAGAAAGAGAAACATAAACTGCAGCTCCGCCCACCCATGCACTCATTGGTTGATTCCTGTGGTTGATTCTTGTTTGTGCCCTGACATGGAATAGAACCCACACCTTTGGCATATCAGGATGATGCTCTAACTAAACTGAGCTATTTTGCCAAGGTCCAGCAAATGTTTTTCCACTGCAAACTAATGCCAAGTTAAGGTTCTAATGATGCAGTAATGAATAAAACATATTTTTCAAAACCTCTGTCATTATAGGGTATATAATCTAGTTGAGACACACATACACAAATACACACACACCAATGTCTCAATACGTATTTTGTTAAAAACAAGGATGTTTGGCATTTTGTGGCATAAAATGTTTAAAATATTGTGTTTTTAAAATGGAAGTGAAATACAAACAGCAGAAAATCAATCATATAAGTGTACAATTCAGTGTCATTTGGTACATGCACATTGTTCTCTATTGACCACCTCTTTTTAGCTTCAAAACTTTCTCATCTCCCGAAAAAACACCTGCTCATAACAACCAAAGACTCATTTCCTGTCTGCTCATTCCTTTGCCTTGGAATAACAGCAATCTGTTTTCTGGCTCTGAATAATTCTGAATATTATATTTAATCTACATACAATTATGCAATATGTGACATTTGTATCTGACTTTCACTTAAATAATGGTTTTGAGGTACATCCATGTATAAACACATCTTTACTTTGTTATTTTTATGGCTGAAAGTATTCTATTGTGTGTGTGTGTGTATATATATATATATATATATATATATATATATAACTAACATTTTAAGTATGTGTTGACTTTGTATCCTGCTATTTTCCTAAATTCTTTTAATAGTTTTAACAAGATTTTTTGGCAAAATCTTAGGGTTTTCTATGTATAAAATAATATAATCGGAAAACATAGAAAATATTACTATTTCATTTCCAATTTGGATTCCTTTAATTTCCATTTATCACCTAATTGTTCTGGTTAAAATTTCCATTGCCAAGTTGAATAAAACTAAGTGGTAAAAGTGTGCATTCTTACTTTGTTCTTAACCATAGAGGGAAAGCTTACAGTTTTTCACCAATGAGTTTTATCTTCATTGTAAGTTTTTTTAATATATATATGGATATCATTATGTTGAGGTATTTTCTATTTCTAGTTTGTCAAGTATTTTTATCGTGAAATGGCATTAGACTTTTTTGAATGCTTTTCTTCTGCATCAATTGAGATGATAATATGTATTTTTTTATTCTGTTAATATGGTATATTAATTAAAAAGATCATACACAATGATCAAGTGGGATTCAGCCCAGAGACACAAGGATGGTACAATATTAACAAAAAAATGAACATAATACATCACATAAACAAAAGAAAAGACAAAAATCACATGATCATATCAATAGACAAGAAAAAACCATTTGATAAGGTACAACACTTATTTATGATAAAAACACTCAGCAAAGTGGGAGTATAGGGAGCAAACCTCAAATAATAAAGGCAATATATGAGAAACCTACAGCCAATATCATACTCAATGGGTAAAAACTAAAAGCTTTCCCAATAAGATCAGGAGCAAGGCAAGGGTGTCCACTTTCACCACTTCTATTTCTAGTATTGAAAGTTCTGGCCACAGTGATCAGACAAGAAAAAACATTAAAGGCATCCAAATTGGAAATAAGGAAGCAAAACTGCCATTGTTTGCAAATGACATGATAGCATTCACAGAAAACCCTATAGATTCCACTAAAGAACTACTCAATGTAATAAGTGAATTTGTCAAAACAGCAGGGTACAAAGTCAATATTTAGAAATCAAAGGCAATTTTGTATACCAACAATGAAATATTGCAAACAGAAATCAGGAAAAAAATCTCATGTGCTATAGCACCAAGAATAATAAAGTACCTAGGCATAAACCTAACCAAGGAGGTAAAAGACCTGTACTCACAAAACTACACAACACTGAGGAAAAAAATTAAGGAAGACACAAATAAATGGAAGCATATACCATGTTCATGGATTGGAAGAATTAACATCATCAAAATGTCCATACTACCCAAAGCAATTTATAGGTTCAACAAAATCCTTACTAAAATACCAATGGCATATTTCACAGATATAGAACAAACATTTCAAAAATGTATATGGAACCAGAAATGATTCTGAACAGCCACAGCAAATTTGAGAAAAAAAAAAAGAACTAAGTAGGAAAGGTCACAATACCTGATATCAAACTATATTACAAGGCCACCATAATCAAAACAGCCAGGTACTGGCATAAGAACATAGATCAGTGGAGCAGAATAGAGAACCCAGAAATAAACCCCTGTCTCTATGGTCAATTAACATTTGACAAAGAAGGCAGGAATATAAAATGGAGTAAAAATAGCCTCTTCAACAAATGGTGTTGGGAGATCTGGACAGCTACATGCAAAAATATGAAACTTGATCACCAACTTACACCATACACAAAAATAAACTCAAGATGGATAAAAGACTTAAATATAAGTTGTGACACCATAAAAGCCCTAGAGGAGAACATAGTCAGGGAAATTTCAGATATTCCAGGCAGCAATATTTTCACCAGTATGTCCCCTAGAGCAAGGGATATAAAAAAAGATGAACAAATAAGACTACATCGAATTACAAAGATTCTGCATGGCTAAAGAAAACATCAGCAAGATGAAAAGGAAAACAAACATATGGGAAATATATTTGCCACTCATATGTCAGAACAAGGGTTTGATCTCCAAAATATATAAAGAACTCACATGACTCCACTCCAGGAAGATAAACAATCCAATTAAAAAATGGGCGAAGGACCTGAACAGACAGTTCTCCAAGGAGGACATACAGAGGACTCATAGACATATCAAAAAATGTGCAACATCACTAGCCATCAGAGAGATGCAAATTAAAGCCACAATGAGATACTACTTCACACCAGTGGGAATGACCATCATAAACAAATCAACAAATAACAAGTGCTGGCAAGGTTGTGGAGAAAGGGAAACCTAGTGCACTGTTGGTGGGATTGCAGACTGATGCAGACATCAGTAAATGAGTGGATAAAACAGTATGGAATTTCCTCAAAAAAACTAAAAATAAAACTGTCTTTTGACCTCGAAATTCCACTTCTGGGGTTATACCTAAGTACTCTGAAACACCAATTCCAAAGAACCTATGCACCTCAATGTTTGTAGCGGAATTATTCACAATAGCCAAGTGCTGGAAACAGTCTACATGGCCATCAGTAAATGAGTGGATAAAAAACCTGTGGTATATTTACACAATGGAATACACAAGAGCAGAAAAAAATAAGGAGCTCCTACCCTCCACAATAGCATGGTTGAAACTGGAAAGTATTATACTATGTGAAATATGCCAGGTGGTGAAAGGCAAATACCACATGATCTCACCCAGAAGTGGAACCTAATTAACAAAATAAATAAGTGAGCAAAATAAATCTGAAGACATGGAAATAAAGAACAAACTGACAGTGACCAGAGGGGTAGTGGGAGGGACATAACAGTGTTACAGAGCAAACAGAAGGTTCTCGAGACTGGCAAAACACTTCCAAAGTCTCACTTTCTCGAACCTGAGGGGTCAGTCTTCCACGGGCAATTAAGATCCCGGACGAGCCCCCCAAAACTGTTACCGAGCAACAGAAAAGGTCCGTTATTGTCCGCCACCTTATGGAAAGACGTCTCTCAAAGCCAGAGATTTGTGAAAAGGAAAGGAAATGTTTATTAATGTTATACAGAATTAAAGTAGCAACCTAACGTCTCCATTAATATATCAAAGTCCTTTAGGATACCCAGACACCCACAGTGCTTCCTATCTCCCTCTGCCCTAATTCAGGGTACCGTACTTGCAAGGAAGAGAAGCACACGTTCGGGATCCAGGCTCTTGACACCGTCAGCTGTGTCATCGTCCAGGCAGGATCTCTGGTTAATCCAAAGCCATGTGGCACCTTCTCATGGCCCACTGGCAAGAGTTCTTTCACCCTTCTTCCAGGCAGTCTCTCTTGCTCCCAGGCCACACAGCCAAAGGGAGCATCCCAAAGCCACGTGGTCCTTCTTCTACCAAAGCCGTGGGGAAGAGGTCCCCACTCTGGAAAAGCCTCGTGGCAATTCTCTGCTAAAGCCACATGGTGATTTTCCCTCACAGGGTTGTGAGGGTCCTAACTTTCTGGAAAGCATGCGGATTCTCTCTCATAGAGCTGTGAGTCCTGCTCTCTGGTGAAACCGCATGGATCTCTCCCGTGAAACCAATCTCCCCCCAAATGGCTGCCACGCCTGGGTTTAAATCCCCACGCCAATCCTCCTCTGCAGCCCTATTTCCAACTCCTCCTACAATTGGTTACACCTGCCAGCATTCCTGTATGTTTCCAAGGTTATTGGGATGCCATCATGAGTTTGGGCAGGTGTGTCCCATTTTCTGGAGCCAATCTTCTCCAAGCTCCCACACAGGTGCTTTAACTTAGGGTTCCTCCCCCAGTCACATCCTTGGGGAAGTCCTTTCCATCCCCCTGGCTCAGAGCATGGCCACAGCTGTTTAACATATCTATGAGACCAGTTAAAGGTTATAGATATGTTAAATGACCATTCTGGGGGTTATCTGCAAAACCATTGCTATGCAAAACAACTCAATGGCCCTGCTCCATTTGTCCCTTCCCCCAACTCATACCTGTGGGGGAGGGGGTGAGGACATCTTATATGTCCCT
>PVKU01001656.1:165125-202987 GCA_004027475.1 Anoura caudifer | reverse complement strand
CAGGGGGAAGAAGGGGAGGGCTCAGGTTGAGGAACATGTGTAAAAGATACATAGACAAAGACAACAGGGCGGGGGAAGATTGAATATGGAAGGGGCAGTTGGTAGGGCAGGGGAGAGTAACGGGGGGGGAAATGGAGACAACTGTAACTGAAGAACAATTAAAAAATGGGGTGTATTCTATTGATTGATGTTTGTATATTGAACCATCCCTGCATTCCCAGAATAAATGTCACTTGGTCATGGTATGCATATATAATCCTTGACTATGCTTCTGAATTTGTTTTACTAGTTTTTTGTTGAAGATATCTGTATGAATGTTTATAGGGGATATTGATCTGAAGTTTTATAATCTTATAGTGTCTTTATTATGATTTGATACGAGAGTAATACTGGCCTAATGGAATGGGTTAGGTCATATTTACTCTTCTTCAGATTTTTGTAAACCTTTGAGAAGTATTGATGTTAGTTCTTTTTATAATATTTCGTAGACTTTATCATTGAAGCCATTAGGTCCAGGGTTTCTCTTTCTTGGGAGAGTTATGATTACTAATTCATTGTCCTTACTGTTTATAGGTCCATTCAGATTTTTTGTTAGTTTTGTCTTGTTCGGTTTTGCTGTTCTAAAATGTGTCCATCTCATCTAAGTTATTCAATTCATTGCCATACAATTGTTTATAGTACTTTTTAATAATACTTTTTTATTTCTTTAGAATTGGTAGTAACCCTCCACTTTCGTTTCTGATTTTATAATTTGAGTCTCCCTTCTATTTTTCTTAGTTTACCTAGCTAAAGATTGTTAGCTCTGTTAATCTTTTCAAAGAACCAACTTTTGATTTTACTGATTTTCTCTGTTGTTTTTCTTTTCTCTATTTTGCTAATCCCTGCTTTATTTATTATTTCTTTCTGATAAATTTGGGTTCAGTTTTTTCTTTACTTTTTAGTTTCTAATGCTATAAAATTAGATTGATGGTTTGAGATATTTCTGGTCTTAAAATGTGAGCATTCATTGCTATGTTTTTATCCTTTTAACACTGCATCTGCTGCATCCCCTAGTTTTGGTATGTTGTGTGTTTATTTTTATTAATTTCTAAGTTTTCTTGGATTTATGTTTGATTTTCACAATTTAGTAAATTTTCCAGTTTTACTTCTGCTGGTGACTTCTGTTGAGTTGGCCAAATACGTTTGTTTTTTTTCTGTAAGATGGCTCTAGTAGTGCTTAGTTGTCTTTAACTTCATTGGAAACAATTTTGTTACATTGCATTGTGACAGCTGTCATATCAGCATGCATTTAAAAAAGATCAAAACTGGTGAATTTTGGGGTACCCATTTTAATATTGAAGATGTAAGAAAATACACAACATTTTTGGCATATTATGTTTTGCTATTACAAGAAATGTAAAAATGCAACTGAAATGCAAAAACAAAAAGTAAGATTTGTGCAGAGTACGAAGAAGGTGCTGTGACTGATTGAACATGTTCAAAGTGGTTTGTGAATTTTCATGCCGGAAATTTCTTGCTGTATGATGTTCCATGGTGGAGTAAACCAGTTGAGGTTGATAGTGATCAAACTGAAACATTAACTGAGAAAAATCAACATTTGCCACATAGGAGATAGCCAACATACTCAAAATATACAAATCAATAAAGTTATTCGTGAAAATAAAAAATGTGTCTTTTATTTTGTGGAAAAAATCTAAACAGACTTTTTAGCCAACCCAATGACTTTAACCTGTTGTGGTCAGAGATGATACTTTGTAAAATATCTATATTTTTAATCTATTGACATCTAATTTGTGGCCTAGCCTATAGTCTATAACAAAAAAAAAAAAATGTCCCGTGTGTTTGGGGGTAGATTGTTAGAGTTGTATTGTATTGTTGAAATTGAGCATATTTAAAACAGTTGACTTAAAATCTTTGCCTAGGAAATCCAATGTCTATGCTTCTTTAGAGATAGTTTCTGATGTTTTTTTTCCATGAATGGGCCACTCTTGTCTCTTTTCGCACTTTGTTATTAAAAAAAAGAAAACACTTGACATTTGAGTGATATAATGCTATAACTCTGGAAATCAGATTTCTTTCCATTCTTATTTTGTTTTTCTCATTTGCTGTTTTGTGTAGCTGTGTATCCTGTCACTTTTCTACAATATCTCTGTGAAATCTGTATATACACTTTCTCACCTGAGATCAGCAAAATGTAAAGGCTTGGGGTCCTCTCGGGTCTTTTGTGTACCTGCGCCCTGCCCTGCAAATGCATACAGTCCCCTGAATTCTCTAGTATCCTTAGACACTTTTACATTTATAAAATCAAACACACAGAGAAAAGTCTCTCTCTTCTTACCTTTTTCACTCCCAGGATTTAGGTATCTTGTTGTTTGACATAGCTGTAATCTTTAACCGCAGGCCACATTAAATTGCTCATTTGTCTTACAATTTTTGTGTATCTGTGTGTGGAATGCCTACCACATTTCCACACTGCGTAAGTTCTATGTCAGGTGCAATGAAATCAAGCATCTTCTGCCAGTCTTCAGGTAGCCCCCGGGCATGCTAGAACAGATGAAAACAATTATTTGAGAACAATGTCTGAGCTGTTGCTGTAGAATCAGAGACACGGGTTCGTGCTGGGAAGCAGGCCGTCATCAGCAATGCTGTCAAGCCAAGGAGGGCTCTGGACAAAGGGAACGAAACACCGAGTGGCTTTCCTACTGTTCTCAAGTTACCCTTCTGGTGATTCAGTGTGGACTTGATTGCCGAAAGCCTTTGACTTTTTCCGGAGCTCTGACAGAGTTGATTCAAATAGTTTTTGCTTGATTTTTTTTAACATTCCTGTGGATGAATTAACTCTTAGAGCTACTAACCGTTGTTTCTGCTGATAGCCTCTTCTAAAATATTCTTTTTAAAAAACTGCAATTATCTGTCTTTTAGAATATTTGAATGATAATGTAGGTAATAGATGTCTATTTCCCCCCTTTTAGGTAGCATCTCATTTTCTGAGAAAAGCAGAGGGAAGCTGTTCTCATATGTCTAGACTGACGTATCAGGGTTGAAATGTTTATTCTCCCACTCGGCTTATGGAATAAGTTACTAAATATCTTCAGACTGCAATCTTTTTTCCTGCACAAGGGGATGATTATTCATACTTCTTAACATTGTTGTCAATGTTAAATTTAAAAATATGTGCAAAGTGCTTAGTACTGTGCTTAAGGCATTATAAGTATTATAAAAAATAATATAGAAAGTAATTGCCTCAATATGTCTCTGCTTATAGCTTGATTATTTCCTTAGTGTGAGTTTCTAGAAGAAAAATGTTTGGAACGAGTACTCTGTACATTGCTCAGAATTTGAATTAATATCAACATGTCAACAATTCTCCTTTGAAAAGCATTGTACAATTTTACTTATCTTCTGTGAAAAGTTCTAATTTTTTACTCTCTTACCACCTGGTTCTGTTGTACTTACACTTAAGAAAAAATGACATGAAAATGACATAAAAATGACAATTTTCAGAGTCTTCCTGTGTTCCCTTGGTCTTACAGGGTCATTTTAGACTAGTTACCTCCCCCCCACCGCCCCGCCTCCTGCTTGGTTTAATGGTGGCAGTCAGTTTTGTTTAGTTGTTCTGCTCAAATGCACACACGTACTAGAGTGTGCATGTGTGGGGTGGGAAAAAAGAGCCCTTCCACGTCCTCATAGACACCCCCCAGAGTCAGCCAGTGGCTCTCTACTTCCGCTGGCTTCAGACTCGCACTGCTGAGACATAAACATACAGAGAGAAGCATTACATGTCCCTAGGAGGACCATAAAATTAACCATCCATCTGGAACACTTCTTCTGGCCAATATTTCATTATTTAAAAAAACTTAAACATTTCAGCCAGTACACTTTTGGAGGTACAAGGAGATTGTCTCTGGCAAATTCAGACACACAGCCATGCTTCACACAAACTGTCAGTTGGTTACCTATTTCTTTCAGTCCTGCTCCATCAAGCAAGAGTCTGGAATTCATTTGGCAGTCAGTCTTGATTTTTTGGTGGTGGCGTGGGGGTGTGTATGTACTTTCTGGTTATTTTTGTTGGGAGAGGAAGCAAAGCTGCCTGATATTTTCATCTGTAAGTCATTCCTCTCTGATCTATCGGTCAATGTGCTATATTAGCATTATGGCTCAACACGCCTGTTGCCCTTTCTTGGGTGTCCCTCTTTGTATTCTGGAACGTGATCCCAGCTCTCTTGGTCCAAAGCATAAACATACATGCATTACCTACTATGGCCTATCAATTACTAGTGAGATTGAAAAGAAGATGTTGACTCTTATTTCCTAAAAATTCTTTCTGTGTTAGCTCCAGCTTACATTTTTACATGAAATTGGTGATATCTTGATAAGGGCTCCACTGTAAGCCTGAATACTGGAATAAAGCAACGTGAAACAAAATCAGAGCCAATTCATGGTAGTCATATAATTTAAGGGAAAAAAATCAACTCTGTTGTGAGTCTCTGAGATTTGTTGTTGTTTGTTACAGCATTGTAACAGGCTAAACGGACAGATAAAGTTGGTCCATGAGGGCATTGGTTTACCCAACGCTGGGAGAATAAAACTAGGTTTGATATTAGACAGTTTCTTCATTTACTTGGTCTTGTCTCCTTCTCACCTGATGTCTCACTACTCTTGGCCAGACACATTACAATACATGTCCTATATTGATTCTCCATACATGGACAGCTAACGATAAGATGTCTTGCCAGTTAATGATTTGCCGCTTTAAACTAGGAACAGTTCATAAAAACTAGATCTCTGTCTGAACCTCATGACCTTTTCATGAGAAAACTTAAACAAAGATGTCTTAGCTTCCCTGTTTGACTGCAATGCTTACCTCCAGTGATTCTATTTACATCAGGGATTTTCAATTCAATCCAGATGCCTAGGACAAAAGTTTGGAAGAAATTTTTTATTCTAGATTTCCTAAATTTGAATCACTAGAGAAAAATGTCTGAGAATTAAAAATTGTAGAAGTGAATATGTTGTGGTATAAAATCATATCGAATAAAACATCCTGAACAGATTCTTAAAAAATTGAAGGCAGAAGGACATGGAAACTTTTAAAATATAATCCTCAGCTACTTATCTTTACTTAAAATACCATCCAGAGGTAACATTTATCTTACGAGGCATGTATTATGCTTGTAAACTTTGGGATTGAGCATCTCCACTATTGCCCCTCTTACATAAGCATTCCAGTGTGTAGTGAAACAAGCCAGCCTTTCAAAAGACTACACCAACCGGGTTGAGTGTTTTAAGACCTGAATACATGATGAGTTCCACAAACAGAAAGTTAATGCAAACTGATTTCAGTGATTTTTGAAAAGTCTTTTTTAAACTCATAAATTACTTCTTCCACAAGCAACCAGATGATACCTAAATATAGTTCATTGGAAATTTTGATGAGGTTTTATAGAAAGACCACTGGATTGGAAATTAGATAATCTAAATTCTAATCTTCAGGCTATTCCACTTAACCATTTTGGATTTTAGTTTTGTTCTTATTAAAATGAAGTTATTTGGCTAATTTTTCATATGCTGGTCTATCTACTAAATTTCACATAGGACTATGGACACATCAAAATCTCTTCTCAGTGAAAACACCAATGTTTGCCTTAATTTCTAAATTAGTGTTACTTTGAATGGGAAAAGGTTATCGAGTCATCTAACCCAATATCCTAACTAATAGATGAAGCTTCCCTTTGCCCCGAGGGACTGCAAATTTGATAGCAGAGGAAGTTGCATAGTTTAGTCCTGGGCTAGAGAATGCTTCCACCAAAAATGTTGTACATCTGTTCTTATTAGTTTATTTCTAGTGAAGCTGGAACAGTCGGTTTTCTCCTTCTACTTTCTTGTCCCTTATTGCCAGACCAGGCTTCTTTCAAAAAAATGTAATGCCCATCTGGAAAAAGAACAAACATAAGGAAGACTTGTGAAATAGCAACAGACATTGACAGCAGCCACTCTGCTGGCAACCGATGGGAAGGAGGAGGCTTGGGCAGAGCCGCTCAATTTTTGCAGCTTCAGTGAACTGTACTGAGCATATGCAAGCCTTGCACTGTTCCTCATCACTTAGAGGAGAGCTGGTGAATTCTAATAAACCCAAGCTGTCTCTTTCAGGTAGAGTGGGATAATATTTACATAACAAAGAGAAATCTTGGAAGTCCTTTCTCTAGGTTCGGAATGTGAGGTGGGGACTACTGCAATTGTATCACTTTTGGATTTACCTTCTGAAAAAATAGGGTGGACTTGCTTGTACTCTTTGCTCTTAAAGATTTTATATTGCATCCCCCTAATACTATAATTTAGGAAGATATAATTTGAGAGAGAGAGAGAGAGAGAGAGAGAGAGAGAACAATTAAGCACAAAGTTTTTCTTGGGCTTGATTTGGTTGCTAAAATCTACAAGACTTGTTCTGAAAGACAGTCCTATTACTGACAACAAATCATGTCCTAGCCAAGCACTTCTGTTAGTGAGGATTTGTCAAGACAAGTAGCTAAGAATTCTTTTAGAAGAAAGCATTCCAGATACAAATCTCTCCTCATCAGAGCTCTTTTATTGGAAATCTAAAGATGTATATATCTTGGAGACCATCAGATATGGTATTTTTCTGAAAATATATAATTCTTCTAGTTTTGACCTTAGCAAAAGAAACATTCTTAGTGGTATCAAATAAGGATAGGCTTATATGTGAATGTTTTTAATTGCATAAGAATTTCTTATAATATAGATACTTTAATATTTTTATGAATAGTGAAGTAATTTGATAATCAAAAGTTTAAATACATTATTTAACACAATGACATTTGCTCAGAACCATCTTTGAGCCAAGCATTGTCCCAAGTTCATCTTTCAATGCAGTGTGGTCTATACTAATTTAGATAAAAATAGAGAATATAAATAATATCAATTATTGAGTGCTTGCTGACGTCCTGGAATCTTTGTGTTTATTTATATATGTTTTGCATTTATTAACTAATTTCTCTTCTCAATAACTTAATGAATTAGGCATTATCAATAGCCCACATTTTATTTATGAGGAAATTTAGGTATAAATAGTTTAAATCTCTATCTTAAGATCATTCAGTAGGTAAATGACAGAACCAGGATTCAAGTCATGCTATAAAAAGAATATTTAGAATATATTCTGTACGTTATTTAGACAATTGCATCATTTCTTTCCCAGCACACTGGACCATATTTGACCATCTTACCCCTTTGCAATAAGGGAATGGCTGGGACTTGGAGGGCTGAGCAAGCAGGATTACTGCAAGAGGGCAGGGCTACTTCCTGCCAACCAGTCTTCTGAGTGTGTGCAGTTGTGGTAGGCAGGGCTCGCCCAGTTGTTTCCTTGCCCCTTCTTGCTTGAGTCTTTACTCTTCTTGGATCGCCAGTATCCCCTGACTTGTCAGATAATCAAATTTCACACAGTTTTATTGTTTTTCTACGGCTGTTTTGGGGGATAGGAATGAGGCTCGGATGGAAGTCTAACTTCTCCGGAGTCTTTAACAGGGGAAGTAGCTGCAAATATATTATTGACATTTTGTTAAAACTATCAATATTATTAAATGTAAATTGCATTATCTATTTCCTTTATATTGAGATAAAACTTATTATTGCAAAGAGTCAGTTTTAGAGCTTAGAACTCAATATGTAAGAAGTCTTATTTAAATAAGTGTCTCATTAGAAAAATGTATGAAAATTATGAAAATGCAAATAAAGAGCATAATTAACATGTCTTTCAATGTGTCATTTAAAATAGTTAAAAACCCTAGGAAAAATTATAATTAGGTACTTCACAGTGTGAGTTCTAGAGAAAAGATGACCATCTTTTAAATGTTGTAAATGCAGGTTTCTGGGTAATATGGACAAGCTACTTCTTGTTACTGAAGTTCACTTTCTTCATAAATAAAAATGGGACAAGTTTAGAGTGTTTTCTCATATTGGTTCTGTGAAGACTAAATAAGCTGTTGCAGTAAATTGCTTGGCTCAGTACTACCTGGTAGTGAAATAATAGATAAATTTAAAGAAACCAAGAGAATACACCAAGAGTGACAAATGAAATCCCTATAAAAAAATGATCATGGACATCTTGTAGCCTAGGTTGGTGAAACGCCACAGAGTATTTCTACCATCACACTTGCCTGTTGTTTGCTGAGGGTTTTCTACCCTAATTGGATCTTAGTTCTATCCTCTCAGAAAATTCCTACACATTGAGCCAAAAACCGTGCCAATCTCTGACTTCCCTTGGTTTTCACATGGCATGCTCTTGAAACCTTAGTGCAAGTAACGAGCTTTCAACTTTAGTTTTGTCATGGGTCTACCTGAAATGTACAGTTGATTTTTTTTTTTCAAATAATACCTGTATAGCCCTTTACAGTGTCAAGAAAATTTCACTGTTTGATATAATAACACATTTACTCCTTATTAACCAATGATTATCCATACTTGAAAGAGGACATGTGAGAGTACCTTAGTTAAACTTGAACCCAGATTATTGGATTCAAAACTTTTGCTTTGTAAACTTCGACTGGTCTGTACAGTAAACATTTTAAAAAGTTGATGTACTTTCAAATAGATGGTTTAGTCAACATGATACAAAATACTCAGAGAATGCTGTCAAAGCCCAGGCCCTCTGTGTTCATTGTAGAAATGATTTGAAACCTCAGCCACATTCAACACAGTAGTATTAGATTCGCCTCATATGTAAACCTGACTCATTTATTTAGTTTGTTTTTTTTCTTTCTTCATAAGTAGCCTGTTGAGGGCAATTTGGGTGTAGTAGTGATTTTGTCCTGCCAAAGGAGTGGAGAAATACTGAGATATCATATACAATCAATCACGTAAATATTACATATGTCCATATGTCCAGGGACCAGAAGAAATCACACCACACCTTGAGCATGCTGCACATTCTCACTAACTATTTCTTCTTGATTGATGAATTGCTTAAAATATGACCTGGTCACTGGGAAATCAGGCAGGGAGCCAGTCAGAATTGTGATGAGCTTGGCTTTGTGCCCACGCCTATCATAACGTGTGCCCTTCTTTCCCCACTAACATTTAAGGTTGAAAAGCAAAGCTATCATCTCATTCTCCATTTGGCTTTTTTTTTGGGGGGGGCATATACTGAATTTGTAAATAAAATCAGTTATATTGACTCTCAGCAAATGGCTTTTAAACTATAGTGCATATAAGAGTCACCTCGCTGAGCTTGTTAAAAATATAAATTTCTCACTAGGTCTCACCTTAGACATCTGGGGTAAGACCAAAATTGTGCACTTTTAGTACATGCTATTGTTGGGGCCAAACTTTTAGAAATGGAATAGAGAATTCTTTACGTTTCTTTTTGAAAAGGTGCAAAGGTTATTATGTAATGTTTGTTCTAGTAAAGTATATATATCTAATAAAGTATATGTATCTAGTAAAGTATATGTATGTGTGTGTGTATATGTGTGTGTGTATATATATATATATACTTTAACACAAATTTCATCATTAAACCTACTGGCTCTTTAATGACTACTAACACCATTTGGTGGTTTATTCATCAATTATTGCACTGCCTCTCTGGTGTGACCTAAAAAATAGTTGTTTAATGTATGTCAATGATAACAAACAACCTTGGTCATCATGGTCATCATTAACATGGAGAGTATTCAGCCCTTTAATAAAAAAATAAGAAATTTTAATGATTAATTCTGCACACATAGTAATTTACCATTTTAAATTTTTTATAAAGCTAACTACATCCTTTCCAAACATCACAAATAAAATCAAGAAAAAAAGAAGTGCAGAGTATAGAAGAAATAAGCAAAAAAAAAAACGTATTAATTACTTAATAAATAATATAATTACTTAATAAAATAATAAGATATTAATTTTAAGTAAAATTTAATAAGAATTTAATGGTATGGCCTTTGCCAGTGTGGCTTGGTTGGTTGGAGCACCATCTCCTACATCCAGAGGTTTGAGGTTTCATTCCTGCTCAGGGCACATACCTAGGTTGTAGGTTCACTTGCAGGTCAAGGTGTGTATGGGAAGCAACCAATCAATGTTTCTCTCTCACATTGATGTTTCTCTCTTTTCTCTTTTAAATCTATAAGCATATTTTTAAAGAAGAACTTAGTGATCTGGTGATGATACTGAGATTCATCATGTAGCTGTAAAATTTGAATATAGCAGCCATTAATGAGTCTCAATATTACCACTAAATCAAATCTGAATTGAAATTTGGCTGTCAAATATGAATATAACAAAGCATCTTCTCTCATAATACTATTTTGTCTGTGCTGTTATTAGTGATAGTTCATTGGATTTTTTTCTATAACCTTTTGCATTTCTTGATTCATTTTTAATCAACTGTTAACATACTTGTCTGTACTCTGCTACAGTTCTTTAATAGATATTGCTTACCGTGTCAAAGTTGGTTGAATTTAGGTTTCTTATAAAAGAAAATGTATTAAATTCCTACCTATAAACACCTCTTAGTTGTGTATCATGGTTATCTACAAGATAGGCTATTGAACTCCTGTTCAGAAACTATTCACCACTCCTGCAGGTCTGAACAGCCTCACAATGTAATCTTCTGACTGTAGTTAGTTGGTCAAAATGTAGACTCCTAACTAATGCAAGGTCAATCAGTTTTGCTCCTCAATAAATTGGAGTTAGGGCAAAATAATTTTACTTTGTCTAGACTGCCCTTTAAATGGAAAATGTGCATAGACCTATCTTTAAATTGAAGAACAGAGAAAGTTCTGCAGGGGAGAAAAACTAAAGCAGATATAGCTCCTAAATTTGTATTTTCTGCTTAGACCTCTCCTATGATAACTACATAGGCAATTTTCTAGTTAACATCTTAGCTTAGATATCCAAAAATACTTCTAACAGGACAGGTCTAAGCCTGAAATTACAATGATCCTCTCAAAAATTTTTCCACCTGCCTTATCCTCCATGTCATTCAATGTAACTACAGATTTTGAGCATCTTATACACAAAAAGTGGTATTATCTTCTCCTTCTCTTTCATCTCAGTTCCCAGGATTATCCCCAAATCCTATTGACTCTTTCTCCAAAACATCATTTCTCACCACCTTTACTGTTTACTTCCCTGGTCCAGCTCACCATCCTCTCTCACCTGGGTAACTGCTAGTATTTCCCTAACAGGTTTCTTTTCATCCACTTCTTTACCCTCGACAGTCTATTTTCATAAAAGCAACCAGAGTGAGCCTCTAAAAATGTAAATTCCTATAACTTCTCTGATCAAAGACCTAGGACACTTCCCCAGTTTACTCCTATTCAGTGTCTATAAAACCCTCCTCAGACCTCACAAACCCAAAGTTCTAACTAATACATTCAGGTTCGCTGATGGCCGAAACTCAGACTTGTAGGACTTGGTTTTATTGGCTTTTGGTATTCATAGTGACCTTAGGCAAATCTCTAAACCCATCTGAGTCTTAGTTTGCTCATCTGTAAATGAGATTAACATCTGCCCTGCTACTTTCATAGCTTCCTTTTGAGGACCAGAATTTGGCGTACATTCGGGAGCACTACACGTGTAAACAATTGTTATTGAAAAGTAACACAGATCTTGTACTTCGACATTCAAATAATGGGGGAAGGAGTAGAGCATTTAGATAATACAAGTCTGAGACTGTGAAAACATACTGAGTTTTCATCTTTATTCTATTAATTTCTCTTAAAATTATTCAAAATATAAGTGAACTTGAGTGAAAATATGAAAGGTAATTACGTGTAGAAAATAATGTGCACAACCAGAATGCCAATTTGTGAATAACAAATGAAAAATATTGAGTAAAGTAAACATATTAAGGTTTCTCAGTCTGTATTCTCCCCTAGACAGGGTTAAAAGAAAGGTAACATAGGAAGAGTTTTCTCTCTATATTTAAAAAGGAAATATACAATAAGTCAATGGATGAAGTCCAATATACTTTGTAAGATTTCTTCTGAGGTCAGAATTTTGGGGATCTATAAACTACAATTTTTTGCCCACTTCTGAATTTTGATTTAATAAGAACTATTCAGTGGTGCCCAATAGATGGTGATACATCAATAGAGCAATAATGAAGGGGGGGAAAGATAAATGCATACTTGCCAATTTCTGTTTTCCTAATAAGACTGCTAGAGCAAAGAATGCTAGCACACTATTTCATAAAGCAGGAATTAATAGAAAACATTGTTGAGTCCTATTCTACATATTTTAATTTCACAACGTGTATCTCTTTATTTGGAATCATCACTTTGTACTGAGGCATCATATCTGAAACTCACTGCCTCTTCTTGAAAAGGAGTATGACATTTTTGTGTTCTCTTCATGAGTCAAAATCAGTAGATATTCACCTCTTCTTTTTCAACAGCTGGAGAATCTTATCTTTCCTATTGGTTCAATGCAAATATTCAACCTTCTGTGGAGTAAGGTTTGACAAGAGAGTTTGTCTTTAGGAAAGAATTTGGAGTAAGTCCTGGAATGCAGCTAGGCTCATTCCTACTGGTCTCCATACACTCAACAAAACCCTTTCTTCACATCCTCACCACTAAGGTAATGGGAGGAGTCAGAGGTACTGCAGCTAGTCATTAAAACCCAAGCAGACATGATCCTGAAGGGCAGCCAGCCTCTCTGGCCCTCAGGTTGTCATGAATGACTGGGAAGGGACTTCTGTGACACAAGGAGGAGCTGATTCAATTACACCAAGCATCCTTATCCTGAATCCTTGAAGAGTTGGTTTCCTCATTCCAGTGTGGGGAATTATCTTTCTCAGCTCCCACTGGCCATGGCAACATGGATTCTTCAGAAGAAATAGGCCAGTGGATATCCCTGATTGGCATTTAGCCTTATGGAGGGCACAGGCAAAAGGGTCTTGAGAAGCAGGCAGATGACGAAGGACCAGCCACACACTGCAGAGGATGTTTGTTCTGTCAGTAACACAAGCAGCAATGCAAAGTTGTACATCATATGTCATATTTGCATTAAGAAATACCCTAGTAAGTATGGAGAATGAATTGAACTGCAAGAGGGAGAAAAGGGACAGACGGGACCTACTGAGAAAGTTGGAGCAATGATTCAGGCTGCAGATAATAAAGATCTGAATGAAGGCAAGCAAGTGAGGGTTTGAGATGACAGGAGGTAATTGAGAAATATTTCCCTAGAATTCTTGATGTGAGAGGTTAGGAAAAAATAAATTGTTGTCAAGTTAAATAATATAGTTTAGAAACTTTCTCTAGGGCTGAAACACCAAAGTCTAATTAAGGCCCTCCCTCTGACATTTTAGAACTAATTAAAAATAAATGTTTTCCTAAATCAAATACTTTCCCTTTCTGATCCTCACCCCGCCACATACACACACACCGTTTCCTAACTACAGTGGTTTTATTGTTGGGAAAATTGAATGGAGACTTACTGTCTACCTTCCATTGACGTCAAGCCTGGTCAAACCAGCCATCTCATTAAACCTGTCCTATTTTCTTAAGACTTTCCAGTTTTTCCCAAAGGTTGTAGACTTGTGATTCAATTCCTTTGTCCTTGCATAAATTAATAATCTTGATTAAATACCTGGACTGCATCAGACTTGAAGACGTATAATTTCAATACTCTGACATGTACCTGAATACTAGTTTTTCAAATCACAACCAATTTTGGGCATTTGAGATAACTGAAATTGCCTTAAATTTGCCATACCCCTCTTTCTACTTAACTTTTTATTGTTGCTCTTCACCACCACCTTTGCTCTGCGTAGTTGCTTCAGGTTCTTCCAGAGTTTAGTTCTCTTGAGGTGTACCATATGGGTAGAGAACATTTTAACAGGTTATATAGCAAAAATTATTACTATCAAGTGTACACTTGGGGCAAAACTAAGCAGAGTTTCATAGTGACAGGTAGAGTATAGAACTCTCAAATATTAATGTGTTTTCTATTTCTAGAAAACTTCTTGTCTTCATCACTTGATTAAAATAATTAGTAAGAATATGTATCTCATTGCAGAAGGTAATCCACACATCCCTTTACTCTGCTGGTTGACACATGTCGGAACCGTATACTACTACTCATTGCTCAGCCAGACCCTTTATTTAATATTATTATTATTATTAAATATTATAGGTGACTATAATATTTAACAAAGATGTATAAGTCTCAAATCTGGTTCTATTCAGAATAACAGAAACTATTCATATAATCAACCAAAAATGTACAGCTAAAGCCTTTAGAAGCAGTCCTATAAATATCATAACATGGACTCAAAACTCACTGCCAGTCTTGTCCGTAATTCTCTTTTTTTCAGTGTTTAGGAACTTGGGCTGCTAATGTATTCTGTTAAGCATTATGCCAGCCTGTTTGAAAACATGTTACACCACTTATGATTATGGGCCTATGTTCACACCAGATGAAAAGAATCTGTTTGCAACCTGTTATGTTAGTTTCGAGCCTCTTGGGAGATTAGGGTAATCAACGCAATTACAGGCTTACAAGTATGCTGTGTAACTTTTCCTCTGCTCTCAAGTTTGAGCTTACTGGTAACCCTCACATTGCAAGCACACATTATCTTTTCTTCTTTTATATACAAAGTTATTGTTTAAACCTACTTGACTCTATGCAATACTTTTTCCCTATTAGTAAAAAAAAAAAAAAAAACCCACCTGACAAACCCCTTCTGCATATCAGCATTTACTGCAATCATTTTTACCAACATGCGCTGCGCTGTGGCTGAGCATCTTCACACGGCTCAGTGAGTAAATCTGCTTGACGGCACCTTTTGTCCCGCATCTTGGCAGAAGCACAAAAACTCCACGTGTGCACTGCTCTGTGGTTTTCCCTACGGCATGGCCCAATGGGACTAGGCTGTCCTCCGGTACGTGCTGCAAAATTGAGAGTTCCTATTCTGTATAACTAATTTTCTCACGGTGTTCTGGGGACTCCCATCTGCTACTTAATGCCATGGGAAGACTGAGGACAGCTAGAAAAGATGCTGACTTGAGCCCAGGTGTTTGTGCTGCCACTACTCCCCTTCCATTACATAAGTCAAATTAATGGAAATATTTATACACACATATGTATACACATTTATCTATATGTGTATATGAATACATATGCATACATATACATACATATACAAGGTCTGTACAGAAGGTGTCCAGCCATGCAATATGAAAAATAGAGACATTTATTAAAGAAGATATAAGACACAAGAAACATTGTACACAGGACAACGACACCTTAATCCCCTTCAAAATAGGCACCTTGGTAGCTCACACGGTTCTCCCAGTCACCATCAGCTGCCCTCTCGTATCCTCCTGAATCTCATCAAGGGTCTGAAATGTCTTCCCTTTCAATGGTGATTTTAGTTTTGGGAGAAGACAGAAGTCTCAGGGCACCAAATCTGGGCTTTAGTGGGTCAGAGTCACCTGGGTGATTTGATATTTCACCAAAAACTATGCAAAAAATGTGGTGCATGAGCAGGTGCATTGTAGTGTTGAAGCTGCCAGTCACCAGTTGCTTGTAGCTGCGGCCTTCTGAGTCATCCAAATGGTGTCCTCGGAGGAATGTTCAAGCTTAATGCAAATTAATGCAAATTTGTAGCTCTACTCACTCAGTTATTTTGAATGCAATGGCCACACGGTACACACGCTCACTCAAGGGTGTCTACCACCCCCACTGACTTGTACAATGAAGTCATCATTGTCCACACATGTGCTTTCCAGTCCACCATCCTTAGCTGCCAGGTTACATAGATGTCGTGCAAACTGTTCTTGTTATTTTAACAATGGTTGGCCTTTTTCTGGATAGACATCATATATTTATGTCTGTGTTGATAAAATAAATTTTCTTAGTGATGGAAACTCAAAGAGGGTGTTAAATGAATGGCACAAAATAATATAGATTTGGTGAGATCTAGTTATGATACTGAGGAAATATCACAGTTGATTAACAATTCCCTAACCAAGATAGCTACAGAGTTACAGAAAATGTAAGAAATCCTGGTAGGCCCTGTCTGGTGTAGCTCAGTGAATTGAGTGCCAGCCTGTGAACCAAAGGGTCACCAGTCAGATTCCCAGTTAGGGCACATGCCTGGGTTGCAGGCCAGGTCCCCAGTAGGAGGCTCACAAGAGGCAACCACACATTGATGTTTCTCTCCCTCTCTTTTTCTTTTCCTATTCCTCTCTCTATAAGTAAAATAAATAAATTTTTTAAAAGATAAAAAATACATTCTGGTAGACTACCATTCCTATACTGTAATTTGAAATATTGCCCAAGGGGACACGAAGGGGATAGACAAAATGTAAAATAAAACATGAAAAGAACATGATGAAAAGAAGAAGCAGAAAGAGAGGAAAGACATATGAAAGTATTGTGTTGAGTAAAATCAGATTTTATGTGAATTAAATCTAAGTTTAAAAAAATCAAATTTTATTTGAAGCAATAAATGGAAATTGGCAAAGAAAAGAAATGAATCAGGAGCAGGAACATAGAAGAAAACATAGAAAAACATAGGAAAAAAGGAAGACAAAATCAAAGAATAAAGGACCATCAAAACATAACAGACAAAGGGGCAGGCAATGGACATCAAATACATTGAGGTAATTCTTCAGAAGAGATGATGGCAGCAGAAACAGAAGCAAACAACTATTTATATGCTCAAATAAATACTACCATCAACCAACAGATAATTAAAAATAAATGATACATTAAAGGAAAAGTCATGCACTAGACTTTTAAACATGGAATACACTAAATCATTTGTAAATATAAATAAAAGATAATGCATAAATAATTGTTGCCTGCCGATATATTTTATTTAAAGAGTCAACATAAATTAGGCCAACTCTACAAGTTTCTTTTCTTTACTTATTTTATTTTATTTTTAGGGAGAGGGGAAGGAAAAGAGAAAAAGAGGGAGAGAAACTTTGATGTGTGAGAGATACATCAATCAGTTGCTTTTCACAAGCCCCCAAATAGGGACCCGGCCTGCAACCCAGGCATGTGCCCTGACTGGGAATCTGTGAACTTTTGGTTCTCAGGCCGGCACTCAACCCACTGAGAAACACCAGCCAGGGCAAATTTTTTTAGAAAAAAAAAAAAATGCCTATAAGTAGAGGTCAGGGTAATGGGATGAAGAAATTTTGTTGCTAAATATTATCTTTATATATAATTTTAAAAATATATAGAACATATTAAAACTCTTAAAATTAATTTTTCAGAATTTGGAAACACCTATAGCAGAGAATAAAGTCTTCAGCAGACAGAGTAGCTGCTGAAAAATAATGGGATCTATTGGCAACTTCACTAATTAGAAATAGGATGTGTTATACATGTACAGTTTGAAATCCACATGTTAGAAACATCAATGGACAAAGAAGTCACATCTGTAACCGGATTACTCCAGGGGCCTGCCTAATCAAATGACTTGGGGCAATAACTGACAAAATAATATCAGAATAGCAAATGATAAAAAACAAAGAAAATAAAAGTGAATATATTTTTAAAAACTACATATCTGTATATGTATTTTCTTTGTGTAATAGAAAAACTCATAAAAATAAACACAAATACCTTTATTTACATTATTAAAACTCTATTAAAGGCACATGTTCTTAAGGAAGAAATATGGAAATTCAATTTCCTCACAGTTGAATATCTAGCATAGTGCATTGCCCTGACATAGTAATGACATGAAGTCTTAAGAGAGTTTAAGAGTCCTTTTGGCTTGACATCCTGTGGAATGAAGTCTCCTTTTCATTTTGGTCTTCATAGCTTCCCTTAATTTCTAACATTTTCAAGAAATCTTCCCTTGATGTCCTGCATTTCTAAAATGTTTGCTGGCCAATATCCTTCCACCTAATTTACTACTTAGCTTCTACTGTGAATTAAGTTTTAAAGACCTGGTTTTCATCTCTGTTTAGATTTTTAGCTCACTGAGGGCAAGGGCCATGGCTTATCATCAACATTGAGCAATGATTTTGAAATGACCCCAAAATAAGAAGTCAGTTAATTGATTAATGTGCTTGCAAATGATGAAGTTTCCACTGGTTGTTAAGGAAAAAAATACAGTAAGCACATTTTATTTTTTTTATTTCGTTTTGGAAGGAGGACATGCTTTCCTGCATTCTCTATTTTAATGACGCTATGAAAGGCAATGACTGAGCCTTGGATCTGAAATGCAGCTGTGATATTTTCATACGGCCATGTTTCTGTGTCTCATAAAATATGATGCAGTGTGAAAATACAGAATAGCCTGCTTTTATGCTTGAGTCAAATTTGAGAATTTTGTCAATTTCTAATAAAACTAAAATATAGGTTTACTGTGCAAGTAAACTTGGAAACAAGGTTAAAGACCATGTGTTAGTAAAATGAAATTAACCCATTTGCACCTTTTTTCAGGTGTTTTGTAAGCTATCCAATTGTTAGTTTTAATTTAATATAATTATTAGGTATTGAATACGTCATGGGAATTCTATAACCTGGCAAGTGTCTCCCACATCTTACCACATACAGCTTGATAAATAGAGAAAGACGAGAAGTTAGCTAATAAAATTCGCATACTTTAAAATGAATAGCTGACAAGAGAGCCAAGTGGTGATGGCAATAACCGTGTGAAATATTCTTTCTGGCTCTACTTTACATGTTGCAGCTCACTCTTAAACTAAAAGTCTTTTTCTGGAGACTGGTTCAAGAAAAAAGAAACCTGTGCTAAAGGAAATATTTAGCATTAGGACGAATGGTTTGCTTTTTGCTGGCAATTTATATCTACAGGTCTCCTAAAAGAAAGAAAACAGTTCAAAACATGCTGTTGTGAAAGGTACACTCCTATCTTCAGTGCTGTTTCAAGCTCTCCTGAGGCCACTCCAGATATCCTGGGATCTGAGCATCAATTTGATGGCTTGGGAGGGAAGTGATCTGGGGGTAATGATGGATGATCAAATTTAAAAGATTTATCCTCATACAGAGCTCAGTCTCCATATATACAGTTGACTCTCAAACAACTTGGGGCTTAGAAGCATTAAACCACCACAGAGTTGGAAATCCACGTATGATGTTTGACTCCCCCAAAACTTAACTACTAACAGCCTATTGTTGACCAGAAGCCTTACTGGTAACATAAACAGCCAACTAACACATTGTTTATGCTCTATGTTTTATACACAGTATTCTTACAATAAAATAAGCTGGAAAAAAGAAAGTGTTATTAAGAAAATCAGAAGAAAGAGAAATTCATTTGCAGTATTTATTGAAAAAGAATTGCGAATAAATAGACCCTCACACTTCAAAACTCAGAGGTCAATTGCATTTTGGATATAGTGCTGATTTTCATAAACTGCAAACATGAAACATTATATATGGTAACACATAAATTACTAGAAATCAGTTAGAGATAATTTCTAATTTGTATTTAAATTTTATAGGATTCTTAATTATATCAGGCACCAAAATATTTTTAATGAAATGAGTATGTATCTTTATGTTTGCATCAAAACTACTAAAGCTGAACTTAAATTTTATTTTATAACATAAATTAAGTAAACTAATAAAAGTAAACTAAAAGTTAATTTTTATAATATGTTGTTTATTTCCCTCTACTGAATTTTAAAACATCTAGGCAGTTTCCAAAACTGGAATAGTTGGTTTTTTTGTTTGTTTGTTTTTTGTTTTTTGTAATGAGTTAGGATTGGAGCAGAGAATCTATAAACTATCTATTTTCTTATAATGGCAAACTATGCTGCCACTATTAAAACAACCTACTTAGGACTTCTTTTGCAATACTTTTCTGTCTCCAAGTTTACCGTAATTTGGAACATAGGCAGAGAGGGCTGAGAATGCTAACTGAAGGAAGTTTACTGGTCAATATCAGCCCAGAGCAAGAACATGGAGAGCTCAGTTTGTGATACTGGAAGTGTGATTATCCACAAGTTAACAGGAGAGGCCATGAATTTGGGAAAAGAAGAGAGCTGAAAAGAGGAAATGGGGGATGATCAGAGCCACAGGAATCAGCCAAGTTGGCCATAGATGAAGAATCAGAAAAGTGAAGCTAATCTTACTGATGTGGCTACATAGCACTGCTCACGCCAAAGCAGACAAATTGTGGGTTAAAAGGAAAAAACATGAGACATAGGAAAAGAGGGCTCATTCAGAAATGGGGAATTTCAGTATGGGTTGGTTGGAAGCATAGCGGATGATGTTCACGGAAGGAAAATGTATTGAGAAAGTTTGGAAATGGGATAAAATTACAACATAGGGAACTTTGCATGTTCTGCTAAGTCACGTAGAACTGATTTTATAAATAAAGACTATACATAGTATGATTTTGGTAAATAAATCATGCAATTAGACTTACATTGGTAACAAGGTGAGAATACACATGAAACCCGATTAGGAAATAATTGTAAAATTCAGATGGAAAATGATAAGGATTTAAGCTAAAATACTGATAGGTAGGATTAATATTACTGAGACAGTAGTGAGTAAATAGAATATAAATGATAACTCAAATGCTGGTAAGGATTATGGGAATACAAAGGACAAAATACAATCGACTGGATAAAGTGACCCATTGGGTGTAGTTGAGGAAAGTGTCTAATATCCCTTCATATTTATGGTTTTAGTAAGCATTGATGCAAATAAACAGGCTCTATAGTACGAAATTAGAAAATATATTAAATTTGGTTTTGTTCATATATGAGTTTGAATGTAGAAAATCAGGTGTTATGTGGAAATATGTATTTGAGATTAAATAACATACTAGCTGATTATGCTCTAAAACTAGTTTATCCTAGGATATTCTAAAAAATTTTAAAAAGACAACATTTGGGAAATCTCCTATTTTCTTATTCAGCATCTAGTTGAAACTGTTATATACAGGGTCCAGAAGAAATAAGGCCTGCTTGAGAGTGACTGGTAGGGTAATAATACAGGCTTAATAATTTATAATTCTAATTTGAACATTTCACCTAAAATGTCCTATGGTGTGCTTGAGTGTGATATTGCTATGTTATAGAATTGCATGCTTATGTTTTGTAGTAAAAGATTTTTTAATAAAAAAGAGGCATTATTTGTGCTGGACCTGATACACACATATGTGTGTACACACACACATATATGTGTATACACACACACATATAAATATCAGCGCTTATCTAGATTTTTAATTTTTGAGTGTTTAAAAAAGAATCAGGGCAAAAGGAGAGCACTATTAACAGAATTTTGTATCAGATCAGGAGAGAAACATAAGATATACTTTCTATTTCTTCAAATCTTTGATATTAACAAGGATAATGGTAATTGTGAGATCTCTGAGGGAGACATGAGATTCTGAAAATCAAATATAATACTTTTAATTTGTATTATTCTCATGCGGGGATCCTTGCAAGCCTTAAAAGGGCTTGGCACAGAGGAGAATGGTGAGAACTTGGCAACTGCAATGGAGAACCTACCCGTCAGGAAGCCTTCCGCATACTGATAGGCAGCTCTGCTATGCTGTAAGTCTCTACCGTCTCGTTAAGAAACCCTTTCCTAATGCAAAGCCAAGCTGGCCTATCCCCTCTACAGGACTCAGGGCCTCCTCTTGTTAATAACCACCTCACTGAGAAGCAACTGTCTGATTGCGTGTTTGCCCTCTGTTCTCTGGCTCAGGGTCTTTGTTGGGGACGTTGATTTGAACATTTCCAGTTACCAGCAGAGTGAGCAGCAAATACATTAAGTCCTTAAAATTGTGTGCAGTTGGTGCACGGGGAGTGAACCTGCACCAGTAAATAGCCGCTATCCCACCTGGTGCTGAGAACTGCGCCGCGCCGATGTGCTCAGACCGGCCTGGAGGGCTGGGTACATCTTTGCCGGAAGGACGCGTCGCACCTTCTGAACTTCAGTTTTCTCACCTTTCGGAGACGGAATAACATTTTTCTCAAAGACTTATGTTGGTGATTAATTGAAAACGCATACTCGGAACACTTGGTGGATATATCTAATGCAGTAAAATGTAATTCCCTTTCACTTTCTTATTCTTCTGTCTTGTAGATTCTCAATCCTACACATAAATACATGATCCTAGAAATATGTACATTTCTAAATGCAGTGATAGTATAACACTTGGAAATTTGTTTTTATCTTTTAATACATATTCCTTTGTCATTATTGACACATGCATAATATTTTGTTGGAATAAAATAGCAATAAAAACTAGTTTTAATGATTCAAAATGATATCCTTGGATGGCTCACGGGAGAATGATTCTACTATTATAGATAAAAGCATAAATTATGAGAAATAAAATGACAGGAGAAATTGCTTTAAATGCAATATCGAGAGCCTGACTATAGACTGCTCCAAAATGTTCTAAGGACTTATATAAAAAATGCCAAAATGAGTATGCCATTATACAAATCATTGTTAAATTCCTACTAGAAAACTGTGTTACTACTTTAATCATTATATTTCTTGTTTGTCTTTATTTATGAACCAGCACTTTGCCAAAATATTATGTATTAGAGGAATGATAAAAACATGTAATCTCAGATTTCTCCCTTATTGCTGATTGGCCACTGGAGGCAATCTGCTCAATTCTTATATAAGCCTTCCAACTTCCTCAGTATGAGTCTTTGGCGTGTTACAAAACTTCAGCTCCCACCTGTGCTAAGTGAGTTAAAATAACACATTATAGGATCTTTGTTACAAATGAATGAAATAATACATTAAAGAGTATCTGACACAGAGGTAGTGCTATTAATAATTAATAGTTACTTCTGTTGTTTTTAGGTTTAATATTAAATACAAAATTCTAGTGTACATATATTCATGTGTATATATACATTTATTATATTGATAAATACAGATATACATATATGTATTTTAGTTAAATGTGGTTAAAATCTTTAGAGGTCCATACCTACTGAGATGATTTTAGGTTCACTTTTTGGGGTGAGTGTGTACAGGTAATTATTATATCTCAACTTCAAGTCTTCTCTTCCATATTTGGATCTAGGATGCTCACGTAGATCCACAAACTACAGTTTTCAGATCCCTTTACCACTGATGTTCTCTTAGACCTGTTAGAAGTCTTATTATAGGAAGATAGTGAAGCAGGATGAAGGGAGAAAAGACGTTTCTTTCTGTTTACAATTTATGTCAGTATCAGGTAAGTTTCAGATGACAACTACAATTTTATCTCCATCTCTTTTGCTACTTCCAACCTCAGAGATACCAGCTCTAGCTGCCAGTGCCTTTCTCAGTGATTCATGGCGTGCATGCCTCCAAGAGGTCCCAACAGGAGCTAGCTGGGGTGCCAGGTTCAGATACCGCTTCTTCCACCCATCAGCTTCCTCAGTTACTGTTACCTAGGTTACCATGGCCTAAAGAACAATATCAACTATTGCAGCAATAAGTACCTGTGGTCCCCTTTTTTTTTAACTTTTAATATTTATGTGCCAATTTCTTGTATGAAATCTCTTGTTGAAATGTCTAGGGTGGTTTATATTTTCCTGATCTCTTAGTCAGCATATAACTAGTCTTATAAAAAACAAAAAACAAAAAATAATTTTGTTGTCTTAAGCACTCATTTTGTAAAATTTATATTTCCTTAAACATTTGGGAATTAATTTGAAAACTATGTAGCACTAAACAAACTTTCTGTGATGATAGGAATTTTCTATAACCGTATCTATGCTTTTATGCTAACGACTATCACAGTGACCACTAGTCACAGGTGGCTATCACCCACTTGAAATGTGGCTAGTGTGACTAAGAAACATAACTTTTCATTTTATTTTACTTTAATTCATTTTAATTTAAACATTTGCATGTGGCTAGCAGCAACAACAGTACACAGCACCAGCCATGCAGTTAACCAGGTGATTTAATTTCAAAGGCTTATTAGAATATGCTTTACCAAGTAGACAAAATATCTGTTAAAGAACCATAAATCACAGTGATTACTTCTAGGATATTATAGTCCTCTGAAATCTCACAGAATATGGGTAAATATGTTTCATGATGCCCTTAGCTATTATTTAATATCTTAAAGACTACTTAGAAAATTTTATCTAAGATAATGAGCATAAATTCATATTATGTTATGGTCTTCAATCATGTATCTTTTTAACTTTACCTTATGCTGTTTCCATTTTATCAAACCCTTATATATTCTTTAAGAATGTTTAGTGAATGGTCCCATTGTAACCCCATCAGGAGTGCCTCTTTCCCCATTTTTCCCCCTATAAAACACTGGAAAATCTGGGACACATGTTTTCTACTATTTTGAATGTGATTTCCTCACACTATTATTTATCTAATTATTGCTGGCATATAGAACATCTGTTGAATTTATGTTTTATCCAGACACCTCATTGACCTGTTATTATGATAATTACAAAATGCAGTCATCAGTTGCTCATTTCTGACAATGTGAAAAACATAACCTGCATATCTTTCAAATACAAACACAAAAATACTGTGTGTAATTTTAAAATATAAATAAATTACCATAGAAGAACTTGCAAGAAACAAAAGTCCACCGGAAATAAGGAATTGAAAATTACTATCATTGCACGAGAGCAGAATTTGAGAGGATTATTCATTTCCGCAATTTAAGGCCTGAATTTTAATTCTCATGCAGGTAAAACAAATGAAGCCTTATAATGAGTGAATTGTGGAGTTGGGATGAAGGCCTTGAATTTGGTAGGGACTTTTCAAAAGCCTGCATGTGCCTTTCATGACAAAGCAATAGTCAAAAATGTCACATAACCCAGAATTAGAAACTGTGGGATAGTTGAGAAAATATTTCAATGTTTCTGCATAGCTAGGGCTTTCTAAACAAAGAAACCTGAAATCTGGATTAAAGTACATGTCTCGTAAGTAAAAAAAAAAATTATTAGTTCTCTATGGAGCAGAGATTTTCCTCCCTTGAGGTATGTGTTTACATTTCAAAGAGGGAGTATCTCTGGAGCTACATTTACATTACAAAGGATTTGTTTACACTAAAAAAGTATTCTTTCCCTCTCTTAGAGGGGAGGAGAGGCTCCTTTGCAAGCTGTTATATAAAAACTCCCAAATTCCTGGTTCAGTGTCTCTCTCCCACACTGCCTGACTTCAGAAGAGGAAAGAACAAAGGAAAAGGGGAGCTGGTGTTCTTTCTGTATAACGATAATCTGTCTTGACCCAGGAAAGATGTTCATTTTCATAATTAAATATAAATATTAAAATTACATCAAAATGACAGAAATGTGTATCTTTTCTTGAGGTCCGGATTTGGGAAACTTTACCCTGAGAATGTAAAACCACTGGTATATAATTTACCCAGCTCTGTGTTTCAGTTTATGCTACCTGAGTGGTCCCAGAACTTTCAATATAATTGAGCCAATTATATACATGTCATTCTTGGCAGAAACCAATAAAAATCATTCCACAAGAGTATTTGGAAAACTCAAGGCACAAAGTATTCAAAAGAAAGAAATAGAAGTCAAATATAAACAATCAGAAATTGTAAGATCCACAATAGGAAGAATACACAGAGTAAGCATAAATAATAGAAATAATATATTTGCACAGAACTTCATTTCTTTAATGTGACTTTTTACTTAACCCAGGTAAGTCTGGTCTTGTCTAACAGCCCTGTGACTTGCCTGACTTCTCTTAATAGACCCTCCACCTTTGCACAACTGCACTTCCATTCCCTTAATCATTAAACCCTTAGGGCATCAGGTTTTGTCTGCCTCAAACTGGCTTAAGAAAAAGCCACAAGTCTGTTGATCAATGGAACAGAGTTTCTGTTAAACCAAAGGTAGTACCTTGACCTCAGCTGTGTCTCAGCCTCAGGCTCTTGAAAGTGGAGAGACCCTACCGACCAGGCCCTCAGGAAACTAGACAGAATGAAGCCCTGGCTGAGATCAGAGCTGGATAAAATGATCCACTACCCCCTACCCTGGCCTCAACTAATCAGCAGAGCCCAGCACCCTAATTCCTTAGTCACCATGACTACGATTTTTCCCCTATAGAGACCACCAGCAAGCCTGGTCTTAGAGCTTTAGCTAACCTGCATCTTGAGGCTGGGAAGGATCTTTTTTTTTTTAATTAAACACTGACTTTCTTTGCTGCAACTCCTGTTCATGTTCTATTGGGCTTTGATGCCCACAGACCACAATAACAAAACACATGAATTTCAGATCATGGAAAAATATCAGAAAGGGAATATAAAAAATTGTTTATAATGATTAAGGACATAAATCATTAGATCACAACTCAAAAAAAGAAAGATTTGAAAGGGACATAAACAGAATGTATAAAATCTTTTAAGTATTATAAATGGATTATAAGGACTGTGAAGAGATTGTATAATAGGTTGGACTAGTCTAGGTATAGAATTTATTTATTTATTTATTTGTTTGTTTATTTATTTATTTAAATCCTCACCTGAGGATATGTTTTTCTTGATTTGGAAGGGAGAGACTGAGAGTGAGAGAGAGAAAGAGACATCGATGTGAAAGAGAAACGTCGATTGGTTGCCTCCCATATGAGCCCTGACAAGGACTGAATCTGTAACCTAAATATGCACCCGGACTGGGAATCTAACCCCCAACTTTCGGTGTGTGCAATGGTGCTCCAACCAACTGAGCCAAACCGTCCAGGGCTGATCATGCCTGCTTATAAAAGAACGGTAAATCATTTGTATTATGTTTTTGTATTATGTTATGTAGTATGCTAAATATAGTATTAGCACTTAAAATGAGTGAGTTAGGTGCTTTAAATCTCAAAAATATATTGCTGAAAGGTCTTCACATAAGAAAACAACAAATCCATTTATGTGAAGTATTAAAAAATAATTATATAGTGTTGTTGATAAGACACACATTTATGTAAGAGAATAATAAACACATGTTTGAGAAATACTCATACCAATTTCAAGGTGATAATAGTAACCGAAAAATGGGGCAGGGGGAAGTGTCCGTTGTATCTCTAGAGTGTGGTTTTAGTTTCTTCTGTGATATTCTGTTCATTTTTTAATAGAACATAGATTTTATAAATATCTGGCAACATTTTCATATCTGTTTTACTTGGGCAATGGATATGATTGTGTCATTATTATCAATAAATTTTGAATATTTTGCAGTTAATTTTTTAAATTAAAATATAAATAAGTTTATATTTTTTGTTGTTTCAAATAGCAACATTGTTGACTACTTTACAATGTTTAAGTAGTCATTAAAATCAACAATACAGTCCAATGCAGTAATTCTGTGTTATTTCTTATATTTTTTAAATAAAAAATGCTTCTGCTGCTTTATGGTCAGTATGATGATTCAGTAAAATGAAGGAATATCTATCTCTCTCTCTTTTTATTTTTATTTTGGTATTAAGAAAAATCTTTCTTATAGGATTATATAAGTCATTGAGACAAATATTTTTTTATCAGTAATGAATTTTGAATTCCAGCAATTCCCCTTTGCATGTTAATCATATGAGCAATATTTTATAGTTTCTAGTAATTTAGAGCCAAACTACCGTTAGGTAGGATAGATAGTAAACCAAGGCAGGGAGGAGGAGGGAGGCATGGCTCACCCACTAACTCAGCAGTCCTGAGCCTGGTCCAATCATATTGCCAGGTGTTCCAACATCACAAGAAGCACCACACTATCATTGCAGGAAGGGAGCCCTTGAAATAGGTATGTATCATTTCCACTAACTGGGAAATAAAGCCTTTGAAACTGTGTATCCATCCCAAGATTTAAAAGGGGAAGAAGAGGAGTTCACAGTGCCCAAAGAAAAAGCCCATACAATAACTTTGGTTAATTGCCTGCCTGTTACTGTCTGTTACTATATGTCACTATCCATTATAGGAAGGGGGCCATAGTGCCTATAGAAAGAGCCCATGAATAACTTTGGGTAACAGCCTCAACTTTAATTAACAATCACCTGTCACATATCTGTTTTATGACAAGATGACCAAATGTGGTCTGGGCAAGATAAGAATTCAGGCTACTAGACCCCTACACATGCCTACGTTTGGGTAGTCATGTCCCACAGGGCAGCTGGCACTGCCATTACCCACCAATCAATACGTATAAGTCCCTCACCCCCATCCCACCAACCATCTAAGTCCTCAGGACAAAAGAGCTGATGCTCCTGTCACCCTCGCTTTTTGCCACCCAAGCTCTTCCCTTTCTCCCCCACCTCAGCAAGGACCATTCTCTTCCATAAGATTGTGTTACTCATAAATTCTACTTGCATGCTAATAGACTTGCTGATTGGTGATTCTTTACTGTGTTGGCAAGAAGAACCAAGTTTTTCCTGTGATACTACTTTCATTGGGTCCTGGCTCTACCACTTGACTTTGTAACTCATTTGCTCTACTTATGTATTTTTTGCACCCACTTCACAGGTAAGTGTGGAAATTAACTAGGTTAAGTAAGCTACAGCAGTATCTGGTAAGAAGTAAGTAATTAATAAAATGCTAGCTATTATTATTTTACATGCATTTTTCTCCTTCATTTATTGATGATGAACAGTCATTCAGATATCTATTGAGCAAATAATATAAAATAAACACTGGTATAGACACTAGGGATAAAGTAGTATACAAAAAATTTCTTTTCTCCTATACAGTATAATTTCTATACTGAATTCTATTCATGTATTTTCTAATATTCAAATATCTTTACATTCCCAGAATAAATCTCAATTATATAATTGACTTCTTTGGTAAACTATATTCCTAAAGAATTTTTAGCTTCATATGCCTGACTGACATTGTCCATAAATAGTTTTGTGAATATGTGTTTTTTATAAGAGTTTTTAAATTATATATGAAATTTCATTAAACCTAGTATTAAAACTATTTGCATGACACACCTCTTTTCCGCTTAGTTCTATGATAACTCTTATAATTTCTTACATTATTATCTAACTATTATTGTTAAAGTTATTCTATCTGATCTTAAATATTTTATATTATAAATTTTTTCAAATAGCATATTTAGTTATAATTTTAACTAACATTTTAGAATTATGTTTTTAAAATCAGTTTTATATCAGTGTTTATATATTTTTTCATATATAATATATTAAAATTTTACCTTCATTCTCTCATAAGTGATTGTATCAATTTGCCTATTTTATTGATATTACTTAACAAAATTAGGCCTTCACTTTTTTATTTTTTTCTGTTAAATAAATTACATGGTGATTTTTATCTTTATCATCAGTAATTACCTCCTCCTAGATTTATTTATTTTATCTTATTGTACTTGCTTTTAAAAATGTTTTTCTTCTTGACTCAGTTTTGGCCAAGATGGAGGCATAGGTAGAAACCCTTCACTTCCTCACACAACCAAAAGGAGGATAACAACCAATCTAAAATCAATAAACAACCAAAATTGCCAGAAAATCAAACTGTGTGGAACTCTAACAACCAAGAAATTAAAGAAAAAAATCAACCAAAAAAAACAGACCAGCAGCACAGCAAAGACAGTTGCCCTGCCTGGGTGAACACCTAAGGTCTCACCCCTTATAACCTATTAGCTGCACCAAGACAAAGAAATATGGCCTAAATGAAAGAACACAGCAAAACCTCAGAAGGAGAACGAAGCGATGAGGAGATTGCCAACCTATCTGATGGAGAATTTAAAGCCCTAGTAATCAAAATGCTGACAGAACTGATTGACCTTGGTCGAAAAATGAAAGAACAAATGAAAGATACCCAAAATGAAATAAAGCAAAATATTCAGGGAACCAACAGTGACAAGAAGGAAACCAGGATTCAAAGCAATGATTTGGAACATAAAGAAGAAATAAACAGCCAACTGGATCAGAACAAAGAAACAAAAATTAAAAAAAAAAAAAAATGAAGAGAGGCTGAGGATTCTCTGGGACAAGCTGAAACATTCCAATATCCAAATTATAGGGATGCCAGAGGAGAGGAGGAAAACCAAGAAATCAAAAACTTATTTGAACAAATAATGAAGGAAAACTTCCCCAATCTGGCAAAGGAAATAGACTTCCAGGAAGTCCTGGAAGCTCAGAGAATCCCAAAGAAGTTGGACCCAAAGAGGAACACACCAAGGCAAACATCATCATTAAGTTACCCAGGATTAAAGACAAAGAGAAAATCCTAAAAGCAGCAAGAGATAAGGAGAAAGTTACCTACAAAGGAGTTCCAATAAGGCTATCAGCTGATTTCTCAAAAGAATTTCAGGCAAGAAGAGGCTGGAAAGAAGCATTCAAAGTCATGGAAGACAAGGACCTACATCCAAGATTACTCTATCCAGCAAAGTTTTCACTTAGAATGGAAGGGCAGATAAAGTGCTTCCCAGACAAGGTCAAGTTAAAGGAGTTCATCATCACCAAGCCCTTATTATATGAAATGTTAAAGGGATTTATCTAAGAAAAAGAAGATAAAAATATGAATAATAAAATGACAACAAACTCACAACTATCAACAAATGAACTGAAAAGAAAAGTAAAACAATGAAAACAAAAACTAAGCAAACCACCAGAACAAGAACAGAACCAGAGAAATGGACATCACAAAGAGGGAGTTCAGTAGGGAGGGGGAAGTGAGGAATGGGGGGGGGAAAGGTGCAGGGAAAAAGAAGCATAATTAGTAGGTATAAAACAGATGGGGAGAGATAAAAATGGTGTAGGAAACAGAGTACTCAAAACATTTATGTGTATAACCCATGAACATGAACTAAGGCGGGGGAATGCTGGAGAATTTGGGGGACAGGGTGGAGATAGGGTAAAGGGGAAAACTTGGGAAAACTGTAATAGCATGATCAATAAAAAATACTTTAAAAATAAATAAAAATGTTTTTCTTGTTTAAAAAAAGCTTTAATGTCTTAGATATTCCTGTCAGTACAGCTTTGTCAATATCTTGTTAGTTTTGGTCATTGTTATTGTCATTTATAATAATTTGTAATTACTTTGAAATGAAATTTGCAGCTATGTTTAATTCTGTGATCTAAGGAAACTTATTTTGTTAAAATCAAATAATTTGGATTTTCTTACTTATTGCAGATTCAAAAAGTCTACTTATTTTTGAGTAATGCAAGGTATACTTTTACTGGCTGAAGTTGAAAAATATGGTGGACAGAATATCCAAATTGACAAAGTTCTGCAATTTTCTTAGTGCCTGAGATATTATCAAGGTTTATTCTTCTTCCAAAGATATACTATGTTTTTTTTTCTATTTAAAAAGATAATTTGCATTCTTAAAAAAATCTTTATTTTTTACTTTTTAATCTTATTGAACTGTAAGTGAATATAATTCTCCATTAATGAAAAATAAAAAATAAAAAAAATGACATGAGCAAATCTTCAGAAGTTTTATACCCCTATTATTAATTTTATATTTTATTAATACAAGTATACTTACCTATAAATATATATTAACATAAACATATAAATGTATGGCTATTTCATATTTATATGAAAAATGAATATATTAAAGACCTGTTTGGTCTTAATTACATATTATTTGTTTTAAAGTACATTTTGTTTAATAGTATCTTTGTAAAGTGTCTCTCTCTCCATTTTTAAAAAAGTTTCTATGCTATGTTTTCTGTATGTTTCAAATTCTTGTTATTTAAAAAATTATTTTTATTTGTATGAATTTTTGTTTTTTACTTTTATCCTCTTGAATTGTATGTGGATATATTTCTATAATATTCTGACAGATATAAATATTCTGTAAGATCTTTTTGAGTAGGTTAAGATATTTAGCAACTCTTCAATTTTTTATCAATCTTGAACTCAAAATCTATTGAAATAATATGTGATTTCAAACCTACACAGACCCAACTCATTATTTCTATATACAGCATTATATATATTTTCTTTCAAACATTTTCAAATATATCTCATTGTTTAGTAAAAATTAACAGTAATTCTTAGATGTAAATCTCCATTTGATTATTTTCATAGTCTTAGTTCTTAATTTCATGTTATATTTTTCCTATTTTTTAATTTGTGTGCATATATATTTTAATTTATTAATTAGGTGAAATCTTTTGTCAAAACTTTACACTCCAGAAAAAGCAGCACATTTTGTAGGAGCTTTTTGACTCAATAAATAGCCCTTTATATATATATATATATATATATATATATATATATATGTATGTATAAATTTAAAGGATTTTATTTATTTTTAGAGACAAGGAAGGGAAGGAAAAAGAGAAGGAGAGAAACATCAATGTGTGGTTGCCTCTCATGCACCCCCTACTGGGGACCTCGCCCACAACCCAGGCAGGTGCTCTGACTGGGAATCAAACCAGTGGCCCTTTGGTTTGCAGCCTGTACTCAATCCACTGAGCTACACCAGACAGTGCTTATTTTTTTATAAAGTTTCCATATGGTCTACAGTTTGAATGAGTATAAGTTTATATCAAATTAAAAACTGGGTAAGGGACCTAAACAGACACTTCTCCAAGGAGGACATACAGAGGGCTCAGAAACATATGAAAGGATAGCATCACTAGCCATCAGAGATGCAAATCAAAACCACAATGAGATACCACTTCACACCAGTGAGAATGTACATCATAAACAAATCAACAAACAACAGACAATGAATGCTGGTGAGGTTGTGGGAAAAAGGGAACCCTAGTAGACTCTTCGTGGGAATGCAGAGTGGTGCAGCTACTGTGGAAAACACTATGGAATTTCCTCAAAAAATTAAAAAATGCAACTGCCTTTTGACCTGGCAATTCTACTGCTGGGATTATACCCTAAGAATCCTGAACCATCAATAGAAAAGAACCTATACACCGCAATGTTCATAGCAGCGCAATTTACAATAGCCAAGTGCTGGAAGCAACCTATGTGCCCTTCAGTAAATGAGTGGATCAAAAACTGCACATTAACACAATGAAATACTACACAGCAGAAGAAAAGAAGGAGCTCCTACCCTTTGCAACAGCATGGATGGAACAGGAGAGCATTATGCTAAGTGAAATAAGCCAGGCAGTGAAAGACAAATACCATGTAATTTCACCTATAAGTGGAACCTAATCAAAAAAACAAACAAGCAAGCATAATATAACCAGAGACACTGAAATAAAGAACAAACTGACAGTAACCAGAGGGGAAGTGGGAGGGGATAATGGGGGAAAAGAGGGGAACGGTTGTCAAGGAACATGTACATAGGACACATGGACAAACCCATGGACACATGGATCCTTGTGGGATCAAGGGTGGGAGGTAGTGATGTGTGGGGCTGGGGGAGTGGTGAGAGGGAAATGGAGATAATTGTGCTTGAATAATAATATTTAAGATACATATTTAGCCCCCCAAATTTAAAATATGACTCTATTTTCTTCCAACATTTAGTATTAGAAAAATGAGACAAATAAATGTATATTTTCTATAGAAAATATAGAGGTAACATAATTGTGCGTTACCTCTATTTTTCTATCTAAATAATTTAAACATGTTTGTCTTAATTTCTAAAATTTATAAATACAATTTTATTTTATCTAGGTCAGTATGTATTTTAATTAATTTTGTAGAGTATTGAGGCTTCTTTAAAGTTGAAGACACTTGTCTTTCTAAGGAAGTTCTCTTCTAACATAATTTCTGTTATTTTTTCTTTGTATTTGCTGGACTCCAGCTTTGTCAATTTCTGTATTTTTGTAATAGTTTTTATAATTATTTGATGTATGCATTATATTATTAATTACATATTTTTGAGTAATGCCATTCATCAATAAGAAATAATTGACTAAAATTTTAAATCAATTTTAAGAATGGATTTAATTAAGCATTGCCTCTGAACTTAAAATTTAAGTGTTTATTATTTGGAATGAGATTGCCTATTTTTATTTCTGGTTTCCACCTACTAGATGAAGAACTTGGGTGAGTTATTTATCATTCTTTATGTGGTTTCCTCACCTAATAAACTAGTGCGATAAAGATATCTATCTTATTAAGCCATCACATTAAATGAAATGATATCTTTAAAAGCCTCAGAACACTGCTGGCCTATAGCAGATGCATACTAACTTTGTTATTATTCTGAAAATATATTGCCTAAGTGTATGAACTAGGCTTTTATGCTCACTTTGAGGTTCTTCCTTTTACTTTCTATAAACTTTTGGACAAGTTACCTAAGTCCCTGTATTTCTGTTTTCTCATCAGTCAAGTGGAAACTATATTACCTATAACATATAATTTGGTGACAATCAAAGGTGAAAAGAGAAATATAAACACATATATCTATATACCTATCCATATCTATCATATACATAAGATCTATATCTTTTATATAATATATATGATATATATATAACATATCTGGTATGGAAGAACTACTAAAAATATATTATCTTTTTTAGTTCCCCTACATAATGTCTGGACATAATGTCAAATTAAATATCTATTAAATGAATGAATAAACTCCTTATAATTGAGTATTTGGATAGGATATTTTTAATTTAATGATGAATCAAAACTTCTATGATTATCTCTGCAGTAATACATAAGGTAAATGGTGATGATAGACAGATACAGATATGTGTCTCTTATCATTAATTTTAGGAACAAAATAACTTTACAAAATATTCATGGGACTATGTATCTTGTCTTCCAGAAAGTTATTTCAGTTATCTGCATTGCATGAAAATTTTCAGTTCACTAAAGATGATGAGTTTTTGAAAACTGCTATTATAAAAGTTGAAAAAAAATAGTATCTTAAAAATTGTATTTCTTCTGTTAAGCCTTTTCCCCACAAAATAGCTATTAACCATTTGCATTTTCTTTTTAAATATATTTTATTGATTATGCTATTCCGGTTGTCCCATTTCTCCCCCATCATTCCCCTCCACCCTGCACACCCCCTTCCCACCCACATTGCCCCCCTTTAGTTCATGTCCATGTGTCATAAGTTCTTTAGCTTCTACATTTCCCACACTATTCTTTTCTCTGTGAGTCAACATTCCAGCCTTGTTTTGTTTTCTTTCGAGATGTTCTTTTTTAATTTCTTATTTGAAATTCAATTTTGCACAGTAAGAATATTATTTCACCATCTTCCATAAATAGTATTAATCATTTCCCCTGGTTTATTGTTTTTTGACCATTGATATTGAAATTCATATATTCTCCAAGTAAAATAAAGTTATAAACTATTTAAATTTGAGACTAGTAATAATATAATACAAGTTCATTTACATATACTTTTTACAAAAGAAGTAGTTCGCAAATTGGCCAAAAATGGGTCTCTCTCTGAATCTGAATATTATATATATACTTGCGTATGACAGTGCTAATGTTCTCTGGGGTGCTCTCATACCATGTTTGGACCATGATCTCAGTCGAAGTCCTTTGTGCTTTCATACTATCTGGAACTCATACAAGTGCAGTTCAGACATCAAGCCTTATCTACTAACCCAGCACCACAGAAGCCACTTACCACTTACTGGGTCCATCAGGTATATATATATACATGTTAAGGTGTCTAAACTTAGCTCAGCTAATTTAAGCACTGTTCAGATGTAGCTTGCATGTGAAGTCTGTTTCTCTTTAGTTATAGTCATTAATATCAGAAGATTATCAGGGGATAAAGGCATGGGCTTTCTCCAGTTTCAGGCAGTGGCGATAGCAAAATGCCTGTGATGTGTCAAACTTTTTGATTCTATGCTCTAAAAGGTTGTCTCTCAAAGGAGCCTTGTTCTTTCAGGCAGGGTGACTGTGGAAAGCTTTATGGTAGACAATGCATTTTTTTTGACATTATGTCTGAATCACTGCTCTGATCTGGAGCTGATGTGTGAACTCTTAAGGCTTTAAAATAGAACATCGTGCTCGTGTTTCAGAGACCTTCATTACAAATTAGCAAGGTGAAGGGACTAGCCAAAAACATACGGTGCATGATGCATAGACACAGACAACAGCTTGGTGATGGCCACAGGGAAGGGGGCGGGAGCTGGGCAGCCATGGGCAAAGGGAGGGGGCTGGGGGCATGGGGACATCTACAATACTGTCAACAATGAAAATAAAGTTAAAAATTATACATTTTACTTTCTCCAGATTGTTAAAGACAAAAAAAAATTAATAAATAAAAAAGTATAGCAAGAAGTACCATTCATAAAATATTTATTGATTACACTAAAAATTAAAGGGTCAAGAAGGTAAGTCATAAGTCATGTTTGGAACACAGCCTAAACCTAAAGTACAGAAAAAAAATAAATGGGCTCTCAAGTATTCCCTTGAATTTTCCTTGAGTATTTTGCTCTTTTCTTTTATTCTGTGTCAGTTCTGAGGACAGAACATACTAGTCTTTGTTTACTAACCATGCTTAATCTAAGGTCAACTCTTTGCCTCAACTGTCTAATAAATGTTGCAAATGAGTTTTGTGCTATATATTACAGAACATTCTTAAGAATATAATCTCCAAACTTAGTCAGCTATGTTTTTTAAATGCCTACTATGTGCAAAACTCTCACATATTATAGTTAAAATAGATGTGTAAGAAATATATAAGAACTATGGGAAATAAAGTTTCTTGCATTGTTTCATGTAGTTGATATCGACTTACTTTAGACTTGTAAAGCTGGCCTACTTTCATTCTTGTTCATGCCCCTATCAGTTCAGGGTTTGTCTGTGTCAGGTCAGCGCTTCCAACCTCAAAAGCCCAAACCAAACAGCCAGATTGTGAATTCCCTATAATTCCTCCTCTCACCAGGAAGCTTGCCAACTCATACTGTTACAGAGCAAACAGAAAGGGTCCGTTATTGTCCGCCACCTTAGGGAAAGATGCCTCTCAAAGCCAGAGATTTGTGAAAAGGAAGGGAAATGTTTATTAAATGCTATACAGAGTTAAAGTAGCAGCCTAACATCTCCATTAAAATATCAAAGTCCTTTAGGATACCCACAGTGCTTCCTATCTCCCTCTGCCCTAAGTCAGGGTACCGTAATTGCAAGGAAGAGGAGCACACGTCCGGGATCCAGGCTCTTGACACCGTCAGCTGTGTCGTCTTCCAGGCAGGATCTCTGGTTAATCTGAAGCCATGTGGCACCTTCTCATGGCCTACTGGCAAGAGTTCTTTCACTCTTCTTTCAGGCAGTCTCTCTTGCTCCCAGGCCACGCAGCCGAAGGGAGCACCCCAAAGCCGCGTGGTCCCTCCTCTACCAAAGCTGTGGGGAAGGGGTCCCCACTGTGGCAAAGCCTCGTGGCTCTCCCTCTTCACCAAAGCTGCAGGGGTCTGCACTCTGGTGAAACCACGTGGAGTCTCTCCCTCTGGCAAAGCTGTGAGAGGGTCTCCACTCGGGCAAAGCCTAGTGGCAATTCTCTGCTAAAGCCACATGGTGATTTTCCCTTATGGAGCTGCGGGTCCTGCTCTCTGGTGAAACTGATCTCCCCCCAAATGGCTGCCACGCCTGGGTTTAAATCCCCACGCCAATCCTCCTCTGCAGCCCTATTTCCGACTCCTCCTACAATCGTTTACACCTGCCAGCATTCCCGTATATTTCCAAGGTTATTGGGATGCCATCATGAGTCTGGGCAGGTGTGTCCCATTTTCTGGAGCCAATCTTCTCCAAGCTCCCACACAGGTGCTTTAACTTAGGGTTCCTCCCCCAGTCACGTCCTGGGGGGAGTCCTTTCCATCCCCCCTGGCTCAGAGCATGGCCACAGCTGTTTAACATATCTATGAGACCAGTTAAAGGTTATAGATATGTTAAATGACCATTCTGGGGGTTATCTGCAAAACCATTGCTATGCAAAACAACTCAATGGCCCTGCTCCATTTGTCCCTTCCCCCAACTCATACCTGTGGGGGAGGGGGTGAGGACATCTTATATGTCCCTCTAATATTCCCTGGACACCGTGAGTTCTGGGCCCCATTCCAACTCC